>CM044958.1:35108564-35708564 GCA_024516035.1 Bactericera cockerelli
TTTTAAATGGCAAATGTAAGTTCTGACTCGAACTTGTGATCTCGATTTTTTATATTAAACCTGGGGAGGGGCAAGGACTCTGAATGTTACAGACCTCTCTTTAAATAAATATTCGTTAAAAAAAAAAAACCTGGGGAAATACAATGCACGAAAATTTGAAAAGTCAAATCAACCGGGTGGTAGAATCGGTGAGTAAAATAACTCGAGAGAAGTCTTCTTCCTCGTTCAGTCAGAGTCCTCGTCCGAAGAGCTGGACACCCGGAGTAGATTCCGATAACACCTCGCCTTGTTGCGGACGTTGTTCGTGAACCGCATGGTGGTCTTGGAATCGCTGGCGATCCCACTGTCGGGTGTTTCCGTCTCGGAGATTTTCCTCTTGCGGCGAATGCCGGTACTAGTGGAAGCTGCGTCCACACTGGAGGCATCGCGCGTGTCCTCCTCGCTGGAGAGAACGCCTGGAACAGAGAAGCATTCACCAGGTCCTTACTTTCAGCCCTTACAAACTCTCAAACAGAATGAGGGCCGAATTAAAAAATAGGATAAGATTTATTCAAAGTGGATATAACCTTTAACTCGGGCTTTAGTGCGCTGTGATTGGTTGAAAAGTCAGACTTGAGGGTGTGTCACACTTTTTTTTTCTTTTTTTTTTTACATTTTACGTGTCAGCCTTGGATTAACTTTTATCCTGTTTCTTTTATCCTGCCTTTTTTTTTCTTCTTTCTCTCTTTTTTTGGTTTTTTTTTTTAATTATTATTTTAATTTATTTAATCGTTATGTGGATTATAAGTAATTGGATGTTGATGAAGCCATTGTAAGGTCAACATCTTTTTTATTATTACAATAAAAAAATACATTGAATTGAATTATGTGTTCCTAATTGTTGCACCAATCAATGGTAGGACAACCAGCATTGGTAGTCTATGTAGTCAATGTTAGACTTGGGATGTAAAAAATCCAGAGCACGGACATGTGGATCGGATCCAACCCTTGATAGAATTTTCCCTCATTTCTTTTGAGTAAGTGACTCTGAGGGTTAGGAGGTAGAAAATGCTTTGAGCATGAACTTCGCCTAGTGGTTACCTTCCACTACAGACTATTATTATTGAAAGGTTGTCAAGAGTTGACTAACTTTGCGTTTGATGGTTAAACTACCTATAGGTGGGACATCAGTGTTATTTTCTTTTTACTTATTTATTTTGTCATTAGTTTGTTTTTTCTTAATTTTATACTGTTAACATTGTACTTTGTCTTCCTAATAAAGCATAAAAAAAAGCACAGAAATATTTAGCTATGACTGGATCGACATAGTATGAATCGGTCATAAGAAAATTAACGATTTACAAAAAGAACGTACGATGAAAAGTAATTATACAGAGGACAAGGACTCTGAATACTACAGCCATCTCTTGAAGAAAATGTTCATTAACCCTTATCTTGGCAGAAAATTTCAATTTTTCATTTATTTTTTGAAAAAGTAAAAGAGGATGATAATTGGATGGTTGCATGGAAGAGCTCCATCCTGCCACTTTAAATAAAGCATAAAAAATAATAATAATTTTAAATGTTCTGTGGAAGAAAAAATGCTTTAGGATTATTTTGGGCCAGTAGAGTAAAAAAAACTGATGGTATCAATATGGACACATTACCAAGATAAGGGTTAAAAAAAAGTGTACAAGTGACGTACGATATCGCTGCGTCCGATGACTCCTGGTGTCGCTCTCACTGCCGCTGGCGCTGGTCCCCTCATCACTCAGGTAGCGACACTTGCGCCGTAGTCTGCGCAGATGTTTCTTCTTCCGCTTCTCCGGCGTGCTGTGCGCCAGCTTCATGAGCCTGTCCCGCTTCTGCGCAATCAGCTCCTTGATGGGATTCTTGCCGGGGGAGGGGCGGGGGGCGGCACTTGTCGCCAGACTGTCTGCCAGGAGCGTCCGGGTCCGCTCGGACAGACCGGCGGTGTCGTTGGACTCTGCAAATAAAGATAGAGAGCTTAGTGACCTCAGTAGCTTGATTGATAAGCTCTTCAAAGCTCTTCTCTTAGAAGCTCTTCAAAGCTTAGGAGAAGTACCTTTGTATACATGTTTCTTTATCAAGAAAAATAAATAAATAAACTATTAAAAAAAAAAAAATAAAAAAAAAAATAAAAAAAAAAAAATAAGGCGGCGGACTTGTAATCTGGAGGTCGGTGGTTCAAGTCCCGGTTTCAGCGAAGATTTAGTAGAGCGAGTTTGACTAGTTGTAATATCACGAAAGTTATTGACACAAATCGCCTCTGACAACACAAAGAGGCGTAAACAACATTTTCGAAATTTTACAGGAGAGCCAAAATGAGTTTTCTTGTGCATAAATTTTCTGTTCACGGTAGGAACATTAACACTTCCCTGTACCCGTGAATGACCATACGAACTTTTTCTGTTGCCAAATTTAATTATTTAACTGTGACTATCGATTTATGCCCATTTGATTTGTCTGAAAAAGAGAAAATGAGGGATACGCCTGACTTTAATTTTTGTTGTATCTTTTCTTTGTATTATAATTGGGTTACGTCTATTTGTGAGAACAAAATATAGCACAAGTAGACTCAATCTAAGCAATAAAAACGATTTCAAAAATTTGTGGTTTACTTTAAAAAAAAAACTTAATGTTATTATGTCACAACAGAGCTTAATGTTATTATGTCACAATTTTTAGTGAGTAGCATCGACATTAGGAGAACTAATGCTAATGCATCATAATTCTCCAACCAACCATCATATTCCAATATCAATCTCGTAATGTCGCCACTGGTCGTTACCCACTCTACAACTTCCTCAATTGTGCTCACGAGGCTAGGGTATGTACCGACATCCAAAGTACCGGGTTCGAATCCCGAGTCACCTAGAGTGACAGCTACCGCTAGTCCAAGGTGGACTTGCAAGTGGATGGACAATTATAATAATAATATTCTGGTGGAAGGTAAACACCAGGCAACATTAATCTTTAATGCATTTTCTACCACCTAACCTCAGAGTCTTATTATTATGTGGTCATATACTCTAATAAATGAGGACAATTTAATCGTTGGGTTTAATCAACAAACAACTACTGTCATGATATTCTAAGAATATTCAGATATTCAAAAAAAAAAAAAAAAAAAAAATAAGATATGAAAAAAAAATAAAAAAAAGGATGGAAAATACATTAAAATAATATTAGAAAAAAGAAGAAGAAAAAAAATCATACATGTCAATATATATCATACTATTACCCATATAATATTATATTAATTAATGAATGGTTTAATCCCAGTTGTTAAAATGTAAAATCTTGTATTTTGGAATAATTGTAATTATGTCTCTTAATAAAATTAAATAAATAAACGCCCTCCATAAGGAGGAGGCCCATGCTCCGTAAGGGGTGCCGAAGGGCTTATTATTATTATTACTGTCATGGTATTAATTAACAAGGTAACTTTTTCGCTTACCTAGCGCAGCATCAGTGAGGAACAGAATCATACTATTGCTGGCGCTACTGCTCGTGTTCTGACTGCTGGTGGAACTGTTGTGCGAGGTACTGGTGCTTGTGTGGGTGGCAGTGGAGTTGCTGGCGGTGCTACGTCTGAAGGCTTCGGGTCCCAGAGTCTCCTCCAGTTCCTCCTCCGCCTCCTCCACTTCAGAGCTGGAGGAGAGCTGGAGGCGCTACCCTGGACATAGTTGTAGTACAGGACCCCCCGTGGCACCTCGCCCCCCAGGTCAGAGCTGCTCTCGTCGGTGGGGGACCAGCCTTCGATCTCCCGCTGAACCAGCGAGTCGAAGAAAGCCATCATGCGAGGATCCTCGTTGGTCGACTGCAGCGAGTAGTCGTGGTTCATGAACTGTGAAACCAACAAGACGGGACGGGGGGTTGTACTTAGGTTAGAGAATTCTTATTATGTAAAGTCAACATGCAAAGATTTACCACAATAATATTTTTTAGAAGTCTCAGGTCTCAGACCTGTTATTATGTAAGTAAAAAAAAATACTAGTTCAGCACATAAAACAAACGATCTTCCAAAGATATTTCACAGAAGTTGCCAACATACCACACAAGAATGCTAAGCAAGCAAATCTAGAAGTAGAATTTTTTATGAGTACAATCCTTAGTAAATGCTACTATTTTGTTAGAAAAGATTCGTTCATTGAACTATACTCACTGTTTCACCATTATGTAGAATGAGTCGAATATAGTCCTCATGAGTGTAAACTTTCCTAGAGCTAGCTGTGTCTTTCTCTCTCTCACTCTCTTCATCTGCCTGAGGCTGAGCTTTCAGGGGGAATGGGCTCCAGAGCTGAAAATAATAGAAAACCTTTGTTAGAGTTAATTATTTGAGACCGGTAAATCATGAACGACTTTTCAATAATGTTGTTCCAGAGATAAATGATGAAGAAGAAAATACCCTACCAAGAACAGCAAGGGTCAAATTAGCACAAGTTCGCTCTGGCTGGTGTTAAGACCTGCAAAGCTACAAGTCCAGAATAGATCCAGCAATACAAGACCTTTGCCCGCTATGCAGGAACTCAATAGCTCACATCAGAAAGTTAAACTAAAATACACAATGAACATGAAAGAAGTCTAGACATTGGATCTTGGAATCACTATAATAATCTCACCAGTGTAGATGTAGATAGCTACCTGTGCATATCTCATGGAACCAACTATGTATCTCAAATGCACCCAAAAAAAGCTTCAGGACATCTAGGAGCAGAGCAGCAGGGACATATAAGCTCTACATCTAATGGCTGAGTTGTGATGCGACTGATAGGTCCCTGCTCACGTACAATTAATATATAGCAGCAGGAACATTTCGACTTGGCCATAAGTTGATCCAAAGATACATTCAATGTGAGAAAAAAACAACAAAGGAAACAAGAGAGGTATTTTTCTTTTGGATAAATTTTTTTTCCAGGTCGATATTTCTAAATATTTCCATTTTATTCCAAGGTGAACTTCACCACATTCGTAAAAGAAAAATGCGTTTTGGTACTTTTAAAAATAAACAATGGACTTAACTATATGTAGGTTAGAACTGGAAGAAAGAATTTTCTACTTCCATTTTGGTTAACCAAACTGGAAGAAAGAAGAGGAAAAATTCCCTCTTCCAAAAGTAAAATTACTTGCTTCCAGTTTTGTTCATTTTATTCCAGTTTGGTTAGCTTTGGTTAGAAAGAAAAATATGGCTAAAGTTTATTTTACGTACCTTTACAATTTTCTCTACCCGGATGATGCTAGTACACAATTCTGCTCATTATATCGGACCTGGTTCACAATGGATCGATGGCCTTCTAGTGTATGGTGAGCTGATTTCACCCACTGACCTGTAAACATAACCACAATAATCAATTAATTCCCTATAATATCTAAATACTAAATTATTATTTATTTTGTTCAACCAACTTCAGTAGCTTGATCAGCAAGGCAGCAAACTTGTAACCTGGAGGTCAGTTGTTCGAGTTCGGTAAAAATTTAGCAATACCAAATATTTGAATCAATAGAAATCATTTTCAAACAACAGCATACATTTGGGAGTTATTTTGTGGGGGAAAAGAGACATTAAAAGATCCATTTCGTTCAGTACCCAACTACATTTTACAGACCCAGGACTCAACTGTTTTCAATTGTCATTACACTGCATCACCTTTTCATTATACTTTGCCTATTCCAGTTTAAGGTATCAGCATGTTGCAAAGATTTGCAATGAGCTACATGGGATTTCTTGGAATATTTAGAAGCTGGAATCACCAACCTGGATTTTACATGATTATCTATACAGGATGTTCATGGAGCAGAGCTTATAAATATTATTTAAATAGATAAGGACAGATACTTGCCATAGGTGTCATCACGTGGCACTCTCCACATGTACAGGACAAAGTCGTCTGACCCTGACACCACATACTCATCCTCACTCCCCGCAAAGCAGCAACTCTTCATTGTGCATGAGTTGTAGTAGCCTTCGTGATCAAACTGGGCCACGGCAGTAGGAGATCGCGTGTTGTACAGCACAGGGGGTAGACGCCGGCGTAGGCCCAACAGTTGAGTGCCTGACTTATTGAACCGGATACTCATACAGCTCTCACACGAGCCGTACTGCATGAGTACTCTGCAAAATATCAAATTAAATTGGAAAAATAAACAACACAACTAAAGCTGGATGAGCGTCGATGGCATGTTGAATACACCGGTTCCCTTCAGATCACCGAAGTTAAGCGACATCCAGCGAGGTTAAGACTTGGATGGGTGACCATTCAAATTCTAATTCTCGTGACGCTGGCTTTTCCCGGCCCCACTCAGGCTGGGTGAGGTCAATGTGAGTAGCAGGTTTGTGAGTTTCCTGCGAATGGAGGGTAAAACCCCCGTCGTGATATGACCATGGCAGTTGAAAGCAACGTTAAACCCCACAAAAAAAAAAAAAAAAAAAGCTGGGATGATATACTCTCTCCTGACACATAATCAATAAAGCTCAACAGTAGAATGACCTAACCATTTATTGAGTCATGTATTTTATTTGAGGCTGGTCTAATCCCTGTTGTAGAATAGATTGAGGGACATAATTTAAATAAAAAAATAACTACAGTGGGCTAGGGCCAAGGCCATGAGAAATTCTTTAATGCTTGGATGGCAAAGAAGGCATAACTAATTGAAACTATTATTTACTTACCCTGTATGAGACTATTAAAACAATGAGATTTAGCTTACAGCTTCCATGCTTCCACTATTAAACCACCAACAACAACTTGTACATTTATTTTAAACTGTTATTCCCAAAATCATAAAATCTGGACAGTTTATTTAGGATTTTTTTTTATTATATTCATTTGTAAGAAAAAGTTGTAAGTAGGTACTCATACATCTCCCCACACGTATGAGCCACCTTTTTTTTTTTTCAATTTCCCTTGTAATGTGACCCACCAGTGGGCACAGATAATGCAATTTTTAATATATTTTTGTACTCGCCCGTCCCATTTTTTTTGTGTTGTTGTCATATTTGGAACACATACCCTAATTTGAAGCCGTCCTAGCGTACAAACTATAGAAAGTAGGACCCGTCTCATACGCGTTAAATAAACTTACTCTTTGGGGTTTCTTGTGTCCCATAGTGCAATGCCTTCCTTGTTATTGGCTGTGGCTACCAGTCTTGCTTCACATGGGTTGTACATCACAGCATGGAATGGACCACTGTACACTGCCAATTCTTTGGCTTCTTCCTTAGAGCGGGTGTCAAACAGAAGCACTCGCCCATCATCACAAGCACTGGCAAATATTGAATCATTACTTGGATCAACAGAGACACAGTACACAGGGCGTTCATGAAGATAGATGTTGAGTGGATCCCCTGTGTTCATGTCGTGTAAAATTACATGGTCATCATTGCCTGGGGAATGAGGAAAGTATTGATTACTGTAATAATTATGTGTTCTTGGTGTAGTGACAAGAGGTGCTCACTGTTGAGCAAATTGTACAGCAACAACTATCATGGAATTTTACAATACTAGGGGTGTTATTTATCAATTGGTTGTAAAAATACATGTTAGTACTTGATTGTATTGGTAGTCATATGGTTAAGGTGCTGGTCAGGCAATCCAAGTAGTGTAGGGATCTGTTGGTTTGAATCCCACAAAATGCATGAATTTTTCCTCATTTATTTGAGCATATGAACACATAATAATAAGATTCTAAGGGTTAGGTGGGAAAAATTCAAAATTGCTTTCTGTATTAACATTGCCTGGTGGTTAAAGTGGTCTAGCAGAAACTGAGAAAACCATTTTAGAAACCTGGAGCCTATTTTTTATTTAAATTTTATCAGCTCAATGAAATAAAATCTAGTGATAAAATAATTTTATGGCAATACACTTTAATATTGTGTTCTATGATTAACTATAGAACAAGGGACCCATGGTTCATCATGAACGATGGTAGCCAGACAGTGGAGGAATGACTCAGTACTTCTACCACTGTCTTAACAAGGAGGCTTATAGTTGACAAGGACCCCAGATCCAAGCCAATGCTGGTCTACTCCCTGTTTATAGTCCCCCATGCAAGACTGCTGGTCTACTCCCTGTTTAAAGTACCCCAGCCAGACTTGTTTATAGTCCCCAAACCAGACTTACAAATGGTTACACATTAAAAATGTTTGTAAACTCTACAGCAAATGAGACTGTAAAATTGTGAAGGAGAATTATGTATACCTCCTGAAAAGATGACTTTATTTTGACTGTCAAATGCTAGTGTGAAGATATTACTACTATGTTGAGCTTTCATGGACTTTGGATTTGGGTTTTTAGTAAGGTGTAGGGACTCTTGAACATTCCAGAGCAGTACACGTCTATCATCTCCACCTAAAAATAAACAATAAAATATTTGACTTCATATAGATTAGAATACATTAAAGGTACAGTTCAAGAGATGAAAAAAAAAAAAAAAAAAAAAAAAAAAATCTGGTGTAAACATCACACGACTTTCCTTATCCCCCAAAAGTCAGTCGAATTACGCCACTGGTGACTCAATGATAACAGGTAGCTAAAAAGCAATGCCAAATTCGTAATCAGCACTTCAAAGTCATTGAATTTGATATGTCACAACCCCCATCTAGGATGAATTATAAAAAAGTTAGTCAAAGCGGGTCCCCGGTAAATACCGGTAAATTGAGACCGAGGTCCGAAAAGTTCAAGATATCAAAAAAATGATGAGAGTAGACCCCTATTATTTTTTTCATATAAGAAAATGTTGTTCTCCAACTTTTTTTGTATCTGCAACCAATTCAAAGAAGCGGCGCTTGCGGCTAATATGTGTGGCTCTGCGGCCGTAGAATGCGGCCGATTTCAACCAAAAGTTTCGTGGTTCGTCTGGTGTATAAAATTAGTTTCCATACCAAATTTCAAGTCTCTAGCTATTACCGTTCTACAGATATCCTGTTCACACACACACAGACACACAGACACACAGACACACAGACACACACACAGACAGACGCACGGACCAATGGCTGAAAGCAACTTTTTTGGTATCCTGAGGCTATGATTCGTCCAGAAATGTGAAAAGCTAGGTAGGTCAAATTTTCGACGAATACAATACTTTCCTTATTATAGGATAAGGAAAGTAAAAATTGTAGGTACATTTCTAGCAACTTGGGTACATCTCACTCTTAATTTTATCAATACCTACAGTTGTATTGCAATTCTGACAGTTTGTACATAAGATGCAACATTCTAATAGTCTAAGAAAAAGTGTAAAGCAAGCAATAACCAAAATGGCTTTTTCAACAATGTTTTACTATACCTATTCCTTTTAAGATTGAAGAAATTTTCATGGTAGGAAGGTATTGCCTACCTGGGTACATAAATTTATAAAAGAATATTTTAAAGAAAAAAAATCAAGAATTATTAGATAAGAGGACTGGTATTGAATGGCTTCTGAATGAATTTTTAATCAGAGAATCTGATGAAGACTCAGGGCAAAATTAATAGACAAATTCTATATCACAAGTCATTGCTAAGCGTTGGTTTTCCCTATCTTACACAGCATGAAATCAGTGACTTAGCACTACAGAGGTATTACAAAAACATTTATTAATTCCGCTCTAAGAATGTGAAAACTTTGAAAGGTGGAAAAAAATATTGTTACCTGATATCATGAGTTTTCCATCATGAGAAAAGTCTATTGCATTCACACAACCAAAATGAGCCCTCAAGTCTTTCTGGTGATAAGTTTTGTTAGTTTGGAAACTCCTAAATAGCGTTGTCCTCTGACTCACAGCCTCCCTTGGAAAATAATCTCTTTTGTAGAGAAAATCTACATTGTTGAAAGAAGTCTTTGACATGTTAGTTGCTAATGTACTAGTAGACACTATCAGTAAGTTTTTTTAATTATTTATTTTAAATGATATTCAGGGAAAGGTAAAATAAAGCTAGCAAAAGGAGCCATTGAACAAGATCTCCTCAGTTCTCACTTCTCTGAAACAGTCAGCTCAGGTAACAAAATAATTAAATAAAAATTAGCAAAAATAGGTAGATACTATCAGTAAATCCACTAATCAGAAATCTAAAGTAAAATATAGCTATAGACGTTTATAGTAAACAAAACAGCTGATCATTTCCCCTCACTACAAATACAACTCTACCTTCCCCTCCACAAAATTCCTTTGATAAAAAAACATGAACAGATGCTTTATACAGGGTGTTTAAGATGTGTTGTAGGAGAGAAGTATAAAATTTTATTTTTACTGGCATGAACCTGAATAACTCTCGAACATCGCCAATGACAAAATGGGTGCATCAATCGTCATTAAACTTTATTCGACTGATGAACTTCACAGAATTGTAAAAAGAGAATGCGTGATTACAAAGAAGTAGTCAATCCAACTCGCTGTAAACGTGAATACATTGAATTGTACTTGCACAAATGAACATTCAGATCCAACGCTTGATGTAGCAAGGTTTAGATTAACTTCCGGTTACTGTGAATCATCGTACTTGCAAAAGTAGGTAGTTCTAATGTGCATGTAAAAGCAAGTGAGCCAGCTACGTAGTCGTATAGAGTAATTGAGAATTATTGTTGAACTTTTTTTTTTAGATCACTGAAGTTGAGCAACATTCAGCAAGGTTAGGATTTGGATGGGTGAGCTTTAAATTTCAAATTCTCGTGAATTTTAATCATGAGACGGTGGAGATTAATTTGAGAGGCTGCTTTATGAGTTATTGATTTGTGATTGTCCTGTTTTAATTATTTTGGGATTGATAAAAGCCCCCTCAGTCCCTGAACCCTGAAGCCAAGCAACTTTCAGTGGTAAGTTTACACGGAAAAAGATTCTGAACAGTCACGTTTTGAACCACCCTGTATCACGTATTACCAATGGTAAATTGTAAAAAAATGCCGGTACACGAATTTTTTAAAGTATGAATGAAGATGTTCAATGAGTTTAAAATCTTAATTAAATTGATATTTCAGCTTTAAATAAAATCATTTCCAAACTAGTTTATTCAATGCACCAAATTAGTTTAATATAAAAGACGAATAAAATAAAATTTAAGATGGGCATGTTCAATAAATTTGAACCAAGTTGCCTAACTTGTCATCTTATCGTTTGTTTACAATTTTTTTTTTTCAAATAAGAAAAAAATATTTTGTGGCGAGCTCGCTGCTGACTGCTGATTGACGTCTGCGATTCTGTCTGGTTACTGATTCATTAATCTACTA
Organism: Bactericera cockerelli; assembly: GCA_024516035.1. Lineage (NCBI taxonomy): Eukaryota > Metazoa > Arthropoda > Insecta > Hemiptera > Triozidae > Bactericera > Bactericera cockerelli. The sequence goes on from CM044958.1 coordinate 35,119,773, forward strand.
CTATCTGAAATCTTAACTCAAATGACTAATCTAGATCTAGATTACAAAGGAATTTGTTGATCTGACAGCCTCTTATCATTATAATTTACGTATTTTGTGTTGTTAATGATAACAACTTGAATTACAGTGCCTGTGCTCTGCAATGGTTATGATATTCTGATTGGATTTGGATCTAAGGAACACTTCACACCTGGGTAAGATATTGATATTAGGTGGGTTTTTGGTTCTACAATCTAATCCATTGATACAGACAGAGGACGTAGTATAATATTATTATGTTAGCTATCACTATCACTTGCATGACAAATAGAGACTAATACCTAGATTAATGTGTCATCCTAAAAAGTTGAAAGTTTATCCTTTAACAGTTGATTAATTTATTTTACACATTACACCAATCTTCAATATTTTTTTTAATTGTTCAGGCAGTTATCTAATTTTGATCTTGTTCTATTCTATTGAATCATGATCACAACTGTCTCAATCTAATTTTGATTATATGTTCTATTCTATTGAATCATGATTGCAACTGTCAGGTATAGTAAGTAGGTATCTGGAGTGTCAATCTTAACAAATTCCCTTGTCCCTTTCATTTATTAATATTCATATTGGTAAACATCTAGATTAGAGTGACAAGCTTAATACTGCAATTTTTGTCTAAAAATAGGTACATTTCACCATCTTATGTCTGGGAGGCTAATTCAACCACTCAAAATGTTTCAAAATATAAAGTAAAAAATACATTCACAAAAGTCCAATTTTATAACAGACAGAGAGAAAAAACAAAAATTCTATCTTTATCTTGGTAGGTATTACTTTTGCAGGACACATACAAACCTGCTACCCACATTACCCTCACCCAGTGTTTGGGATGCCAGAACCGTGAATTTTTCATAATGCTGGGCATTGCTTGACTTCACCAGGCACACTAAAACCAGTGCATTCAACAAGCCATTGACACTGTCTCTCATTTTCAGAATCTTTAGGACCAGATTATAAAACAAGATTAATGTTAAGATAAGCCAGACTGTTCCTCAACTCAGGCTATAGTGCGCTATGATTGGTTGAAATTCCTACTTGAGGGTATGTCTGGCTTATTTTAACTTTAACCCTGTTTCATAAATAGAAAAAAAAACACCCACACAAAAGGCCAATTTTACAACTAAATCCCACAGTATAAGAATGGTCATAGCTTTGTGACTATTTGTGTGGAATTTAAAACACCATAAAAACAAGAAGAAAAAAAGAAAGGTAACTTTAGATTTGAAGGAGTTTCACTTTGTGGCCTGTGGTTGGACATCCTTGATTGAGATTAAAAAAGAAAGAATTGTAGTCACTGTGGCAGAGCAAGTTAGTGCGCTAGGCATTGCACACATGGTGACCTGGGTTTGATTCCCAGCGGGGAAGGATTTTTTCAGCTCTGTACTTGGATGTTCGGGGTCCACTCATACCTTGTGAGGAAAAATGAGTAGCTGCTTTAATGTGAAGCAGCGACCAGTGGCAGAATCTTAGGCAAAAAAATAATACAAGATATTGTAAATTAAAGTGGTAAAGTCCTATGATTCTGCGCTACCCACTAAAATTGTGACATAATATCACAAAGAAAAATCATTAAAAAGAAAGAATTTGTAAGTGACCTACTGTTGGTTATCTGAATATTTTGTTAGTAACAAACTAGTGGTCAAGGTGTTAAAAATGAATACTAAAAATATTTTTGGCTAATGAAGTCCATCTCTTTTTTATATTTTTCAGATTAGAACTATCTTCGTTTATTTGATGGAAACTGGTAGATAACCAAAGTAATTGAATGCAAAATAAGTTGAGTCCTTCAATCCCCCTACACAAAGTATGTAATGGTGAGGTTTCAAACTTGTCAATATGTTGAGATTAATCTCAACATAATTATACTATTGTTATTGTTAATAAGGGGTTGTGGTTTATTTATAATAATTGATAAATATATTACAAGTGATGAAATTATGAGTAGAAATAAAGACTAGTATTTTTTATTATTATTGTTGTTGTGCTTGTTGACATTGGTGTTGTTATAATAACTATTACTTTGCATTTTTTTACATGCAAAACATAGCAGTATTCATTAAACCCAAAAATCAAAAGCTCTAGAGAGAATTTAAACATAATAAATGATTGTTTTATCATTTGTGGTCTTCTTAGCATAATGTTCAAATTTTACTTCTTCTCACTATAAATTTTCATCAGACTTTTTTATATATTATTTTTAGTTCATACCTAGTACCAAAACTACTCAATGGATTTTGATTTCTAGCTAAATGTAGTTAATGTATTCAATAAGATTTTCAAGACACATAAAATCAGGCTTTTTGTATATTGCAAGTTAAAGGGAAATCCAAGGTTGATTTCAAAGAGCTTTGATTTAAACTGAAACTATGACTTAATCATAGTGGTCCTAAAATTTTTTCTTGTTTGAAAAATCCCTAATGGAAGCACCTTAATAATTTAGTGTGATTTAAATTTCAGATGACTGTCAATTATTTAAACATTTGAAAGCAAGTACCTGTAAATCCTCAGAAAAGTGCAAGAAATTTTCTTCAGAGAAGTAACACTAGAGGTCAGTATATTTTAGTTCATGTGCAATTAATTTTGATACTTTTAAGATTCTTTGTCCTGATAGGAACTTACCTGTAGGTCAAGTATTTTAATTGAGCCTTGTTCTCTATTATTTTAGAATGTGCCAGTAAGCATAATGGCTGCCAGTAGCAGTACTAACACAAGCAGTGTTCCATGGCCCAACACAGAGGATGATTATGATGTATGTGAAGTGATTGGGTTTGGAGCTACAGCAGTGGTACATAGTGCTTGGTGTAAGCCACGCTCAGAGAAATGTGCCATAAAAAAAATCAACCTGGAGAAGTGGAACACAAGCATGGATGAACTTTTGAAGGAAATCCAGGCAATGAGTTCATGTCATCATGAGAATGTGGTAACCTACCACACCAGTTTTGTTGTTAAAGATGAGCTGTGGCTTGTTCTTCGTTTGTTGGAAGGTGGCTCCTTGCTAGATATTATTAAGCATCGTCTTAAAATATCCAACTGTAAGCATGGAGTCTGTGATGAACCTACCATTGCCACAGTTCTCAGAGAAGTACTCAAAGGTCTCGAGTATTTCCATAGCAATGGTCAGATTCATCGAGATATCAAAGCAGGAAATATTCTACTTGGTGAAGATGGAACTGTTCAGATAGCTGACTTTGGTGTGTCTGCTTGGCTTGCAACAGGGCGCGATCTGTCTCGACAGAAAGTGAGGCATACATTTGTAGGTACTCCATGCTGGATGGCACCTGAGGTTATGGAACAAGATCATGGCTATGACTTTAAAGCTGACATCTGGTCATTAGGCATCACTGCTATTGAGATGGCTACTGGCACAGCACCCTATCACAAATATCCTGCCATGAAAGTGCTCATGCTGACCTTGCAGAATGATCCTCCAACCTTGGACACAGGAGCCATGGAGAAAGATCAATACAAAGCCTATGGTAAAACTTTTCGGAAAATGATATCGGACTGTCTGCAGAAAGATCCAACCAAGCGACCAACGGCATCCGAGCTACTTAAAAATCCTTTCTTCAAGAAAGCAAAAGATAAAAAGTTCATCCAACAAACCTTAGTGTCTGTTGGACCAACATTTGAAACACGCATACAGAAAGCTGCCAAGAAAAATCCTGGAGCATCTGGACGTTTGCATAGAACTGTCACTGGAGAGTGGGTGTGGAGTTCTGAAGATGAAGGAGACAAGTCTTCGGACGATGAAAAGAAAGAGAAACCTATGAACCGTCTGGAAGAGGTTGATAGTTCTGGGGAAGATGAAGACAGAGTGGTCAACTTAATACTGCGCATGCGTAATGTAAAACGCGAGTTAAATGATATCAGGTTTGAGTACTGCCTTGGTAAAGACACTGCAAGTGGTATTGCTGGCGAGTTAGTGGGCGCTGGGCTTGTAGATGCCAGAGATACAGAAGCCATTTCTGTGAACCTTGATATTGTAGTCAATGGAACACCGCGTAAGAAGTCTGTCACATTTCCTCTATCCTCAGCATTGCAGCCTGGAGAAGTAGCAGATGAGAAAGCTCTCCTAGGCTTTGCTCAGATTTCCTTGATAGACTGATATCTAACCTTAATATTATTGTATTGTACCAAGAGAAACGACTTTGTTTAAAAATATTGATTATCCCTTTGCCAAATTGAACTACTCATTCTTCCTCTGTTCTTGTAGAATAGTTTGATTCCACTCAGAAGATATATAATGTATGTTTGGATTACCAGAAAGAGAGCTAATCATTATCACCAAGGAATTTGAAATTGATTTATTCAATGTACATGTTAGAACTGTTAAGCTTTTAGGAGAAAGAAAGAAAATATTTCTCCTGGAAAACACATTATTAAAAAAATCCTTTTCATTTGTATCTAGTTTGCCATCATAGCTTGTCTCACTGACAGTTGCAATTTGCAATTCACTGGTACAAGACCTTCATACTTTTTATTATAAGACTTCTAAAACATAGCTAAAGGATTGCTAAATATAAATTGTATTTTGTTCCAACAAATCACATCACTATTGTGCACTTATAGTCAGTTGGTTAACGCGCTAGTCTGGTAATCCAGGTAGCGTAGGGATCCGTTGGTTCGAATCCCACCCAGTGCATGATTTTTCTTCATTAATTTGAGTTTGTGACTAAACAATAATAAGACTCTGTGAGTTAGGTGGTAGAAAATGCTTTGAGCATTAACCTCGCCTGGTTACCTTCCACCAAAGAGTGTTTTATTATAAGAAAACAGTAGGTACCTATTCCTGTTAGTTTCTTTACATATCTGTCAGTATTTTACTGTACTTGGTTTACTATTTAATACTTCTTGTCCACAAGAGCTTCTTACTAGCACACTAGCAGTGCACAATTTTTTTCCAACTAGAGAAACATACATGTATTTACTAATATCCTCTTCCAGCAAAATAAATGTAAAAATGATAGTATATTTATTAGAAGAAAGTAGGCTCTACATAATATAGTTCCCTAGAGAACATAATGTTAATTGATATAACTTTCGCCATAGTGCGTTCATTAATCTAGAAATTCTAGAGTCTAGAAATATACTCGCTCGCTCTCTTTTCTTTCGGAAGTATTTTTTTTTCTTCATCATTATAAGTCTCCGGATTTTGCTAACTTCGTAGATTTATTGATTTTTTAAACACAATTAATATTATTTATTAAAATCGTAAAAATAAAATATTGTTTTATGAAATATTAATTCTTTTTCTTTTCAATTACTTCCTTTTGGTGGGTTGATGAAGATTAAGCACAATGTATTTTACAAGAGAAGGTATCACCAATCAAGAGCATTACTTGAAAATAAAGTGCTAGTCAATTGTTTACAAAAACTACTACCCCTGCTTACCCATCAACTGTATTTACATATCCATATCCAGACTGAAACAAATACATTCTTTATTTGATTTGATTTTGCAGTACACTCGAAAAAACACGAGAAGAATGTTCAACAGGATAATAAATGATGAAACCTGAATGATCCTTGGATAATGCATGAAGAATACTCATTAACAAGGTGAAGCATTTATTGGGAGATGAGCAACAATTTACCATCAATGAAACGAAATTACAGATAGAAAAGAAACAATATTTTTCATTTCGTACTCTTGACAATATTTCTTGGTATTCAATTTCGATTATTTTTTTCCAACAAAATGGTGTTTTCTAAAATATGCGCTAATAAGCCTGTCCCAACTGTGAACAGTACGTGTAAAGTAATCATCATCAAAGTAAGCAAAACTGGACAGAATGATTCAGATTGTTTAGACAGCGAGTATTTGTTGAGAGAAGGCGAAGTGGACATTGATCTGGAAGAGGTGAACACTCCACTTGATCGTAAATTCATCAAGTTCCTGTTGAAAACCAAGCTAGAAGAAACCATCACATTCAACACTAGTTGTTTGGATATTGAATTCAAATTACTAAACATTGAAACTAGGCCATCTATCCACGAGATGTCAGATGTAGACAAAGTTTCCAGAGCAAAACATCACAAAGAAATGGGAAGCCAACTATTCAAACAAAATAAGCATGAGGCTGCATTCCATAGATTTAGAACGAGTGTTCAGTATTTGATCTTCTTAAATGACAAAACTACGAGTGATGCTGACGATATGTACGCAATGGTATGCAACAACATGGCAATGTGTCAAATAAAATTCAACAATCATCAGTTTGCAATAGATCTGTGCTGCAAAGTATTGAAGGTGGAAGAGAGCAATGTGAAAGCCCTGTACAGGAGGGCAGTTTGCTACATGGAGTTGAAACGGTACGATGAAGCTCACGCAGATCTAAAGCTGGCACACAGCAAGGAAAACAAAGATCAGAGTATCATGAAATTACTGGACATTGTACAAAATCAATTGAAAATTCAACATGAACAGTATAAGTCTGTCGTTAAAAACATGTTCAGATAAAGTTACTTTTTCATCACTTGAAGAACATCTTTCCAGTTTAAAGTGGAATGAACTTAACATGCAGTAGTATTTCAAAGACTTCTCAATATTTTCGTTAATATTGAGAGTCAGCATTAAAAGAACGTTGGATACTCTATTTTTTGTAAGAACGGTAAATTTCAGCCAAGTTGAAGATTTGACGGGTGGCCCTCAGGTTCGAACTCTCGTAGCACTTGCTATTCCTGGCACAACCCAGACTGGGTGAATTTAATATGGTTTGCTCGTTTTTAATTTTTCTTTGAATGTGGGATGAAATTCCTGTGAATAACCTCGATGTTTAAGAGACGTGAAGCAAAAATAATATAAAGACGACAGACAGAATAAAGTCGATTTTCAATTCGGTCTTAATGTCGATGAAGTTGTCAGAAATGACATTCTTCATTACTATTGATACAAAATAATAACAATATAATGGTGTGTAATTTATATAAAAAAAGATTTTTATTTATTTAAACAAAGTGTCAACAAAATTAAACATATTTCATAACCTGAAATCGTCAAATATAATAAAATTAAGGTACTTGAATTTGTACGTTTAATCTCTGAATAGTGTACCTAATTATAATTAAGTGTACAAGTACTTTTACATGTGCACTTATTTTAGAATTTCAAGTCCTTTGCTCGTTATTTGATTCATCGATAATTTTCAAATTCCATCTCTATGATGTGGTCGCTTTTATTTTGAGACATCCAAAATGAATTGCTTTGGTAGAAAAACCAAGACAAATGAACTACACCATATATTATGTTGGTCCACATTTTGAAACTCTTAATAAACTAAGACTTAGGAACTAGAAAATAAACAAAGAGGTAACTTGAAAAGAACACAGGTAACAAAAACAATCCTATTATCACACAGAAAATAAAGTCCATTTCACTAGCCCTCAGCGCAGAGATCCGGACCCTGTGAGGACTAGTCAAATTAAACTGGACAATAAACTACAATTAATTTCCCGGCAATATACTATACTACAATTTTGAGCTATCTACACTATTATAAAACATTTCAATTAAAAATTGTCAGTTTTTGATTTTTTATAAGGTCAACGTATTCGAGGATCAACACTATCAACAGCTTTTAAGTTAGGAAATACTTTAACCATACTTTTCCAGCTGTGGATTCCTATCGGTCCCGGCTGGGACGCTACAACCCTCGGATGAGAAGGCAGCGCTACTAACCTCAGAATCATGGGCAAATGATATTTGAAAACTAAAATTAGGTCTTAAGATTAAATAACATGAGTATAATCACAGTGGAAGTAATACTATAATTCCCTGAAAGGACACTGGTTCCGAATCGATGAAAATCTACATGAGCACTCGAGTGACTTGTGATCCAGCTTTCAGCTGCACATAAAAATAATAGCACATTATGTCTACATAAATAAAATTTAAATTAATCGCTGAGAAGGGTAGTCATGGACTCATTTATAGTATACAACGTCACAAAGATCTATTTTTTTTTTCAAAGGTAGTTGTGCCCCGGAACCGCTTTCGCATTACTTCAGAGCACTCTACCTTTACATCCATCCCATTCCGGAAACGGAAAAACTTGGTTAAAATATTCCGTCCGGCCGGGATTCGAACCCGCAACCTCCGGGTCAGCAACCACTGCTCCTAACCACTGAGCAACGGAGGTCGGCACAAAGATCTATTAAAGGTCGCAGTGACAAAGAGCTTTCGTGGCCGACAGCCCTACTTCATAGTATACAACCGCATAAATTAAATATTCATACTTTAAATATACAGGATGTTCCAATAATCTATTTACTTATTTCTAACGATGGTCCTGAGAATAAATTAATTAAGTACTTTTCTATGTTTTCAAAGTTGGTTTTTTTTGTCAGACTGCCAAAGGTAATGTAACGGAATGAAACATATATTCCATTTTGTTTTCTGTTTACACCTAGTACATATTTCTTATTTCGTTCGATAAATTTCAATAATAGATAAGTATTCTCTCTCTGGAATGCATCCTAGAACTATGTCCATGGAACATTGCAACACACAGTGAATTGTTCTGTAAATAATGATGTCAGTAGGTGTACGCTTGCATTTCCATTCAGGTCTGGCAGCTGACACAATCACACCGAGTTGCATAATTGAGAGGCATGAATAGAGTTGCCGTGAGCCTCTTATCAGCGTTTTTTTTTGTGGAGATTCCCATAAGGAAAAACAGAAAACACAAAACAGCTAAAATAACGTCAATAATGAAATTAGCTTCTCTCATTTTGTCATGGGTTTGTTCACCATCAGGCGATAGCACTGGACAGAACACAAAAATAAATAACGGGTGATGGTGCACGCATTTAAAAGTGAAAAGTTCGTTTATAAGTACCTACATGGTTGAACATTAAAACTTGTCCTATAATCTGTCAAAAGAAACAACAATTTGTATTGTTTTAAGTGTCATTAAAGTGAGAGAGAGAAAAGTAGTACCTACATGGTTGAACATTAAAACTTGTCCTATAGTCTGTCAAAAGAAAAAAACAATTTGTATTGTATTAAGTGTCATTAAAGTGTGTAAGAGAGAGAGAGATAAAAAAAAAAAAAAAAAACACACAAAAAATGTTGAAATTCAACGTTGAGTATTATAAATTTATCTATAACACTGTTCTCTATGTCGGGGGGGAAACAACATTGGGTCTACGGGCGATGGGATGGGTGGGTTGCTCAGGGCGTCGCGTGGGGGTGACGATAGGACACGTGCTTGCGGAGCGCGTCTCGTGACCGGGACACGTGATTGCAGGACGAGCAGGCATAGAAAGCGTTCTGGTGGGTCTCCATGTGGACGCGCAGGTTGTACTGATTGGACAGCTGCTTCCCGCACACGAAGCACGTGGCGAAGAGCTTGGAGCTGGCGCCGCCTCCCCCTCCTCCCCCGCCCCCGCCTCCGCCCCCCGGGGGCTTACTGCCCGAGGGTCTACTGCTAGCCGCCGTGCTGGAGGCGCCAGGCCCGCCCAGACACAGATCTGAGGGTAGAAACACATCAGACACATGCATGGGTTATTTAGAAACACATCAGACGCCCAGACACAGGTCTGAGGGTAGAAACACATCAGACACATGGGTTATTTAGAAACACATCAGACGCCCAGACACAGATCTGAGGGTAGAAACACATCAGACACATGCATGGGTTATTTAGAAACACATCAGACGCCCAGACACAGATCTGAGGGTAGAAACACATCAGACACATGCATGGGTTATTTAGAAACACATCAGACGCCCAGACACAGATCTGAGGGTGGAAACACATCAGACACATGGGTTATTTAGAAACACATCAGACGCCCAGACACAGATCTGAGGGTGGAAACACATCAGACACATGGGTTATTTAGAAACACATCAGACGCCCAGACACAGATCTGAGGGTAGAAACACATCAGACACATGGGTTATTTAGGGACACTCATCTTCTTCTGTTACTTAGGGCCGAAGTATGTATGTATGTACGAATTTCTTTGTGGTGAAGCACAAGGCCTCTTCACAATTTTTGTGGGTAGCGCAGCATTACTAAGAGCCTCCTTTACATTTCGAATTATTCTATTACATTAATTTCTTTTTACTCTGGTAATGCCGCCACTGGTCGTTACTCATACAAGTAACTAAGGGCCGAAGTATGTGACAGGATTACCTAGATAAGTCTAAGGGCGGAATTAATAGACAACATCAATAACTTAAGTCGTTGGTAAGTGTCGGTTTTCCCTATCTTACACAGTACGCAATCCGTGACTTAGCGCCACAGAGGTATTACAAAAACGTCTATTAATTCCGCCCTAAGTTAACACTATCTCTGAACACGCCTTTTAGTGAGATTTTCAACCAAGCGCACTACAGCCAGAGTTAAGTGATAGTGTCCACTATCAGATCAATCTAATCTAATCCTGTTTCATAATTCACAGGATAATTTCCTGTTTCACAGATTAATCTAATCCTGTTTCATAATTCGGCCGTTGGTCTCTTCCCAAACCTACTAGGGGTCGGCATCGTATAATACGTAGGTAGTTATAATACCTATTATTTGTGGCTCTACTAGCTGAAACCCAGCACTTTGTCGCCCTTATGGTTTTTCCCCGTGGCTGGGGTTATATTTGGAATTTAAAAAAATCCTTTCTTAGTACCTACGCACCTAGTAAATCAAAAGCAAACTCTGAACCAACTTTGGAGTAATTTGGCTTAGCCGTTTTGGAGCTAGGTTGATAATGAATGAATTATGTAAAAGGATTTAATATACTAGAATGTATTCTGTCAGAGTAGGGCTATTGTTAGGCAGGATGGGCTATTGTTTAACCCAACGGGACATTCGTACAGATTTCAAATGTACCCATAAAAACTTCCTCTGAGTCACTATTGAATTACTTCAAGACGGTCATTCCTGAGACACAATTTCAGCTACCTAGTTTTACGAAAGCGGTCACGGAAAAAAAACAATGTGAATATTTTCAATTTCCTTATCCTATAATAAGGAAAGTATTGTATTCCTCGAAAGAAAAAAAATATTTTTCCTGTTATTTCATAAAGACTAATTTATTGCAGTTAAGCTTGTGACCTTGGTCGTTTCGTTTCCTTCGTAATTTTCTGTCAGCTAGCCTTACTAGTCGCTCCAGACCTCGACCTAAACAAGATAAACAAGACCTAGATGTTCCAGAATGACTCAACCTCAGAGAACCAAATCTTTAACCATGAAAGTATTGTAGCCGTACATACTTAGGACGGAATTAATAGACAAATTCTATAACTCAAGTCATTGCTAAGCGTCGGTTTTCCCTATCTTACACAGTACGCAATCAGTGTCTTAGCTCCACAGAGGTATTACACAAACGTCTATTAATTCCGCCCTTAGTTTTTTAGGTCACCTTGGTAGCGCCGCCGGTAGCGTGCTCAGCTTACACTCCATGTGACCCGGGTTCGAATCCCGACGGAGTCGTAATTTTTCCGGCTCTGTACTTTGGATGTCGGGGCCTACCCTAGCCTTGTGAGGACCATTAGGGTAGTTGTAGAGTGGGCAAAGATCAGTGGTGGCATTGATATTGGATATATGGTTGGTTGGAGATACATATTTATGATGTATTAGAATTAGTTCTCGTAATGTCGATGCTACCCACTAGAAATTGTGACTCAAATTACAGAAATAACTAGCTCTTTATCTTATATCATTAGTTTTTGATAATAATGCTTAGAGAATTTAATATAGGTACTATAAATTATTAATTATTTTACTTGTAAGTATGTAACTAACCTACCTGTTTTACCCAAGAAATAAAGTTACAACCTTAGTAAAAATGGTTCAATAAACTATAAAGAGTTCTCTTGGAAAATACAGTTTTTGGGCTCTTTCTGTAGCATTTATTGAAATCAGCTCATTTAGGTACATACGATATAATGTTAGGTAGGTATTTACTAAATGTCAGCTCGATTCGATTGTCTTTTTATCTTTAGACGGTTACAAACATAGACTTTTTTTGGACTTCTGTGAAGTCTGATTCACCTCAATTTTTTATGGTAATTTATTAACACGTTCGTTACCAAGCCAATTTTTTCAAGTTTTTTACGTAGGGACCAGGCGGTAAAGTCGCTGTTGCATCATGGGTACAAAAATGATTTTTTTTGCATATTTGACATCGTATTTGTACAAGAATCGATCCTATATCTGTTCTAATACTAACAACCTACCTCAAAAAGGCCATATATGGATGTCCGGTCCCTCGTTAAAATTTTGATAACGGCCACATGTGTGTTTCGGTCCCACAGAAAAACACAAAAACATCCACATATGGCCGTTCGGTAACGAACGTGTTAATAAGGCCTGATGACATACCTACTTAGCCATATTTCTAGATGGTACTGTGAGCCGTTCCAAAGTTTCGACTTACGAAATACACCTTCCATATATCTCTTACATAATGGGTCCCGTAAAAAATTAAACACTGAAGTATATTTGCCAGCGTCGATGGCATGTTGAATACACCGGTTCCCTTCAGAACACCGAAGTTAAGCGACATCCAGCGAGGTTAAGACTTGGATGGGTGACCATTCAAATTCTAATTCTCGTGACGCTGGCTTTTCCCGGCCCCACTCAGGCTGGGTGAGGTCAATGTGAGTAGCAGGTTTGTGAGTTTCCTGCGAATGGAGGGTAAAACCCCCGTCGTGATATGACCATGGCAGTTGAAAGCGACGTTAAACCCCACTTAAAAAAAAAATATTTGTTTCCTATGACGAAAATACAATGGGATCACTCTCTTAGCTGATTTGAATGTAATGTAGAGTTATTATATTGCAAGATTATTTTTAAAAAAAATCCCAAAGAAAGAATAATAATAATTATAATATCTCCTTTCTCATTCCTTCCGACTAGGTCAAATAAGTCCAATTATTCCAGCAGTAAGCCAAAAACTATGTTATCAAAATTTCAAATAGGAGAATAACTTGTCATGTCCCGGCTGTGTTTCAAACCCGCGACCTCTGGATTACTAGACCAGCGCGGCGCCTTGACCACTACCGGGACAGACGTGACTGCTCACCTGAGGGTCCAGCAGTTTCGGGGGACCCTGTGGCTATCGTGACTGCCGACGAGGAGCTGAGGTTCTTGCACACATTTTGCAAACAGTCTATACTCGTGCCTGTCTTGCTTCCCGGGTCACTGAAAGCTTTCCGGCTTAGGTCTTGAGCTTCGTTGAACGGTGGACCGTTCGGCTCGAGCAGCCAGGTGCTGGGAGAGTCAGTCTTCTGGGGGGTGAGCGACTTGCTGAGGTAGCTGGGGGGGTCGCTGGGGCTGCCGCCCGTCTGGGGGGAGAGCCGCTGTCGCTTTCCCTTGCCTGAGGTGTTGGACTGGGACGCGGGACTGCTTCTGTTGCTGCTCTGTTTGTTCGTGGAGTAGTCCTGGGGGTCCTGTTGTAGCGGAACAATGATTTAATGAAATGAGAATATTAGACGCTTCCGTCTTCCATTTCAACATGACGCATGGAAAGAGGAACGAGGCTTGCGCTATTTCATACCTATTATTATTATTATTTCCACTTTCTCTCCTTTGGAAGGTAATTATTACCTTTCAAAGGGTATTACACCAGGAGCGGATCATATTATGATCAATTCTCCTGGTGTTGTAACTTCAGGAGCGGATCCGAAGTCTCCTGAAGTTGTTTGGTTCATAATGTGGGGAGGTTATTTTATGATGGACTTTGTGTAGTCCATCTTTTTCTCTCCCGTGGTTGTCCCCTTTGGTGGTCCAATGGATTTTTCCATCGGATTATTATTATTATTATAGTATGCTTTATTAGGTAGGACAAAAATATATACAGTAAAATACAATGAAATTATAACGAAAAATTAAAATAATAGATTAAGCAAAGAAACAAGAACAAAAAAGAAAAAGGGGCCTAGTTTTAATATAAGATAAAATGAGGATACGGAGCCAGGCGTCAATGGCACGTTGAATACACCAGTTCTCATTCCGCCACTGAAGTTAAGCAAGGTCCAGCGAGGTTAGAACTTGGATGGGTGACCATTCAAATTCAAACTTTCATACCAAATTTCAATTTCAAAATTTAGCTCTTACCGTTCTTGAGATATCAAGTTCACGAAAACAACTGATTGTGAGACTTAGGGCCGAATTATGAAGCAGGATTAGATAATTCAAGTTAGTGGAAACTATCCCGTAACACGCCCTCTAGTTTGAATGATAACTTTTCAAATCTAATCTTGTTTGATAATTTAATGATAATATCGCCCTATTTATACTGCCCGATTATTACTATTAAGGGCTCTTCGAAGCCCTTCAAAGCTTAGGAGAAGTACCTTTGTATAAATGTTTCTTTATAAAGACAATAAATAAATAAACTATTTAAAAAAAAGTCCCATTATTCGAGCGGTAAGCCCAAGACGTATTATTATGTGTTAAAAATCCCAAATGATCCAAATGGGAGGATAACTTGTCATGTCCCGGTTGGGTTTCCCACCCGTGACTTCTGGAACCTCTGGATTCACAGACTGCCTTTACCACTGAGCTATCGGAGACAGCCCATAATTCGGCCCTTAGTCTGAAAAAAAAAAAAAAAAAAAATGGGGTTCGGTGGAAGAGAAAGCTACAGGCTTTAACCTCGCCCCTTGGTTCACTACAATACATATTTTTTTTTTTTTTTTAGCATGTCCTATTGTGTTGAATGTATGTAGTTGACCAATAAAGAATTAAATAATAATAATAATAATAATAATAATAATAAAAAGTGGCCTCACCCCTGTGAACTCGGCCAGGCCGCGGATCTGCAGAGTATCGGCCATGGTGAGGAGGCAGGCCAGCTGCTGCTGGTAAATGTTGACCTCCCCGTTGTACATGAAGGTCACCAGTGCGTAGAGGTCATTGAAGTTGACGCCCGGCAGAATTATCACAGGGTGTTGGAACCCGTCAGCTCCTGGGAACGAGAAGGAATAGCTTAAAAAAAAGAGAAGGTTGCCGCAAGGCAATAACCGCACCCTTTAGTTGTTGTTGTTGTTGTAGCCAGCTTGGCTACAGCTGGAGGGGTGAGTGTTGGTCTCCAGTCAACTTTATTTCAAAGTTGGCTCGTCCTGAACCACATATTTCTATGTGCGATCAACAATCATGAGGACTTGGACTTTTCTTTATAAGCCGATTAAACCCTTAGGAAACTGCAAGCTAGCCTGGCTTGTAAGGGTTGGCTAGTCTGTTTTCTGTTTATAGTCCTCTAGCGAACACTGGTCTTCTCCCTGTTTAGGAGGACATCATTATTTTCTTCGTTATTATTTATTTATTTTCAAACAATTGTAGGTATCTTTTATTAATTTTCAAACTTTTATTTTGTAAATATTGTATATATGTAGGTATGTCCTTCTAATAAAGCATGATATAATAATATATCATATATCTCTTAATCACAAACTAACTCTCTAAAACTCCTGCTTTAACAAACATGAATCTGTTGTATAAATTCGAAAATGGAAGTTGAAACCTACCCGACCCACGCGTATTATCAAGTAAACCCAGTTCGCTTATCGATCAAGCTACTGAGATCAAACTTTAATATAAAAAAAAAAATTGCTAAGATGATAACGAGGAAATGAGATAGAGCAATTATGGTTAATTTGAGTATTTGTGCATCCATTTTAGATCTCATTACTTTTATGGCCTGGTCATTTTTTAATTGAAACATGACCCTTTATCTCATTTCAAATCTCAACATGATCTCATTTCAAGATCTCTTATATTAAGATTGATTATGAGCTGTATTTCTAAAATTTGGAAATTTCTGGTGAGGTAAGATTTTTCCATTACGAGGACAGACTTGGATTTAAATTTAACTAAGTCATGGTGTACTGGAGAGTTTCCTTTTTATAATAATTAAGGCCAACGACTTGTAACCTGAGGTCGAATGGTTGAAGTTCCAAGATCGGACAGTTTTAGGTAGGTGGGTTGAGAAAAAGTGTGCTGAGATGAGAGATACTTTGTCATGTCCCGGCTGGTTTTCGAGCACGCGACCTTTTGGTAGCGCGCCCGGCACATATAAATAAAATACAAAACAAAAAGAAGAAAAAATGATGCAATCTCAGCATACTAATGAGCTAGGACTTATTTTTAAATCATTTTTTACCCTGATCTATCCCACTTTGAAGCATGCGGCCGCAGGGCGCAACTATGGCCGCAAGGCCGCTTTATGTTGGTTTTAGGCACATTTTTTAGTCATAGATGGTCCTTCCCTTAAAACATTCTATTTGAACTTGAACGTCTTTTGGACTCGGGCTTTTCCTGCTATTTTGGGGAAACCGTCCAGACCAACTTATTAACTCATCCTAGCATGGGATGGGCACCAAATCCAATGACTTTACATGTACGGAGGCTTGATTTTTCTGTGTTACAGTAAAGGTTTTTTTTCTTCCTATTATTAAGAAGTCGTGTGATGTTTGTTTTTTTTTTCTTTCTTTTCATAAATTTTATACTGTTGCTGTTTTTCCTCCTACTAAAGCTTAAAAAAAGGTACTTACTTTGAATAACTGTTTGAAATAGTCGCTGCACGCCGAGAGTACGACCTTGTGCGCCTTCAAGTGGCGGCCCCCGGCACCCAAAGTTACGTCCGTCAGGTCGTCTCCATCCAGCAGTTGGGGGAGACTGGAGAGCAGGGAGCTCTGGTAGTTGTGCCACCTCAGACAGAACTGCTGGTTGCTGTCTACCTGGGGGTCCATGGTGTAGTTGAAGATGTGGAAAGCGGGGTCGATTTAGCCTGCGGAGAGGAATGTACCATGTTCATGAATATTTTTTTTTTTTTTAATAATACCGGGTGTAGCGGTTCATTTATTAACGAGCATCAGAGCTCTTTGTACAATATAACAATATTTATAACAAAAATCAGATATATAAAAAAAAACAACGCAACACATACATGGTAAATGGTAATCGAAAGACATTAAATATTGAAGGAAATATATATAAATAGAGTCAAAAACCGAATATAAGAAAAGTCCAGGGGACCGGAATTTTTTTCTTTTCTATCCAGGTTTCTCTAATAAACATACAGCTACATTTAAATATTTACATAATGTATACATTATTTAATTTTAAGCTAGTCAGTAAGTAGAAACATTGTAAACACCGAAAGGTAAAAATACAATAAAAAACATTATTATTATTATTATTTTAAAGAGGTAATTTTTCCTTATAGGGGGAAATTTGACCTGGATACCGATCTTTTATATTCAGGTTCGACTGTATACTAGACTTTCAGAAAAACATGAATGGTGTCAGTGAGAGAGGGAGAGAAGCCAAAGTGTGACTGTTTTAGTCAATACATCAGCTTAGGTAGAGGTTGTATCTACTGCCTCTGATTTTCTAATTGAATTCAAAATGTCATACGATTCAATCAATTTCCAACTCGATGGGTTTTAATATCAAAAATATCAAGCGTCCCACATTTGGGGCGGAAAATTGACTGGGTGAGTCAATGTGGCCCAAAAACTCTATAAAATTTTTCGAGACCCCAATTAAAGAACCTATTTATAAAATTTCATCAAATTTGTAGATTCCGTTATAGAGTTATCGCGTAACGAACACACAAACTATCTGCCATCTCTGTCATGAAAATTTTATGTAAAATTTTGTAGGTGCGATAAAAGCATTAAACTAATATCTATGCATGGATAGATTATACACTTATTTTAAGCGGATGTACATTAATTAATGGCTCACTAGTTCACACTGGAAATATACCAGTTAATTATACAAACTCTATTTTCCAGTAACAAGTGAAATTTTTATTCAACATTCCCTTCCCTAATATTAGGATTACTTACACTCGAAATGTATGTCAAGGCCCTGAGAGCCTTCTTACACAATTAGCTCTGTTCCCAATAATATTTGTGAAATTTCCTGCTTTATTCTCTGCAGGAAAAAATCGTTATAAATTCTCCTAAAGTACCTTTTACAAACTGTTTATCGTGAAGTTTCAACAGGCTTCTACATCTCTCGAACAGAACCGTTGCTATCATTGACCGGAAGATTATCTACAGGTACACCTAGCCAACAGTATTTTGTCTTCTTTTTACCCTATTGAATTTTAATCACCTCATTCAAGGTAAGTTTTTGAAGAAATTGCAGTTTCGGCCGGTTTACTTTCTCTAAGAGAGAATTCAGAATTCAGATACCTTGCAAGAATTATGTTTCGCAATCTTGAGTATATTTTAAGGAAAAATTAAATCCACTTCATAATATAATAGTTTATGAACTAACGAGCTGTTTAACCCGTGCTTTGCTACGGTCGCTACCGGAAAGTTTGTGAACGTGGCTTTTTTCCTCGCCAGGGTACTAGCTAGAATATTGAAAATCCTTTGAAAATTGAAATGCCTCGAGCCTGGTAGGCACCATGTGTCGAGAGAAAAACGATGTCATGTTTGCTATATGAAGATACAATTAAATAAATCATGATTAAAAAATTAATATTCTAAATAATAATTCTACATACAACATTTCAGACACCTGAAATTCCCTGCTACGGGAAAACAGTGATGAAAGGTTATTATTAGGGTTTTACTTTTTTCGCCGCGGTTGGCGTCCCTGTAGGTAAGGCTGTGTCTCTAGGTCAAAAAATCTGGTGTAAACATCACACGACTTTCCTTATCCCCCAAAAAGAAGTCGAATTCCACCACTGGTGACTCAACGGTAACAGATAGCTAAAAATCAATGCAAAATTCGTAATCAGCACTTCAAAATCATTGAATTTGATATGTCACAACCCCCTTCTAGGATGAATAATAAAAAAGTTAGTCAAACCGGGTCCCCCCCAAAATACCGGTAAATTGGGGCCGAGATCCAAAAAGTTCAAGATATCAAAAAAATGATCAGAATACACTCCCATTATTTTTTTATTCTAAAAAAATGTTGTTCTCTAACTTTTTTTGTATTATTAACCAATTTAAAGAAGTGGCGCTCGCGGCTAATATTTGCGGCCCTGCGGCCGCAGAATGCGGCCGATTTCAACCAAAAGTTTCGTGGTTCGTCTGGTGTATAAAATTAGTTACCGTACCAAATTTCAAGTCTCTAGCTCTTACCGTTCTTGAGTTATCCTGTTCACAGACAGACAGACAGACAGACAGACAGACAGACAGACAGACGGACAGACAGACAGACGCACGGACCAATGGCTGAAAACCACTTTTTTGGTATCCTGAGGCTATGATTCGTCCAGAAATGTGAAAAGCTGGGTAGGTCAAATTTTCGACGAATACAATACTTTCCTTATTATAGGATAAGGAAAGTAAAAAAGGCTACTGTACCAGTATACGGGGAAATAGAAATGTGAGTGACTTTCGCATCTGCAAGTTGCATGGATAAGATGAAATTGAAATTTTGTAGGTTTTTCAATTATTCGTGTTTTTTAAATTATTATTTTCAGTTTTCTTTTAAGTACCTACCTAGATAATTGCTACTTAAAATTTCCAAACATTTGTTGACGTTATCCATCATTTTGTTGTTGTTGATGTATTCTAATACTGTTGGCGTAATGGGACTACCTGTCTTGAGTTGACAGTCTAAATAAAGCACTACTTATACTTATACCTACATATTTTGACAGCTCTGAACGTTAGGGGTTTCGCCTTGAAACAAATGATGGGTAGGTACGTAGTGTAAATTTCCACAAAATAAAGGGATGTACTATGTATAAGTTCAAAATATTCACAAAAAATCTGGTGTAAACATCACACGACTTTCCTTATCATAATATTAGGAATGGGAACAGGACCAAAAGCCACTGGTGACTCAAAGGTAACAGTTAGCTAAAAATCAAAGCCAAATTCGTAATCAGCACCTCAAAATCATTGGATTTGATATGTCACAGTTCCCATCTAGGATGAATAATAAAAAAGTTAGTCAAAGCGGGTCCCCCCCAAAATACCGGTAAATTGGGGCCGAGGTCCGAAAAGTTCAAGATATCAAAAAAATGATAAGAAGAGACATCTATTATTTTTTTAATCTAAGAAAATGTTGTTCTATAACTTTTTTTGTATCTTTAACCAATTCATAGAAGCAGCGCTTGCGGCCAATATTTGCGGCCCTGCGGCCGCATTTTGCGGCCGATTTTAACCAAAAGTTTCGTAGTTCGTCTGGTGTATAAAATGAATTACCATACCAAATTTCAAGTCTCTAGCTCTTATCGTTCTTGAGATATCCTGTTCACAGACAGACAGACAGACAGACAGACAGACAGACAGACAGACAGACAGACAGACAGACGCACGGACCAATGGCTGAAACCAACTTTTTTGGTATCCTGAGGCTATGATTCGTCCAGAAATGTGAAAAACTGGGTAGGTCAAATTTTCGACGAATACAATACTTTCCTTATTATAGGATAAGGAAAGTAAAAAGGAGCGGTCTCGTAGCATGTGCTACTATTGTCAATCCGGTGTGGTGTGCTTATTTCTATACAAAAAGTTGTATTGACTTGGGTATATTTGCGTGAAAAATAAATTTAAATGCTATAGGACAGTTAAAAGGTTAACTGTAACACTAAACTTGGGAAGCCAAATTGTTTTTTTTTTTTTTTTTTTTAGTACTTTCAAAAGATTATTTTTTATTCAACAAATTCTTACATCTTCATAAATAAAAATAAATGTAAAAAATAACTTATTAATAAAATAAAAATTAAGAACAAAAATTAGGCAAGTTTAAGTGGCCAATAATGCAAAGCATGTGTAATGGAGTAAATGCAGAATCGACGAATCAATTTACTGTGAAAAATTGCTGAGGATGAAGGCATAAAAGTTTTCATTATTGATATTTTGGGTATAAGACATGTATATGTATAGCATCTAAAATTCCTCTATTTGCTGAAACTCACCCGCCCACAAATTTACTTGTTCGCATTTTTTTTTTTTTTTTTCGCTAATGCTAATTTTTCCGTTTAGGGAACTTTCATAAATTGCCCGGAGAGCTTTGGATGATATTCATTTCATTTCTACAAGAGAATAAGGGAAGTAGGAAGTGTGTTAAAGTATATCAGAAATTTATACTGAGATTACTACTGAGTAAGAGAAACATATGAAAATCACCTTAAAAAGCTAACAGAAGAAACATTAAATATCCAGAATTATTATAATAATAATAATACTCTTTAGTGGAAGGTAACCACCAGGCGAGGCTAATGCTCAAAGCATTTTCTACCACCTAACGCTTAGAGTCTTATTATTATGTGGTCACAAACTCAAATCAATGAGAAAAAATTCATGCACTAGGTGGTATTCGAACCAACGCATCCCTGCATTACTAAGGCTTGTATTATGTAATACGGTTTAGTAAATTAAAGCCGACCCTTAGATTTTACCAGCTGACCGATAGGTATTTTAAAAGAAGATTTTCCGTCACGAAGGCTGGCTACAGCTCTTTTTTACTTTCCTTATCTTATAATAAGGAAAGTATTGTATTCGTCGAAAATTTGACCTACCCAGTTTTTCACATTTCTGGACGAATCATGGCCTCAGGATACCAAAAAAGTTGTTTTCAGCCATTGGTCCGTGCGTCTGTCTGTCTGTCTGTCTGTCTGTCTGTCTGTCTGTCTGTCTGTCTGTAAACAGGATATCTCAAGAACGGTAAAAGCTAGAAACTTGAAATTTGGTACACAAATTAATTTTATACACCAGACGAACCACGAAACTTTTGGTTGAAATCGGCCGCATTCTGCGGCCACAGGGCCGCAAATGCTAGCCGCAAGCGCCGCTTCTTTAAATTGGTTAAAGATACAAAATTTTTTAGAGAACAACATTTTCTTAGATTAAAAAAATAATAGGGGTCTATTCTGATCATTTTTTTGATATCTTGAACTTTTTGGAACTCGGCCCCAATTTACCGGTATTTGGGGGGACCCGCTTTGACTAACTTTTTTATTATTCATCCTACATAGGGGTTGTGACATATCAAATTCAATGATTTTGAAGTGCTGATTACGAATTTGGCATTGATTTTTAGCTATCTGTTACCGTTGAGTCACCAGTGGTGGAATTCGACTTCTTTTTGGGGGATAAGGAAAGTCGTGTGATGTTTACACCAGATTTTTTGACCTAGAGACACAGCCTTACCTACAGGGACGCCAACCGCGGCGAAAAAAGTAAAACCCTAATAATAACCTTTCATCACTGTTTTCCCGTAGCAGGGAATTTCAGGTGTCTGAAATGTTGTATGTAGAATTATTATTTAGAATATTAATTTTTTAATCATGATTTATTTAATTGTATCTTCATATAGCAAACATGACTAACTTTTTTATTATTCATCCTACATAGGGGTTGTGACATATCAAATTCAATGATTTTGAAGTGCTGATTACGAATTTGGCATTGGTTTTTAGTTATCTGTTACCGTTGAGTCACCAGTGGCGGAATTCGACTCTTTTTTGGGGGATAAGGAAAGTCGTGTGATGTTTACACCAGATTTTTTTTTAATAAAATATTCAATAATAAATTCACATTAGGACATGTCAAATATAAACAACATGTTCAAAAATTGCTCTACTCACTTAGAGTTCATCAATTAGTCCTTTGTAAAAGAAATAATAAAAAATACAATACTTTCCTCATTATAATAGGACTAGCCGTTTGCCCGTGCTTTGCAACGGGACTAAATTTCAAATTTACTAAGGCATGGCCGTACTGCTGGACAGCAATGCCTTTTTGAACTTTTTATAATTTTTCTGGACAAAGCGATAATGGTTTTGGGGGGGTCAATTCTGAGACATTTTTCGCTATCTCTTACCGTTTTGGCTAAACAACTCCGGACAAACAAACAAACAAACAAACATAGGTAGGTAGGTAGGTAGGTAGGTAGGTAGGTAGTCTTTTTTCTGTTTTATATATAGAGATAAGAAAGTAAAATATAGGGCTTTGAATCTGTTTAGGAGTAATAAAAACACGAAGCTTTCTGTACCCAGGATGTTATATTAAATGTCAACCACGAGTCAAAGAATCTGCCGGCATTGGGACAATGGTTCTTAGGAGGTATTGATTTTAACAAGGTTTAGATTCTTCGGGCTGGGTACGCCATTATTTTTTTTTACTTCACTCGTCATCAGGTAGAGTGAGGTGGGAGTACTGGAAAGGCATGCGTCCAGGAGTAGATAGCTTCCCATCACTTTTCCACCAGAGATGTCATCAGGTAGAGTGGGGTGGGAATACTGGAAAGGCATGCGTCCAGGAGTAGATAGCTTCCCATCACTTTTCCACCAGAGATGTCATCAGGTAGAGTGGGGTGGGAGTACTGGAAAGGCATGCGTCCAGGAGTAGATAGCTTCCCATCACTTTTCCACCAGAGATGTCATCAGGTAGAGTGGGGTGGGAGTACTGGAAAGGCATGCGTCCAGGAGTAGATAGCTTCCCATCACTTTTCCACCAGAGATGTCATCAGGTAAAGTGGGGTGGGAATACTGGAAAGGCATGCGTCCAGATAGCTTCCCATCACTTTTCCACCAGAAATGTCATCAGGTAGAGTGGGGTGGGAATACTGGAAAGGCATGCGTCCAGGAGTAGATAGCTTCCCATCACTTTTCCACCAGAGATGTCATCAGGTAGAGTGGGGTGGGAGTACTGGAAAGGCATGCGTCCAGGAGTAGATAGCTTCCCATCACTTTTCCACCAGAGATGTCATCAGGTAGAGTGGGGTGGGAATACTGGAAAGGCATGCGTCCAGGAGTAGATAGCTTCCCATCACTTTTTCACTCAGATGTCATCAGGTAGAGTGGGGTGGGAATACTGGAAAGGCATGCGTCCAGGAGTAGATAGCTTCCCATCACTTTTCCACCAGAGATGTCATCAGGTAGAGTGGGGTGGGAATACTGGAAAGGCATGCGTCCAGGAGTAGATAGCTTCCCATCACTTTTCCACCAGAGTAGGTAGGATCTCGAATGATGTTTCGGTTGCTGGGATCTTTGTCAAGTCTTCTTTGACATACATAATATCTTGGTTGCTGTTAATTTTGATTTCGAGAGTTTTGCTGATGATGTTTCTTGTGTTACTATATTTTTTGTTTTTTTTTTTTAATTTTTTGTTTTTTTTTTTAATTTTTATATTTTTTTAATTTGTTTTTTTTTTATATTTTTTTCCAATTTTTGTTTTTTATGTAGATTTTTTTGTTTTTCTTTTTTTTTGTTTTTTTACACCTTATACAGTTTGTTCTGATGCTTTAGTAGGAAGATGTTGTTTATCATTCCTTTTATTTAATTTTTTTTCTATATTGCCATCTTAAATATATATTTGGTGTTATAATATGAACAGCTTTTTAAGAGGCATCTTCTTTTGCATTAATTTCCCTTCACATGAATTCTTGTTGCTGAGAATTTTATAAAGATGTGATGAAGTTTGAAGTGTTTTTTTTTTTTTTTTTTTTTTTTTTTTTCTTTCTTTCTTTTTTTCACATACTCTTTCATGAATTCCTTGTTTCTGAGAATTTTGATTAAGATGTGATGAAATCTTTTTTTTTTTCTTGTTTTTTTTTTTCACATTCTCTTACATGAATTCTTTGTTCCTGAGAATTTTGATTCAGATGTAATGAAGGTTCTTCTAGTGTGTGTTTTTTTTTTTGCATTTTTTTACCGTAATTTTTTCCAATCAGTGTAATCACTCACATCTTTTTTGCAACTCAGTGTCAATCCAATTTTGAACATCAGCACAGAGAATTTTGATCAGCACGAAGAATTTGTAACATCAGCAAGGAGAATTTTGATCAGCACGAAGAATTTGGATTTTGTAACACCAGCAAGTAGAATTTTGAATTTTTAACATCAGCAAGGAGAATTTTGATCATGCACGAAGAATTTGTAACATCAGCAAGTAGAATTTTGATCAGCACGAAGAATTTGTAACATCAGCAAGTAGAATTTTGAATTTGTAATATCAGCAAGGAGAATTTTGATCAGCACGAAGAATTTGTAACATCAGGAAGGAGAATTTTGATCAGCACGAAGAATTTGTAACACCAGCAAGTAGAATTTGAATTTGTAACATCAGCAAGGAGAATTTTGATCAGTACGAAGAATTTGAATTTTGTAACACCAGCAAGTAGAATTTTGAATTTGTAACATCAGCAAGGAGAATTTGTACATCAGAGAATTTGTTCAGCACGAATTTTGAATTGTAACTCAGCAAGAGAATTTGATCAGCCGAGAATTGGATTGTAACACCAGCAAGTAGAATTTTGAATTTGTAACATCAGCAAGGAGAATTTTGTTCAGCACGAATTTTGAATTTGTAACATCAGCAAGGAGAATTTTGATCAGCACGAAGAATTTGGATTTTGTAATATCAGCAAGGAGAATTTTGATCAGCACGAAGATGAATTTGTAACATCAGCAAGCAGAATTTTGATCAGCACGAAGAATTTGTAAAATCAGCAAGAAGAATTTTGATCAGCACGAAGAATTTGTAACACCAGCAAGTAATTGAATTGTAACATCACAGGAGAATTTTGATCAGCAAAGAATTTGTAACATCAGCAAGGCGAATTTTGATCAGCAACAAGAATTTGTAACATCGGCAAGGAGAATTTTGATCAGACGAAATTGTAACTAGCAAGAGAATTGTCACATGAATTATCAGCAAGAGAATTTTGAAAGTGAGTGTCTGCATCACAAGGATTTTGGGTAGTATTTGTGTAGGTACTAAGATTTAGATTTTGTTCAAAAGAATGTGAGTATTGCACTATAATTTAATTTTGGGTGTACTGTGAATTTTGTTGTGTTGTGGTGTTCTTGATGGTTTGAATGTAAATATTTTATTTTTTAATCAAAATTGATTTCTACAAAAGGCCAATTAAAACAAGTAAGCATATAATCTGGCCATTCGAACAAACTTTTTAACAACATCAAATTCATTATTTCTCTGTTTTCATTCAATACAGGTAGGTAAACTAGATAATCCTTTACTGTGTAAATTATCATAAAAATGGTTATTTTGGGTACTTATCTCCTAAGTAAAAAAAGAAAAGAAATAATACTGCCAACATGAATCTGTAATTAGTAAACATAAGCAATTGTAAAGTGCTACTTCTTAAAAAAGTAGTCTTTAGAAAAATGAGGCTATGGATGGTTTCATCGCCTAACCTACTTCTCAGCTTATTCTGAATGAATCCAGCAGCAGAAAAGGCCCTTTCCGATTCAACACTAGTTGGTGGAATGCTGTGAAAATAGTTCTAAGCGTAGTGTAAGGTGTATTAACTCCTTCTAATCTCCCTCTTTAATGTGGTGTTTAGGTCATATTTTGCCAATCTCATTGGTTTTGACTGTTTGGATTTTGCATTTCTTTTTCCAAAATCGATTGAAGTGTACTTGGTGTGCTAGAGCTTTGAGGATTGTCCACATCTTGCTCTTCTTCTACATTGATTCTCCTGAACTAGGCACTTCTTTTGAAATTCCTTTTATAATTTCATTTCTTACTGAATTTGTTGTGGGTGGTTCAAAGATCATTCACTTTCATTGTGTTGAGTTCGGGATTCTGCAGATAGTTAGCCACTCTTGAGTCTACTGATCAATCCTGTTCTCATTCTATAAGCCGCAACATAGTCAATGCTCAGGAGACTCACGTCACGTATCCCTCCCACACAGAGCTAGATTAGACCCTTTAGATTCCTTGAAACAATTTCTAATATAAAAATATATATATCCTAATAGTGAAATAATTCTTTAATCATTAAAATTGTAAGCAAATTGTCAATCCCGAAAATCCCGGGATTTGAAAATCCAAATCCCGATCCCGAAATGAAAGTTCAGTCCCGGGATCCCGGGATTGGATTCCCTAATCCCTACGCTACCTTGGATTACCTAGACTAGCGCGACGATATGAAATTATTCACCCACTGCTTTTTCTATATCATTTTTTTGTAAAGGTACCATTACGGAATTAATTTTTTGTACTTGTATTTGATCTTTACCAGTCATTTTTGTTTTGCTTGAAACAGTAGAATGGAAATTACGTCAAATTTAGTCCATACGGAAATGCATGAGGTGAAATAGAAAAATAGCAAGTGAGCGGCTAATTGTGCAAGTATACGAGTATACAGGTATTACCTATACCTATAAATGTTGATAAAATTGACAATTTCCATCAACAACAAAAAAATCAACAGAACAATTTTTTGGACTAAACTAAAAGAACAAAAGTAATATAAAAAAACACTGCCAATTATGGACACAATACTTCCTCGTGATTGTCTCACATTGTATACTTACACGTGGCAATTTTGAGATTTTCTACTAAATAACTTGTATCTCCAAAACTGCTTACCGATTCTCTTCAAATTTGTTTTAAATGGTAGAATACCATTTTTACTACATTCTAGATTTTACAAAAAAAAAAAAAAAAATCGGTATCGTCAAATTAAAGACCTCATTTTTTCACTTTTTTGTCAATTTTTTTTTTTTTGATTTTCTTAAATATCAGAGTTAAACTATAAATAATTATAAATAGCCTATGTAAAACGATAATATGCAAATCAAAATGGAGTGTACCATTCACGAGATATAAGCGTTTAAGTAAGAAGTTAGTGATGGTCAGGCGCATTTACTCTTTCACCCAGAACAGCTAGTGCGAAGTTAATAATAATAATACTCTTTAGTGGAAGGTAACCACCAGGCGAGGTTAATGCTCAAAGCATTTTCTACCACGTAACCTTCAGAGTCTTATCATTATATGTGGTCACAAACTCAAATTAATGAGGAAAAATTCGTCCACACTGGTTGGGATTCGAACCCTATGCTACCTGGATTAACAGACTAGCGCATTAACCACTAGACTAGTGTACATCGAAGTTGATGAATTTAAAATAGGACCATCTACAGAACGTCTCCTATGAGTACAAAATTTCATCAAAATCCGTTGAGTAGTTTCCGAGATTTGCGCGTTACAAGGAATATTTTTAACAGACGGACTCAAAACCAATGTTGCTCAGGAGGTTATGGAACGTCAAGAAATATGAAAAAAATTGAAATCGGAGCAAAAAATATTATTATTACAAAAACGAACACAATACTTCCGATTTCTAATATAATTATCCCAGATGGGGCTGACGTCCTTCCAGAAGGACGCTTCAAAGGTACTACGCTGTGGATTTTTTTAATTAATTCAACTTGTTGGGGATAGTTGGCGACACCTCAAACTCTTTGTTTAGAGTCCGAGTGATAAGTTGACACCACTTTTATTTTGATTTATTCTTGCGTGTGAAAGTTTGGATAGCTGTAAATTTCAATGGATGAACGAGACAAAAAATTTCACGGCGTTATCTGGGATAAGAATTTTTTCGGAAGTAATAGTTGACCATCGCCACTCAACTAATTCAATAAAATAATAAGAAATGGTTCTATATTGGATTGTGTAGAGTACCTATTACCTTTACCTACCAGCTGTTATAATAAAAATCAACTCAATAGTGAACATAAAAGTAAAATAAATAAAAATACCGAACTTAGAATTACACTAGCAATATTTCAGGGTGTTTAAAGAGATATAACAGCTATATCACAGTTGTCTGTTTAAAAGTTGCGCCCGGGCGAGATTCGAACCCACCCTTACGGACAACGAGACTGAGGTGTTTACCTAGGTATATCTCACGGAGGTCAGCAGATAAATAACCAGAGCAAGACACTGTCGAAATTAACGAGAAAAAGTGCTTAGAATTTCCTAAAGATCACAATATTAATTTTATTAACGACAGCATGAGTTCGCCAGTAAAAAATCCGTTAAAACACATTCTTTTTGAAAAAAAAGGAAGACATAAATAATATTAGTTTGAACATGCTGGTAAAAGGGGTGTGGAAATTCTTATTTTTTAAATGTTAAAACTGTGAAAGATAAGATAGAAATATAGAGAGACAGCGAAAATTCAATCAAATGGCTTTAATGAATAAATTTAGTAAAAAATGTAAAAAGGTGGAAGAATCACAAAAATAAGAAACAAAAATTAATTGTACTTAAAGTACGGAGAAAATTTCATATTTGGAAGTGATTTTACCTTGATTGTAGCTGGACGTGGGCTATTTTCAAGTGAACTGCATTCAGGTACCAAATTTAAAACAATAATTGGAACAAAAATTTATTTCCAACCTAGCGAAAATTTATTTTGACTTTGGTCCAGAGAAGGGACGCAGAAAAAAATGTTCTTATTCTATTCTTATAAAATCTGGATAACCTGGAGTATACGTGAATCAAGTAGGGATTTGGTCCCACGCCAAATTGTATTGCTAAATTTATTATTATTAGTGGAGTAAGTACCTATACACAGAATGAGCTCTCAGCTATTTATTATTATTCCATACATAATACAGCTGAAGCTATTAGACATTATACCTGAGCGCAGGGCCGAGCCACGCTATCCCTGGGGCTGTGAATAATAAGGTAGACAACGTGTGCTGGGGTTTTCTATTTTCAAATTAATGTATTTCTTTCACGTATCCATCCTCATTCGGATTATTTTCTATTTTAACCATTATTAGTATAATTTGTATTAGAGTATAAAAAATATTAGGACAAGAAAATAATTCTTTTTATATTTTTTTTTTAAATTAATACAAGAAATACTTTTTTTAGTAAATACAAAACACACAGTCCAGCATTAAACAAAATCTCATGCACATTATTTTTTTAAAACCGACGATATGTTCATAAATTCATAATAAAGAACATACTTTTTATATTTTAGCTTTATTTGTCCACTGAAACTGATATTTTTTAACAGAGTTTTAAATGTTTTAATAAATAAATTATATATATTCATAGGTGCAACTTTTTTTTTACAATTGCTATAGCCTGCTTTTTCTTATGATGTTTTGTTCTCCATCGTAAGGAAAAACAACTCATTTGAAAATTTATTTTTCTGCGCCATTAGATTATACGTACCACCTTTTAAGTTACCGTCTGTACAGAATATTACGTATGGACTAAAATCAAGAATTAGGGCAGATTGGTGGTACCTGCCTATTTCAAAAAATTTGAGGGCCATTTCACGCCGAAACAGTACCAACTTATTTCATAGGTACAGATAAGGCGGCGGACTTGTAACTTGGAGGTTGGTATTTCAAGTCCCGGTTTCAGCGTAGATTTAGTAAAGCGAGTTTGAGTAGTTGTGATATCACAAAAGTGATTAACACAAATGAATCGTGATATGCAAAAAGGGCTTCAGTCAGTAAAAATTCAAAATGGAGATAAGTTCACCAAAATTATTTTAATACTCTGCCGATCTTTCTATACAAAAAGGGTCTCTGTGACATGCACCTTCATTGAAATAATAAGAACTCAGTGTAATGTTTTATGCAAAAGAGACCTCAGTCAATGACTTACAAAGCTCAGAAGATGTAGCTCAGGTCAACAAGGAGATGTTGACTGAAGCCCTTTTTGCATATCACGATTCAAATATGATAACTTAACTTACTATATATTTAGGTACAGATTGGCAAATTGGAAGAAATTTGAAGGCCCATATGCAATGAAAGAGCATTAAATTTACCTTAGAATGGTATCGCAATCGGACCAAGAACTAGTTTATGTAATAGTAATAGTATCTTTACCCTAAATTAGGTATCCTTACGGAACAAAAATTTTGGCGTTAGCTAAATTTGCAGAAACTATTAGCGACTTAATTTAGGAATCAGTAATAATTGACAACACTACGCACGGAAATTCTAGTAGTGAACATTATTGGACAAGTATAATTTGACACCATACCTATCAATTATATCCTAAATTACACAGCCCAGAACTCAGTCCCACTGGCCATATATAAATTTAATCACCTACTAGTAATATTTTAGCACAGCCATGAGGTTAAACAAGTACAAAAAATGTTTGAAATTGTATATAGCTACTAGGCTTAATTTAGCCAGTTATGAGTTGAAAAAGAAAAATCTTTATTTATATTACTTTATTATTAGACTTGCTGGGTTGATTTTAAAAAGGGGTAGACCGATTGGACAAAAAAAATGTTTAAATCGGTGGTGAAGTGGGCGAACCTAGATCTAATCTGTACATAAAAAAATAGGTTCTACCTTTTTTTATATACATATTAGATACATATGTAGGTAGAACCTATTTTGAGAAAAAAATAAATCACCAATGTAGTGTAAATTCCCAAGGTACATATTTTAATAAAAGCTAAAATAACTTAAGTTTATGAAAAAAATTATTTTACCTATGTTTATCAAATTACCCCTTGTGTACGACTGAAATGCCTAATACCACCATTTGAGCTTCCAAAAACTGGATGTACATCAGTGTTCACTTTGAATATTTGTTTGTATGTTTGATTTTGATATGATTGTGCTCCATATTCCTAAATCAGACACATGACAGCCCATGCATGTTTTCCGTATGTCTCAAACAAGGCTTCAAAAACGAAAATTTAGGACTGAGGCCTTTTCTGACAGTTCAAAGATCATTGAATCATTAATTTGATTGTTAGTCCATAACTCGTAGACGTAGGGTAGTCGGATAGGTACTTTTTTAATTTCTTATTTTTGAAATGGACAGGATTTCACTTAGAAAAAGTTTTTTTTTTTTTTTTTTAATGGACACTATAAAATTATTAAGAATCTATCGTATAGTCTGGCTATAGACTACAAACAGAGAGTAGGCCAGCAGTCTGGCTGGGGGACTACAAACAGGGAGTAGACCAGCATTGGCTTGGTTCTGGGGGCTCTTGTCAATTATTAGCCTCCTTGTAAAGACAATGGTAGAAGTACTAAACCATTCCACCACTGTCTGGCCACCATCGTTCACGATGACGGCACCCTATGTTGATAATATCGAAATAACTCATATTCCTTTTCGGTTATAATGTTTTTGAAAGTTTTAAATTTCAAGTTTTGTAATAGGTATTTCTACGATTTTTTCCCCAAATGAATTCGGATTCATGAGATGTTTCGTGTTCGTCATGAATTTTACAATATTTTTCCTGGAACTTCATTCGGCAAAATCTGACACTTCCATTTTAAAAATACAGTGTTGTCTAAGGCAATGGAACGCATACGCATCTTGATAATCTAATACGAGTATAAGGCTTAGGAAATTTCAAATGCTTAATGCTTATACTATTATGCGTGTAACGAATTTAGAACAGCTAGCTGTTTTGAGTTTTCCTATTTAACATAAATTTTATTATATTTTCTTCACGCGCACACACAAGAAGCCCCCATAGGTTTTCTGGAATTTTTAATTTGACCTTTCAAAAAGTTGAGATACTTTTTCTATGAAATTTCTTATTTCGTTGCTTTGCTTTGCTGTGCTTTTAAACGGTTTTAACACTTGGGACTAAAACTACATGGGATAACATTTAAAATTACAAAATTACAAGCCAGTGTCTGTGGCGTAATGGTTGTGACTACTACCTTATTCCAGAGATCCTGAGTTCGACTCCCTGTTGGAACAGACTTGTTATACAGAAAATTATGTGCCCTCCAAACACGTGAGGCTGACATTTCCCGCCCTAATACTAAGACTGATGTGGTACGATTCCCAGCGAATAGAGGGTGAAACCCCCGTCCCAATCAGGACATTAAATCAAATAGAACCAGCGTTAGGAAGAGGGATGCTCTGTAAAAATGTTCCACAACCAACCAACCTCAACCATGAGGTTGATCAATGGCAACCCCAAGTAGGTTTGGGAAAAGGCAAAGTGAAAGAAGAAGAATAATATTACATGGGATTGCTTTTTCATAGGTTTTCCAGTAATTTTTCACAGTAACCTTTTAAATAAAAGAAAGTCGTCTATGTTAGCTAGGTCTCTATCTACTATCCAGGGATACTGGACGTCATCGATTTTCACTGGAAGCTGAAATTTCTCTAAGCGTCCTCTAAAAATTAACTTTCACCTTTATATTTACAACCGTCTAGTGTGTGTGTGTGTTTTAAAAATGTATGTACAGATAATGCTTTGGGTTACATGGCGCCCACTAGCTTAAAAAAACAATGACTGCCACTCGAGTCACTGGAGCGGTTCTCTCTTATCTGGAACCTGTTTTTTGACTGTTGATACAAAGTACAAAGTTTATGTCGGAGCAAAAAATAAGTGCATCTTTTTCCTTATGTGCGAAATACAAACATAGGAGGACTCCTTTTCAGTCCAATTGTCTTGTCAAGGAAGTTTAAGGAAGACTCCTTTTCAGTCCAATTGTCTTGAAAAGGAAGTTTAAGGAGGACTCCTTTTCAGTCCAATTGTCTTGAAAAGGAGGTTTAAGGAGAACTCCTTTTCAGTCCAATTGTCTTGAAAAGGAGGTTTAAGGAGGACTCCTTTTCAGTCCACTTGTTTTGAAAAGAAGGTTTAAGAAGGGCTCTTTTTCAGTCCATTTGTCTTGAAAAGGAAGTTTAAGGAGGACTCCTTTTCAGTCCACTTGTTTTGAAAAGAAGGTTTAAGAAGGGCTCTTTTTCAGTCCATTTGTCTTGAAAAGGAAGTTTAAGGAGAACTTCTTTTCAATCAATTTGTCTTGAAAAGGAAGTTTAAGGAGGACTCCTTTTCAGTCCAATTGTCTTGAAAAGGAGGTTTAAGGTTTTTCACTTCTCGTAGACTTGGGAAAAGGTAAACAGAACTTCCATGTTAACCAAGGAAGATAGGTACATCTTTTTCTTCAATAAATATTGCTCAAGGCCGTATCCAGGAATGTTTTTCGGGTTATGCTCAATGCACTAATAAAATTTTGAAACTATTAATGTGTTGAGAAAGTTGTGAATTTGGATTAATTTATGTTGCAATAATTACCAAACTCAACTGCTAACTTGTTAAGCGGAGGACTCGCAACCTGGAGGACGGTGGTTCAAACAGCAAAATTCAAATAAATTATGGACTTGAAAGGAAAAAGCTATTTTTATCTTATTATTTTACAAATTTCCTATCAAACTCATTCGTTTTACCTGCGCCATTTTTTATATCTAAACCAAAGATAAATGCTTTTCCAAGGGTTGAGGTTTACATTAAATTTATGAAGGCTCTGTGCTGCATTTGTTGCAGCTTGATGCATCAAAACCCATGTATATTTTGTATAATATATTACCTAATATATTTTGGACTGTAACTAATAACCCTTTTCACTATACAAACATCTTATGAGGTCAATAGACGGACAAAATTTAAAATTCAAGTTGTCGTTCAAGCCCATCTGCTAAGTCAGATTTATTTCATACCTAAGATACAGTGTGTCCTGAAATTCCTTACGTAAGCCGGAAGGTCCTAAATTTATTTATGAACTTTTTTTATTTGAAGCAATTTACGTCTTTTCAGAAACTTGTGGTTGTGGGTAAGCAATGTTGTTTGGGCAAAAGAAAAAGAACAAAGTAACGCCCTGCACTTGTGTGCTAGTGACGTGTGGTGAATAATGTTGGTAATTAATAAGGTTATGAGATAAATGTACAGTATTTCTGAGCCATTTTACATTAATTTTATTGAATATCTAAAATAAAAAACTTAAAGAAAATCCTTTCCATACTGGTGGAATAAAATCTAATATCTCTATACAAAAATAAAGAAAAAGCCAGAAAAAGAAATAAAACTAACCATGAAGAACTCTCAAAACTCAAAAAAGAGTGTAAAAAAGCCATAAAAAATACTTTTAACGATTATATACAAACAGTAGAAAAATGACATACAAAACAACTCCAAAAATTTCTTCAGTTTCATTAAAAAGAGGAACAGCACCTCGAACTCGAGCTGTTTTATAGTAGATGGTGAATCTGTGACAGACCCGAAGGTGATTTGCAATATTTTGCAGAAACCTTTGAGTCTGTATATGATAAAACACCATCCTCATATAAATGCGATTTCTCTTTCTCAGACACCTGCGAAGAGTTTAATCTAACCCAGCTGTCATCAGATGATGTCATGAAAAGTATAAAAAATTTACCAGACAAAGCTCCAGGCCTAGACTCTTTACCCCCTAAATTATTTAAGCATTGTGCTAACACTCTGGTGCCTATAATTGTTACAATTTTCAATTTATGTCTAAATACATCCATTTTTTCCTGAACTACTTAAAATTACTAAAGTAACACCTGTACCAAAAAAAGGTAAAAGCTCAAAAAATGTAAGTAATTTTAGACCAATTTCAAACTTAACGGTAATATCTAAAATATTTGAGTGTTGCATCTTTTCACAGCTTTCAAAATTCTTGTACAATAAGATCTCATCCTTACAACACGGTTTTGTACAGAAAAGATCAACCGTATCAAATCTGGTTGAATTTTACAACTATGTGGCCGAGGCACTAGGCGGGGGTGAGGCATAAGTGGATATAATCTACACAGACATCCATCGAGCTTTCGATCAGGTAAACCATGATATACTGCTAAACAAGTTAATTCAAGTAGGATGCTCGAGAGATGTAGTAAAATTTTTTGCATCGTATCTTCGGACGAGAGAGCAGAGGGTATATTTCAATGGCGCCCTATCTGAACCATACTTTCCAACATCCTCAGTCGTCCAAGGTTCAAAACTATCTGGGATCCTTTTCGCAATAATTATGGATGGCATTGGGGAACATATACATCACTCACAATACCTCCTGTACGCCGACGACTTTAAACTATTTGTAATATATATCCAAAGAAATGTAGAAGTCTAACCATTCCACCACGCTGGCCTACCTCGTTGATGAGGCACCTTGGATTTCGAAAACAAATGGCCTTTAAGTTTAAAGTTTTAAATTTGATTTTGTATGGATTCACATCCCCAAAGAACTTTATAGATTTTGTTGTCATAAATTACAAATCGGAACTCATGCAAAGTCGACACTTACATTTTAAAAAAGATCAGTGTTATTTCTAAAGCACAAATGGAACGCATACGCATCGATTATCAAAATAAAGGCTTAGGAAATTCAATGCTTAATGCATTATTACTATTATGTGTAAAATTTGACACATTAACTCTTTGAGTATCCTATGTACCACAAATTTGATTACTTTTATCTACGGCGCCAAAAGAAAGCCCCTGTTTTCTGGAATTTTCATTGACTTTCAAAATGTTGAGTCTTTTTCTATGAAATTTCTTATCGTTGCTTCTTCCGTGCATTTAATTTACAACTTGGGATAAAACTCAATGGGATACATTTAAAAAGCAAAAATTTACAACCTAATTCTGTGGTACATTATAATTATTCCAAGATCTGAGTTCGTCTCCCTTAACAACTTTATATACAAAAATTTATGTGCCTACCAAACCCTAGCTGAAATTTCCGGCCAATACTAAGACTGATACGAATTCCCACATAGGGGTAACTCCTACCCACGGCCATTTTCAATAGACCAGCTTAGCAAATGCCTAGAAAATCGTTCCACAAACCAACCTGTAACAACTATAATAAAGAGGAAAAATACACTGTTTTATAGGTTTCTTAAGTTTTCTCTTATAAAATTTTTGTTACTACTATTTGTCATCGATTTTATGAATTGAACATTTACTCTAAGGTTCAAAAACATTTACCTTATATTTAATAACCATTGTTGTTTTTTAATGTAGCAATAATGCTTTGGTAATCCATATTTAAAAAAAAAAAAGAACTCATCAAAGAGGACGTCCTCTATGAATTTTATTTGTAAAATAAAAATGTAAAAAAATTTAATACTTTTATCCTTAAATGTGCGAGTAAAAATAGGAAGGAATTTTTAGTCATTGTCTTTGTAGGAGAAAATTTTTATAATTGTTTAAGATGTTTAAGGAGGATCCTTTTCCCTTGTTTGAGAGATTGAGGATACTCACCAAAGCAAGAGAGATCCGTTTTGCCAATTTCTGTGGTTAAGTCCTTACCATTTTGATTTCAGGACCCCGCCTGGGAATTTAAAAACTCTTTTGTCGATATTGTTGAAAAGATTAATGGATCCTTTAGTCCACTAATAGAGACAGAAAAGGTTGGGACTCCTTTCATCCATTGCTGAAAGAGGTTAGGAACACCTTTTAGTATCTCCAAAAAAGATCTTTCCTCCCAAGCTGAGATTTAAGAATTCCCGCCATGATTGGTCTCTATATTTCAATAGAGTTATGTACAGTAAATTTAGGAAACTTGGGTAAGTAGTTTGAAAATTGGCCTTGTCCGGATTAAAGCTGCAGCGCGGGCCCTTTGGCAATTTTGAAGGGGGGCCCCCCAAAATTGAACTAAATTGATTTTCTAAAAATACTAATTTTTTAAAGGGAAACCTTGAAAACCGAAAGCAAGTAGGGCTCTTTCATGGGCACTTAAATCCATAATAAGTATCCCAAAATAGATCCTTTTATAACACCGAAGTCAACACATTTTTTTTCCGAAGAACATAATATGTAAGAAAATTATCTTAAATATAACATTATTGAAAAGATATTTTCAGTGTAGAAATATTTAGTTGGGTTGAGTTATGATTTGGACTGTAATAAAAACTTTTCACTATACGAAAATTTATGAGGTCAATAGACGGCAAACTTTTTTTCGTTCAAGCCACTGCTAATACATTATTCCAATTACTCAAAAGTGGTCAATTTCGTAAAGCCGAAGGACCTATTTTTTATTTATAATGTTTTATTTGACAGCATTGAAAATATCCCATCAGATAAGTACATTTTTGAACCTGTGGTTGTGGTAGATAATTTTTTGGCAAAAAATAATGGTAAAGTAACCCGCACTTTGTTATACGAAATAATATTTAGAAAAAAGATATGAAAGTTCGAGCGACATTAATGAAGTTATATTTTTTAAGAATTAAATTTGTAAAAGCTCAATCAACTGAAACTCAATGAAAATTTATATTGTCAAAAAAGGAAGTTTATCTAATAATTAAGTGAAAAAACCGAATTGAGGGTCATTCAAATAATATAATTTGTGTAAGGGTGTGCCCCGAAACGGGGTCCCCAAAAGATCGGGATTTGTGGTATCTAACCCAAAATCCAACAATTTGTGGTTTCAATTCCCCGCTAGTGTCCATGTGGTTTGATTTCGAGGCAGTAGATATTAATTACAGGAGGCCCCGCCGGAATTTACTTCAATTAAAATGTGTTAAGTCTTGTTTTTAAATTTCATATATTTGATATTTAAGACCTACATAGATAAAAATCTCCAAGAAGAGGTGAGCAGCTTTTTAAACTCAAAAATCTATTGCGCTCCACGCGTGGTAAAGCGAGGTTCCCGCATCTGCCAAATTCCATAATGGTAACTCCGGACATGTACATTTGTACAATAATGTACATGAGACTTTTATTAGTGTTATCTTATCTTACCAAATGAACCGTTCTAAAAAATGATTTTACTGTACCTAATTCCAGGGCTGGCCCATTTCATTTCAAATAATTCAATGGCTTCTAACCTGACCTACAAAATTTTTTTTTATGATAAAATGATAAACTATACCTCCCTAGGTTACATGCCAAAAGCTCATTGGCCAACGGGCCATAAGCTATGTCATCATCCTTTGACATAACTTTAATCGTCTGTCCCGGTAGCTCAGTGTAAAGGCGTACTCTGTGAATCCAGAGATTCCAGTGGTGTGGTTCGAAACCCGGCCGGGCATATGACAAGTTACCCTTCCCATTTGGGATTATTTACCACATCATAATATGTCTTGGGCTTACTGCTGGAATAATGGGACTTTATAGTCTTAAACGGTCAGTATAAATAAGGCATATAATTATTATTAATTTAAAGACAAATTAATGCTGCCCATTTTCTTTTTCCCAAGTTAATTTTTAAATTTGATCAAAAGAAGGTCAGTTTATTTACTAAGAAAGTGGATAATACTCGTATATAAGTATATAGGAATATTCTATATTATTTTATTTTCTTATTTCAAGTACATACACAAGAACATTGCGTTAGCCCTCCGTGCTCTTGGAGTTTTAATTATAAATTTATAATGGTGCAATCGCTATTAATCAAACACAGTGGACATTCAAATTTGTGTAGGTAATTCAGACTTTATTCAACGTCTTCATTAATGTTGCAAATAAAGATATAACAATACAATTTTATTCTTTCTCGTCTGCAGAAGCAGCGTGGAGGAATCCAGGAACCAGGGCGTTTTTTTTTTTTAAACAAAATACTCTTTATTTATTTTAATTTTACATAATATACAATAAATATACTAGTGAGTTTATGAGGTACTATTACACTATTTGTTGTGAGTTGTGTTGTACCTCATTTTGTAATATACAATATTTATTAATTTTTGCCTCTAAAAGTCTAAAAGATTAATACCTAATTCCGTAATTCCATCATTTTAATGGATAAATTAAATCTGAGCAAAAAAAAAAAAAAAACATTAAATTTTAATCACGAAATTAATGAAGAATTTTAACTCAGCATTATGGAATTCATGATTAAATCAGTCTATTAGTAAACACAATTAGGTATTGAATTATTACGCAAATGTTAATAATAGTTCAATATGCCCAAGCAAAGCACTTACTTACCAATCTTGCCCTTCAATGTCTTACTGTCTAATATTCCATTACGTTAGCTACCTACCTATACGTAATAGGTCGACAATATCCATCTAAATTTAAGTCACCCATGAAAATTTGAGTCACGTATCAAAATAGCAATAACAATGTTTGATCAGGTGCCCACATTAGGACGGCTAAGAGAAAGCTATTAATCGATAGCAACAATAAGGACACAAGGAAAAAAGTACAAAATATGTTTGTGAATTCTTTTTGGTGGACCAAAAGTAACTCTTCCCATTTACTTGTGTATCAGAGCATTAAAGTTTCGTCTTCTTTTTACTATCTATACATTATCAAACATATTAGATCAAGTTTTATTTACAAAGAATATATACATACAAGGAAATTGACATTAATAAAACAAAACTTGATGAAGGGCGGTGCTAATGCCAACGGCATTCTCTTCCTCGATGATCGTCTTTAATTACCTACTTGTTATGGTGACATGGGATGGTCGCTATCGATTAAAAGTAGCGTTATTGGCTCTGCGGAAGTCGAAAAATATGGTTGCGACCAAAGCTTACAAAATGAGATAACATTCACATACCTAAATAATTAACTAACTTATGCCGACTGTTGGGTTGAACCCGTGAATTTTATTTGTGAAAAAAAAGACCATTCCTACACAAGTTTTTCGCCTGAGGCCGGCAAACCTTTTGGATACTGCAATATCCAAAGTAGCCACTGTAGTTTTATAGTAAAACTTTACCAAAACAGTTAAGTTTTACAATAAAACTTTACCAAACAGTTGAGTTTTACAATAAAACTTTACCAAACAGTTAAGTTTTACTATAAAACTTTACAAAAGTTGAGTTTTACTAAAACTTTACCAAACAGTTGAGTTTTACTACAAAACTTTACCAAACAGTTGAGTTTATTATAAAACTTTACCAACAGTTGATTTTACTATAAAACTTTACCAAACAGTTAAGTTTTACTATAAAACTTCCTCAGATACACACAGATTAATATGTACAGTATTCGAGGCACCAGAAGTCGCCAAAAAGTGGTTAAAAACCATCATCAGTGCCTTCAATTGCATGTCAATCGCTCAAACCGTTCTTAAACTATGTCGAGGTGCAGACCTTTGCCGGCACAAACCAACCTGTGTGATTTTAATTAGCTGCATGGTTTGTAAGTTTCCAGCGAAAGTAGGTTAGTGAATAAAGAGACGGTCAGTTAAAACAATATTAAATGGAATTACAACCTGGATAACAAGAATAATGTTATCTGAATATTGTAAAGAATAATTATGTTCTTTTATACTAAAGAATATTATCTTAATGCTAACTGTAAGTTGAATCGCTGACGCTGTAATGGTGATTGCCAAATAATGGGGAAAAAATCGTAAAAATACTCTATAGGTTTGATACCTTTCATTTAGGACAGAGTTATCGAGGTGAGGGTTATCTGATGGTTAACTTTCGACCAACATGTATACAGGGTGTCCCTAAAACATGTTCCCTGGAGTTTGGGGGTGTTAGAACTTGTTCATTGCAACAAAAGAAATATTTCTACACTTCTAAGACTACACTACAAAAATATCAATATGAATACCTATTATCTAATCTAATGTAGTGATTTTGTCGAAAAGCTCTTGAGTAACTTGAAAGACTTTAAGCTTTGTTAAGTATTCTATTATTGACAAAGGACTATTAGCAAAAATCTGAAATCAGCATTTATCGTTTTAAGGATGAAAAAGTAACTTTATTTTGTTGAATCTAGTGTTAAATCTAATAGTGACAACTAATCTAAACTAGAGCGATTTCCTCAAAATTTACCTGTATACTTAGAGATTAATATTTCTTTTATGTACATAATTAAAATTAAAATTATTAATTTAAAGCATGTTTAGCCGTTTTTACACAACGGGGCAAACTTTGAATTTTACTTAGGCATGGCAAACTTTAACTTCAACAGAATGATAGATCTTAACGAATGATGGCATGCTTTTTTGTAATTTTTACTTTACTTATCCTATAGAAAGGAAAGTAATGAAATCACCCAAAATTTTCGATAGTAGTTTTCAGTACCAAAACACGTTTTAGGGTCCCCAGAGCTAAATCCGAAGTTTCAGCCATTGGTCCGTGTGTGTGTGTCTGTGAACAAGATATCTCAAGAACGGTAAGAGCTACAGACTTGAAATACTCACTTATAGAGAGGACGCGCACGAAACTTTTCGATGAATTCTGTGCCGCCAATTTCATCGTTCGCGGCGTTTGGCGCCGGTTCTGGCTAAACAGATAGGTACGGCTAAAAAACGAAAAATTTATAGGTAACAACTTTTTCTCACAATAAAAAAATAATAGGGGTCTACTGGGATTGTTTTTTGTTGTTGATAACTTGAACTTTCTGGACCTCAGCTCCAATTTACCGGTATTTTGGGGGGACCCGCTTTGACTAACGTTTTTATTATTCATCCTAGATAGGGGTCGTGACACATCAAATCCAATGATTTTGAGGTGCTGATTACGATCAAGGCATTCATTCTTAGCTATCTGTTACCGTTGAGTCACCAGTGCGGAATTCGACTTCTTTTTGGGGGATAAGGAAAGTCGTGTGATGTTTACACCAGATTTTTTATATTTTTATCAGGTAGCTTGTTAATTCTGGCTATCTGCTATCGTTTGTGATGTAGAAACAGAACGAGTTTCCACCAATCACAGGACAGGGGAGCTGTGATTGATGTAGGACATGGTACCGAGCAAGGGGCAACCCGACCCAGCTATAAACCGATTCTCGGGTCGTGTGAACATTTCGTCTCCGAAAAGCTCTTTAGTAGAAAGCTGACATTATAAATATTAGTAATTATTAGGATGGCTGTATCACACTATAAAAAATAAAATTATTTTTAATAGAAATAATTACAAGAGTAATAATATGCTTTTGCTTATTCATGCATTGTTATCGAAGGATTAGAGAGTCTATGGGTAACATATTATTTGTATTCTGTACTCTTTAGGATTTTATTAGATACCTAAGTGAGTTTTTTATGGTTGGCAAAGGAAAAAATATGATATCGGAGCAAAAAAATATTTTTTATATATAAAAAACAACACAATTCTAATATTTAAAATTTACTTGGAAGTAAAAAAAACTTAAGGGTAGAATTAGAAAATAAAATTAAAACAAAGATAAGCCAGACCTTCCTCAAGTCAGACAAGAGGACGCTATGATTGGTTGAAACTTCGAGTTGAGGGACGGTGGCTTATCTATTTGTTGTAAATTGTTATTGGTTATTTTTGGGTCAATGTATTGGTCATGGAGAAAGTAATGGGGAACTGATAACGTCTATCTCATGGGTAATTAACCTGTCTCAAAAAATCGGCCATTTTGGATAGT
Organism: Bactericera cockerelli; assembly: GCA_024516035.1. Taxonomy (NCBI): domain Eukaryota; kingdom Metazoa; phylum Arthropoda; class Insecta; order Hemiptera; family Triozidae; genus Bactericera; species Bactericera cockerelli. Next base: position 35,162,582 of record CM044958.1, read on the forward strand.
TTTAACACAGAGGAAATCACAACAACAAAAATGTTACATGCTTTCAAAGGTAATTAGCCATAGGTATTGGATAGTTTCTTATGTGACAGGTTTGAGGCATAGCGAGTTCTCCCTTGCTTATTCCTCCATGGTTCTGGTTTTCTTCTTTGTGTCCAGGATCCATGTGGCATTAAGGTCGACATTAATAGAAAAAATCTATATCACAAGTCATTGCTAAGCGTCGGTTTTCCCTATCTTACACTGTACGCAATCGTGACTTAGCGCCACAGAGGTATTACAAAAACGTCTATTAATTCCGCCCTAAGTGTCTACCTATAAAGGATGCAGATGCACAGTTGCGAAGTTAATCATTTCTGTCGAAAGCTGAATGGAGTGGGCTTTAATAAAAGATAGAGCAGGTTCCTACAATTTTTAAAAATATTTATTAAATACTTATACCTATGTTTTAAAGCAACTATTTCATAAGACACGTCCTAAGACCTAGGGCCTAGGGTATCATTTCAATAACAATAATAATAACACTCTTTAGTGGAAGGTAATCACCAGGCGAGGTTGATGCTCACAGTATTTTCTACCACCTAACCCTCAGAGTCTTATCATTATGTGGTCACAAACTCAAATTAATGAGGAAAAATTCATGCACTGGATAAAATTTTACGTTATTATGGTAAACCACCTAAGGTGATTTTAATTTTATCATCGGGGAAAACTTATTCTGTTCTACGTCTTGTTTTTATGTATGTATTTTTCAATTTTTGTATAGTGCGAGGTGCAATAATTATGACTAATTGCATTTCGTACTAACTTACAAAGTACCTACATTACTGACTGTTCTAGATAAAAATTGTTGTGCTTCGATCATAATTTGAACGTATCGGAAGTATCTAGTTTGGTGCATTTAAATTCTAAATTCAGTCGACGCCGACATAAGTAGAGAAGTGTGCACAAGAATGTAAAGGTAAACAACTCACAGGCCCGCCCACTTTTTCAATTATACTAATAATACTTTACCAGTGTAGATACCTGTAGAAAAGTTTAATATTGAGTAAACGAGTGAGGTTTTTTTCGGGTTTAATGTTGCTTTTAACTGTGCATGGTCTTATCATGACGTGGAAACACCTTCCATTCGCTGGGAAACACCTACACTAGCTGTCTAGTAGTAACTGTGGCAGAGTGAGTTAGCGCGCTATGCAATCTATGCATTGCATGCATGTTATCACACCAGATTTTATGTGTGGTGACTTGGTGGTGCATGGTTGCTGATCTGTGCACCCACTGCACTTGGAGTCAATTGCAGCAGCAGTAAAATAGACCATGGTCGAGATCGTGTATTTCTCTCACAAAAAAAAATCTTTCATTCATTCGAGAAAAAAAAACTATTATTAATTAGAGAAAAAACGGACCCAAACTAGACTCAAACGTAGATTACCACAGGAAATCCCATCGGATCTCTCGTCTGGTGAATCCTCAATCTCAGGCGAGGAAAACATACCCTTACATAAACATTTAAAACATTATACCATAAAAATAAATAAATAAATGTACTTTTTTCAGGTAATTAATAGATGAGCCTCCTTTTTTACTATTAATTAATTTATCAATTGCTTGTTTCATTTTTATTATACACAATTTTATTCAATAAAATTAATGTTACGGCTCAGATATAATGTAGGTACGAGTACATCTCTCATCATCTTATTAATTATTATTCACCACACGTCACTAGCACACAAGTGCAGGGCGTTACTTGGTTCTTTTTCTCTTGCCCAAACAACATTGCTTACCGACAACCACAAGTTGCTGAAAAGATGTAAATTGTAACTAAGCACAACATTTTACCAATTGTTAAAAAAAAAAGATCGTGTATGGAATACCTTATTTCCGTTGATATAAAATGAAATGAAACCCGAAAAGTTATGCAAATGAATTAAGCTTGTTTTTTTTTTTTTTAATAAATACCTATCTTCCTCTAAAGTTAAACTTAAGTAAGACTCAGAACTTATATGCTATGAAATTTTGAAACCAGATAGTGTTGGTATGAACTTAATAATGTATAGATACTTCAGAATATCTTGGGAGTCAAAAACTTTCTTCTTAATATTAGGCGGGTACGCGTGAGAATATTATCATGTCTTTCGAAATCTAATAATTGTAAATGTCAACGCCTTGCAATCGTAATTTTATACTAATATCTATTTATACTAAACAAAACTTTTTCAAGAAAATTGCATTTCACGGAGTAATTTTCAATGAATTAATACAAAAATTAGGACCTATTTTTTTATATACAAAAACAAACACAATACTTGGTGAAAAATAAGAGAAGAAATTTAGCTTAATAAAACATCTCATTTCGCTTCTATGTTCGGAGTAGACAAATTTTTACTGCCCTAGACCTAGCCTCAATCCTCAATGGTGAGTTGCATCACTGTAGCAACACGAATCGACCTCAATATCTTGCATCAACTACGCTGACGGTTTTGAATAGTGGACTCTAGTCTGGAATTTGGGGTTCGAATCTAATACCTACATCAGCTTAATTTACCAGGAACCGACTTTTGAGACGAACATTTTTTGATCTTATTAAGTGCGATTCCTTTCCTAGTTCTTCAAACACAAATCGTATCGTGCATCGACTAGCTGACAACTGTTATGAGTTCAAGAGGCGTGATAAATGTGAGCCAATAATGTGACAGTTTGTATATTGTTGATCACATGGTCGCCTTGTGACTAGTAAATAATATTTTACGCTAGGTAACGCAAGAGCAATCTCACTTACCTCAGGAAGACAAGACAGTCCTCTAGCCGGTCATCTGCTGCAGGACAAGTTTTGTATAATATCACTACTAGGTAGATATTTAAAATAAATTCAATCAAATATTTCTTTATTTTAGACGCTTCAGTTACAAGTTACAATGATTTCGACTCCTAACTACCTCTTGAAACACACGTAGAACTAATACTAATTAAAATTATTCCCATAGCTGGCGTAAACTCTTAAATCAAGTGCAAAATAAGGAAAAAACATAATATTTTTATTATAGATTCAGTTTTAAACCGTTTTTGATAAGGAAAAAAAATTCAATTTTTTCCTTGTTTGTGATACCAGCCCGATACGGGCTGATAAATAAGCTAACGGTAAATTATCTTTACATTCCAAAAGTTCAAGTTTTGGTAAACATGCAAGAAAGTTCGATTGAACCACATGGGAGAAACTCTAGGCACAGGGGTATGTTAGTGCGCATCATTCATTCTATTTTCATCCTGTTCAGCGATATTTTTCTCAGCAATAATTTTCAAACTGTATTTCATTTTGATCGTTATGGTATAAGCATAGCGTGTAGAATTAAGGAAGGATACTTTTTCTTTCTGCCCTAGTGCTTTAACGAATATTTGAGCGCACACAGATTTCTACAAGATAGGTAGCCAGCTTCACATAGAACCTCCATGATACAGGGTGTCTAGAAGTTATCGTCAGCGTCGCAAGCCAAAAAGCCTAGTAGGGTTGGGACATCGAAACAAAAACATCGATGTTCGATACATCGATGTTTTGAGAATACGATATATCGAAAACTCGATACATCGAAACAAAATCATCGATGTTCGATAGTATCGGATAAAAACATCGACTTTATATTTTAATACATGCATACTAAGAGCTCTTATAGTGACGTAGTAAGTAGTTGAAAATGCCTTCGAGTGAGTTGAACCGTTACCCTTTTGGGTGGTAACTGGTTACTTCCACTAAAGATTCCTCTCTTTATAATCATTATTAATTCCGGCAAAACTTTGCATTCGTTTGGCAACATTGTAATCTTTTATGAAGGTAGAAGCTAGCCGCATTTTGGCATTTTTGGCAACTTTTTAACATTTAGCAGAAGCAGCGCGCCCACCTAACAAAAAGAAATAATGTTTCACTTATCATGCAGGCGTAGATGTTCAGATGCTACGTAGCTATTAGCTTTATTGTAGAACTGTAGGTAATACTGATATTATAAAAAAAAAATCCTGCCCCGCTGGGAATCGAACCCAGGTCACCATGCGTACAATGCCTAGCGCGCTAACTCACTCTGCCACGGTGACTACCGATATGACCATGCAGTTGAAAGCGATGTTAAATTTTTGTTTAAAAAAACGCTTGCATACGAGTCTGCAACCATTGGGACATTTTCATCTTTACTATTCAAGGTCCAAAACCCAACTGACCAAATTTCGTATTGTGCGCATGACACATACCTTCTCTCTTCTCTCCCTCTACAATTCAATACTTCGCCATTGTGCGCATGACACACACTTTCCCTCTTCTCTCCCTTTACAATTCAATATTTCGTTACATAATATCGTTACATAATATCGTTACATAATTTCGTTACATAATTTCGTCACATAATTTTGGTTATGTGCCAGAGCAAAGACATGAAAATGTCAAAACATCGAACATCGAGAAAAAAACATCGATGTTAACATCGAACATCGGGAAAAAAAACATCGATGTTAACATCGATGTTTTCGTTCCGATGTATCGATGTTTTTAAAACATCGATGTCGATGTCCCAACCCTAAAGCCTAGTAAAATGAGTAAAAATAAGTCTTCTTCTAGGCAAATATAGAGAAATTTGATTTGAATAAGAAAAACAAAAATACTATAATTATTATGATGTATCCTACAGTGTAGTACCTATTGACCAAAATTTGATGTCCTGTTCCTATTAGTATTATTGAATGAGAATACAAAATTATAGTAACAATAATAATGATCAATACTATTTTAGGAGTTCCATCGATTTATAGGACCCACTTTTAAGTCGATTTATTTACATTGAAAGCTACGTACCTACTTCATAAACATACTTCTGAACTCTGAAGATTCTGGACTGAATAGGGATACTCGACTACCTACTTGTCTACATGTTTGTCCATTCACCTTTCTTGAAATGAACAGATTTATAACGAATATCTTGTTACTCCACAGATATATTTATGGAAATATCTGCCTAGCAGTCGGGTAAGACTCCAGGCAGAACGCGAGGTACCCTTAGTCGTGGGATTTTTGTTAACGTCGTGTGAGGCTTCGCCGGAATAATCCCACCGAACTAAATATTACTTCAAATAAATTTCTAATACCTATCAGAAATAATTGGAAGTATTGTGTTCGTTCTTCTTGATTATTCAAGTGTTTCAACTAATTTTATTTCTTCTTGATAGGGGTCGTGTCAAAACCAATGTTATTGAGGTGCTGATGATTACGAATTTGACATTATTTTTTCGTTATCGATTGTCGTTCAGTCATCCGTGCCAGAATTTGAATAATTTGACTTCTTTTGAATTAAAGGAGAAATATTTTTTTTTTGTTGGTGTGTTTGTTCATGTTATTTCCGTGTTCACCATTAATCAATTTTTAACACTACCTGTAACAAACTATCTCTCAGATGGATTGAGGGATTTCTTTCTTCTTCTAATTGTTTCTTCAAGAAATGCTTTTGTTCTTGAGTATTGCCAATCTATAGCTTTTGTTTTTGAGCAAGTGCAGTGACGTAGCTAGACCTATAATTCGGGGGGGGGGTTTGAGGACGGAAGAGACTACGTAAATAAAAGGTGTCCGGAAATCGAACTACAATAAAATAGTGTTGAGACTTGAGCAAAGAAAAAAAAATCCCCTGCTTGGTCAAAAGGGAAAAAAATAAAATAACGTGGGACTTTTATCGTCATGGAGCTACCTAGAGTTCTGCCCGGAGTCTCACCCATTGGCAGTCTGATAAAAAGTGTAAACAAAAATGTTCGTGGGTAGATAAGAAACTCTGGTTCAAAAAGTTATCTTTCAAATTTCTACATTTCTACCGTCGAGATTAATATTGTGATTTAACTTATGTAATACCTACCCTTTGAAACATCCAACCATCGAAGAAGCGTTTAATAAACCCTTTGAAGTTCATGAGTAAAAAACTGTTTCAGATAAGTACGTATTGGATTAATTTATGGGCATATTATTAACCCATGTCAGTTCTGATAGGGATAGGGAGATTGTTGATGTAACTGTATTGCTATCTTTCAGAATCAGTTGAGTTGGCTTCACAGAATATTTGATCACCAATAGTGTTTAAAAGAAGTAAGAGCTTGCTGAGCTCATAGAATTTAATTTCAGAAGTACAAGTGTTACTAGAGGATTAAGAGTAATATGAAATATCTTGTATTTTACTTGTGAACCATATGTTCTGAGTTATCCACATCTTCACTTTTTGACATAAAATCTTGTTCAGAAATGGTTCTAATTTATTCTGGAATGACAGTCTTTTAAACATTCTCATTAAAGAAACTATTTTATATAAAAAAATAAATAATTATTCTCAAGAGACCAAAATAGTTCATAGACTTTGAAGCAAGGAGAGATACTTGCTTCAAAGAAAAAAATCAATTAGGTACCTAACTGTACATATTTCTTTCTAGTTTTCAGGTCTATCCCATGGATATTGCCAAGTCACTGTTTACTTCCAGGACTCATGAGGGCTACTCTGGTAAACAGAACTATAATGTAAGTGAGAAAAGTTTCCATTATCAAGATCTTTTAACAAATGAGGTTTACAGTCACAAAAAGCACTCTAAAATGGCTACTTTAAATTCCATTTCAGTTTTGACTGGATAGGTTTCTATTCACACTGATTTTATGCCAACTAAATTCTTGTTCATAGGACAAGCTATTTTAGGTTTGTTGAGAGTCTTTTGATCCTGATTTGAATCACATAAAAATAATATTCTTATCAAAATAAATTAAATACATACATCTAATTCTGATAACTAGAGATTTAAATTAAAGATGAAAAAATTCAGTTTAAATCATTATTATTTAAGAAAGAGTTATGGCAATTTCTTTTTAACAGAGAAACATTATATTATATTTTTTGCATTGTCTTAACCCTTTGACGCCGAGCGTGTTGTTTTCGACACAGGTACTTTGACATTCAATAATTATTCACTAGAATACAGTATCATTATCGTTTCAGTGTGAAACAGTTCCTTGACTTCTTATCTTCAAATCTATCCAGCGCAATTTTTGAATTGTTTTGTTTACATTTCTAAATTTTCATTTGTTGCTGAGATTTCAAGAGTGCATCATCGCATGGAGTTTTGCCGACTTTGGCAAGTTATTTCTTGTGTTTCCTGGTCGATTATTTTATGATGAAAAAATGAAAAAATTAATAGAGGTAGCTAATATGCTTATTAACATATAGTTTTAAAGAAAATTGTAATAATTTTCTACATTCTTGTTCCTTTAAAGCCCGGTGTGTCGTTTTCGACACGGATTCATAACTTTTTACCGGTAAAAGCTAGAAAGCTGAAACCAACGCCAAAAGTCTTAGAAAACCATCAGGATGAAAGAAAAGTTGGTTGCGATTTTTTTCCCCCGGCCAAATTAATTCCGGCGTCAAAGGGTTAACATATAGATGACCAGCATGTTTTTAGTGAGTACTTGGTACGTATATTTATCATTTGTTCACATTCACAAAAAACTATGTAGAGCATACTGGAAAGTTAATATTTCTATCCAAAGAATAGGATTAATGTGTTTTGATAATCTGTTGTTTTATTTATTTTTTTACACAGAAAAATGTAGAAACTGCACTGTCAGATGAAGAAGAAGGAGACCATGAAAGTGAATTTAAAGAAAATCACATGAAACTTGATGTTAATAAGAATGCTGAAGACAATGAGTCTGTGGCTGAGCTTTCACCCTCCATTATTCCAAGCCCAGGAGGTCCATTCTCTGCTCTAACACCATCTATGTGGCCTCAAGATATAATTTCCAAACTGAATCAGGTTCCTGATGATCCAAATTCTCAACCTGATTACAGGTACCTACACATATTATTCATATTAAGTATCAATTATTTTAATTTAATTATTAGTTCTCCCATATTATTTTAGTTAAATTTGGTTTTATGTTAGTTAAATTTGGTTTTGAAGATGATCATTATTTATGAAACTAAACTACCAAAGTGTTTATTTAACACATTCCTTACACAACTGGTTATCCCACCAGTGGGACAAATGAGTTTAGACCATTGGTTGGCTCAATCGCATTACACAAACAGTGTAATATAGCACCTCTTGATTGGTTTTTTATTTAATTATCTGATTTAATACAATAGAAAAAGAGACTGATACATGTTAGAAAATAAGAAAGTAAGATGTTATGGAAGGATTTTCATTGTTTATAGAGCTAAGGATGGGATGCCAACTGCTTCAGTAAGCTTTGCTTTGAAGAAGTATGTAGATAGTGAGTTAAGGATACAGAGTTCCAGATGTTCACAGAAGAAACTGGGAATCCTTAGTGGCACACTTCCATTCTGCAGGTTGTCCCACAAGAGGGATATAGTAATATTGCCTTATTTATACTGCTGGGTTAGGACTAATGAGTCCCATTATTCCAGTAGTAAGCCCAAAACGTATGATTATGTGGTCAAAATCCCAAATGGAAAAATGACTTGTTATGTCCCATCTTGGTTTTGAACCCTCCACATCTGGATTACCAGTCAGACCCCTTGACCACAATATACATAGTTGTCCCACCAGTAGTTTCAAGATTGCACACACACGGTGCTGTTTGTGTATGAATTTAAAAAAAAAGAGTTAATCATTTGAATGCTTACCTGGTTATTTCAGATTTGATGAGTTTGGTTTCCGTGTTGAAGAAGAAGATGGCCCAGAACAGAATTCAAATAGACTTCTCAGTGAACCATTCATTGAAGATCCTCAGCACAGGTTATTCATTTTCTCAATTGTTGTACATATAGCACCTAGAATAAGTACAAAATGTGAAACAATTCCATATATATAATTTAAAAAAATGCTTCAAAAATTGGGGAAAAGTGAATCAATCATTAACATATTTTATTTCAAGTAACTTACTCCTTCTTGTATCCTACCAACATCAACAACAAACAAATCTTTTATGTGAATCATGTTTGGAAGATTTTTATTTATTTATTATTTTATATAGTAAGCCTGCAATTTGTTCTTCCAGACTTCAGTGGGTTGCATACTTGGAGTTTAACAGCCGTGGTAGCAACACTAGCAAAGAAGAAACTGACACTCTAACTTGGGATAATTTAGGTGTTATCAGTAGAACTGATAAGATGAGAAGTATGACCAGACAGGGTATTCCTCACTCATTACGAGCACAACTCTGGCTCAGATTATCAGGTAAGTAAAATAACTCACTGCCTTATTATCTTGTACTTTAATAATAATTCTATGTTAATCACAAGTTGGATTATCATCAGCTTATTAATATGTGAACTGCTAGGATGGCCCTTAGCTATAGAGATGAAACTTTTTAGCAACTTTTTTCTCATGAATTGGAACCACTTTGGCGGGGATCACCTTCGATTTCCGACCTTCGCAAATAAGGGCCACCTTAGTGAACTGCTGACCTTTAGGCTACCATGATAGTCAAGCTCTAAGGACCCTAAAATGCGTTATGGCATGAAAACTGACCATCAATTTCTTATGGATGAATACTCTATTATGATAAGAAAGGTGAAAAATAGGTAGATCTGGTATTAATTATAAGACTTTTGAGGCCCAAAAAACTGAAGCTCTGGCAGGAAACCAGTTGTAGCAGTTTTTACTGTCATGCAATGACTAGTGCCGTATTTTTCTTTCTAACCAAAGTTAACCAAACGGGAATAAAATGAACCAAACTGGAAGCAAGCCATTTTTCTTTTGGAAGAGGAAAAATTTCCACTTCCAAAGTTAACCAAAATGGAAGTAGAAAATTCTTGCTTCCAGTTCTTTTATAGGTTAAGTCAATTGTTTATCATTAGAAGTACCGAAACGCATTTTTCTTTCACGAATGACCTTGGAATAAAATGGAAATATTTAGAAAAAACCTAACTTGGAATTTTTTTTTGGTTATAAAGAAAAATACGACTCATGTTTCAAATTTTATATACAGCCAGTCAGCCACAAAAGTATAGAAGTATAGATGATACAGCCTGTCTTTGTGAATCTTTATGAATTGAATGATACTTATCTTAATGAACCTAATTCACAAACTTTTGTGGATGAGGGATGAATGAATGCACCACCTAATTTCTCTTTATACTGACTGACTGAAACTCCAAGTTCTGGTTTTGGTTTTTAATGTTTTCTAAATGCATTGAAGTTACTATTTGGTTTCTTACAATAATATTATGATTTATGATGCATGTATCCTTTTTGACCAGGTGATGCTCTTACCTCTTCCTCCTATTTAGACAATTTATTTAGAATCTAAACATTCTACTATCTATTAACAGTACTAACCATCAAAATATAAAATGGTTTATGTTCAAATTTCGAGGTAATTTCTTGTCCAATTTAGTGATTTTGAGATTATTATGAATTGTAATAAAAAAATGGAGATCCATATCTTCTAGTTTTTTAGGGGTTCGAAATGCTTCAATTTAAAGTATTATGTATGTCCCGAAATTGACCAATTGTTACTTTCCTTATACTATATTTATATCCTATAACGATTTTTTTTAATGATCCCTTTTAAAATCTCCTGCATTTTTTTTAGAATATTGTAATTTTTTAGCTCTTAGACAATCTAAAAAAAACAATTCATCGCCTTTCTCATACAGGTGCTCTCGAAAAGAAAGCTCTTTCTAAACTGAAATACCAGGACATAGTGAAAGCGTCAAGTAGCGACGCGTTGGCTTTTTCCAAGCAAATCGAGAAAGATCTTCTCAGAACCATGCCTTCTAATGCTTGCTTCAGTACTTTCTCCAGTACAGGGGTACCGCGACTCAGGAGAATCCTGCGCGCTCTTGTATGGCTCTTCCCTGATATTGGGTATGTGTACCTACTACTAACCATTTTGATGCGAATTAAGTGGACTAATCTTTGTAGGATCTCCGTGTAGCAACGCCGATCTCCGTGGCTCTGTGGTTAAGAGCATTGGTTGCTGACCCGGAGGTTGCGGGTTCGAATCCCGGCCGGAGCGGAAAATTCTGACCGAGTTTTTCCGTTTCCGGAATGGCATGGATGTAAAGGTAAAGTTCCCTGAAGTAATGCGAAAGCGGTTCAGGGGCACAACTACCTTTAAAAAAATATCTTTGTAAGATGAAATCATTGTTTTGTAATGAAGAAACTAATGGCGCGAAAAAAATCATTCTAGAAATGTCTTGAAGACTGGTCCTCTAAAAATCTTCATCTCTACATAGTAATGTTTTTAAAATAACTTTAACTAACGAACTTGAAGAAAAAAAAAAACATGTTATCTCTTTTCTTTATTGAACTTTGATTACCATGAATCATGGTTTTCTTGCATGATACGTTGGTGTAAGATACAATGACTCTTAACAGTGGTAGAGGTTTTCTCAAGTAAATAGCAAAAGATGGCATGCTATTATTTTCATCTTGTGAAAAAATAATTGACTAATACTTGATTATTAGTTTTTTTTTCTTTAAAGTTGCAGGGTTCTCACATATGAGCTCTTCCACTCAACCAGAAACACACAGAACTATTAGTTCTGTATTTTATTTATAAGAGTCAAGTGGTTAACGCGCTAGTCTGGTAATCCAGGTAGCGTAGGGATCCGTTGGTTCGAATCCCACCCAGTGCATGAATTTTTCCTCATTAATTTGAGCTTGAGACCACATAATAATAAGACTCTAAGGGTTAGGTGGTAGAAAATGCTTTGAGCATTAACCTCGCCTGGTGGTAACCTTCCACTAAAGAGTGTTATTATTATTATTATTAGTAATGCATCCTACATTTAAGAAGATATGTTTTAGAACTAACAATTTCCCGTCCATTGTTCCCGTCAGTTACTGTCAAGGAACCGGTATGATAGCTGCCTCCCTCCTGCTTCTCATGGAAGAAGAGGAAGCATTCTGGACCCTCAGTTCCATAGTGGAAGATCTCTTACCAGCGTCCTACTACACTCCTACTTTAATAGGTAACCATTATATTCCTTCATTTTTTCATATATTTGATCATTCAGTAAATATTTGAATTTATCTTCTGGACCAATTGAACAAAGGATACAGAAAAATTCTGCCTCCTTCAGGAAAAAAATATCTCTTGACATTTATGTATTGTATACAATAGCTCAATTTATTTACAATTAAATTAGCAGTAATATTACATCATACCTAACTACCTTTTTTTTGGGGGTTCGGTGGAAGAGAAAGCCACAGGCTTTAACCTCGCCCCTTGGTTCACTACATATTCTTTTTTTAATTTTTTTTTTTAGCATGTCCTATTTTGTTGAATGTATGTAGTTCACCAATAAAGAATAAAATAATAATAATAATAATACCTGATTTTTTTTGTTGATCAAGTTATATTTACATTCAAGGTATATGTATACTTAACATCTTTAAAATATTGTACTGTGTCTTTGCAAACATATAAAGAATGTCAGTTAGTAAACATATTTTACTTTATTATTATGAAACATGGGTTAACCCCGATTGATTAAAAAAATAAACAAAAAACTCCTACTCAAAGTGTCGAAAATTGAAAATAATAATAATTAGCACTCAAATTCATGTATTACCTTGTATTGACATTTCCATTGCTCGCAGGCATACAGGCTGACCAGAAAGTGCTGCGCAGTCTGGTGTCAAGCAGTTTGCCGGATCTGGAGGCGGCACTAATCAGTCGTGTCACATCTCAAAACCTTAACTTTCAGGAGACCTTTTGCTGTTTTAGCGATACAAAAATCCCAAATGGGGAAAAAATGAGATGTGACACTAATCTATGCAACGTGCGATTATGTTACCTTGTATTGACATTTCCCTTGCTCCCAGGCATACAGGCTGACCAGAAAGTGCTGCGTAGTCTGGTGTCAAGCAGTCTGCCGGATCTGGAGGCGGCCCTAATTAGCACTCAAATTCATATGTTACCTTGTATTTATTTAGAAACTCTTTATTAGCAGAACATATATACAGACAAACAATTGTAAAAATTAAATATAAAATTGACAGTATTAATAATATAAACAAGAAAAAATAAAATATATACATATGTCCTAACTAAAGGGCGGTGTTATTGCCTATGGCAATCTCTTCCACCCAACCCTTGTATTGACATTTCCATTGCTCCCAGCATACAGGCTGACCAAAAGTGCTGCGTAGTCTGGTGTCAAGCAGTCTGGTTCATATGTTACCTTGTACTGACATTTCCCTGCTCGCAGGCATACAGGCTGACCAGAAAGTGCTGCGCAGTCTGGTGTCAAGCGTCTGCCGGATCTGGAAGCGGCCTCCTCCAGCACGACATAGAGCTCTCCCTCATCACCCTCATGGTTCCTGACCTTGTTCGCCTCCGTGGTGCATTCAAGATCTGCTCCGAATCTGGGACCTCTTCTTCCTGGACGGCTCCATCGTTCTCTTTCAGATTACGCTCGGCATGCTGAAAATCAAAGGCACGTAAATATCGTCATCATCATAGGGTAGCATTATTAATATTACTAGCGGGCTACGCCCGCTTCGCGTGGCCAAGGCATGGCCACATTTTAGTTAAGGCATGGCCACCGCCGCTGCATAAGTTTTATGGTTATTGAAGCACTTCTTTATACACCAGGTTCTTTGTTATACCATCTGGCTGTAACACAATGAGGGACTTGGCAGACCTTACTCTTGAAAAAGCAACATAGAACTGACCGTGGGAGAAGCAATCGTTCTAAGGTCAATTCCAGCTAGCTCGAGAGTTTGCCCCTGTGCCTTATTTATCGTCATGGCAAAACATAGTTTTCTGAGGAATTGAACTCTTTTGAAATTAAAGTGGTAGTCGGAAATCACATTAGAACCCAAGAGAGAGATGGGAGGGTACTACAACGAAATCAGTAGGTGCCCTACAGCGCCGCACTTGAAGTAATGATATTTTTCGGTTCCAAGTCCGGTTAGCTTTTAGAGAAGGTGGGTTTTTAGTGGGTGGAAATCCCACACCCCAGGCAGGATCTGGGTGTCTTTGAAAGATTTTTTCCTGCCTTCCATTAAAAAAAAAGAACCCAAGTGCATAGTTGCTAATGAACAGATTAAATGAGCACACAAATAGCTCAGTGGTTAAGCACTCGCTTACGATGCGGAAGGTCCCGGGTTCGAACCCCCGCGCCGACAAAAAAAATCCTGTGTACATATACCGTTTCACCTGCACCAGCCCCTGTGAATATAACTGCCTCGATAATGTTTTTTTTTTATTAAGGATGTAATTTGAAGCCGCGTGCCGTTACACAATTTCGGGAGTCTCAGATTTCTTAGTAATATTATTGGTGCTCCAACCTTAAGGCATAGCCGATGGGGTGGCAAGCCAGGAGGATTTAGTGTATTAAGAAATTCGGTTGGGTAATGGATGGCTTCTTCCTCTTCCACAACAGTGTCTACGGATTCGTAAGTTGATAGTTCAGAAGGCATTCTTTTTAATAAGTCATTATTAATTTCCAGAGCATTATCATTCTTTGGTGTTATGGCCAAGTATGGCCCTTATCTTTAGCCAAACAGGGACAACAACACTTGGGTTATCTAGATTGGGGTAGATAGTGTCTAGGAAGGTGTTGTAATCGACTAATAACTGACAGTGTTCGGTAGGAAATACAATTTTTCATTTTGTTCAGGTAACTGTCCATCACCTATCCGAAGCAAAAGCTTCGAAAAAACTTCTGCATTTTGATCAGCGTGAAGGTGTACACGCATGTTCAACTTTAAAGAAAGAACAGTTATCTGTGGCCACAAAATGGATGATTTTAAACATGCCTTCACTTCGTCAGCTCTTGTTCCACGTGGAACAACGGGTAAAGTTTGTCTAAAATCTCCAGACAGTAGCACAGTTTTACCACTCATAAGATTTTTAACACCACGAATGTCTTGTAGAGTACGGTCCAGTGTCTCTAAGCCAGTTTTATGAGTCATTGTACATTCATCATATACGATCAACTTGAAATCCCTGAGGACTTTGGCCATATCACTTTGCTTTCCAATAGTACAGCTTGGTGTATCTACAGATTTTAAATTGAGCGGCAATTTCAAAGCAGAATGAACAGTGCGGCTATTGAGTAATAGCACTTTTTCAGAGACGAAAGACCTCATTTGAAACGTGTTGTATGAAATTTCTGCCAAATAAGTTCTTTTGGTAATAATGTTCCCATTGCTTGCGCATCATCAATTAACAAACCCATGGCTAGGCATGCAGCATGGAACGTAGGGTATTCAATGCCGCCTACCATTTTGAGGCTTCTGAATGAAGTAGGTCCTCGCACTTTATGTAGAAGTAATCGTAGGTAGAAACATTCTGAGTCATTCGGATGAACGGTATAAATTTTACCTAGAACGTGGTCTTTTTTTACACCCGGATGTCCTGGAACAATTGATATTTTTTTCCTTCTTTGGAACATGTTGTTTTTCCACACATAAAATGCTGGTACTAAAAGAGAGTCTTTGCAAATTCATCCTGGTTGCATAGTTGGAAAAAACGCCATTAATGTTGTTTTAGGAGGGTTGTCAATTCTCTGTTGGACATTTTCGGTTGTAAAAACTACCCTTTGTCCATTTTCAAAGTGGACGGCCAAATGTATGACAGGAGAGTATCTTTCATGAGTCGAAAAACATAGTATTCGCCATCCAGCTTGACCATAAGTTGAGAACCCCTATTTCTTTTAAAATTTGTTTCTTATTATTCCCCTACATCACAAAAAAAGCTGTCTGCCAAATTTCAAGTCATTCGGCTCAACCGTTTCTCAATCTTGCAAGACGCCAAAATGTCTACTTTTGTCCATAAGTTGAGGACCCCTGTTATCTTTGAAAAATCCTTTCATAGTAAGCTTCTTCATCACTGAAAGAAGTTTTCTGCCTAATTTCAAGTCATTCAGCTCAACCCTTTTGAGAATCTGACAACACTCTAAAAATGACTAATTTTGACCATAAGTTGAGAACGCCTGTTTCCTTAAAAAAAAATCTGTTCTTAGTACGCCCCTACATCATAAGGGGAAGCTTCCTGCAAAATTTCAAGTCAATCGGCCCAGCCGTTTAGGATCTGCGTTGATTATCAATAAATGTTAATTTTTGGCCATAAGTTGAGAACCCCTGTTTCCTTCAAAAAATCCGTTCTTAATACGCCCCTACATCATAAGGGGAAGCTTCCTGCAAATTTTCAAGTCAATCGGCTCAGCCGTTTAGGCTCTGCGTTGATTATGAATGAATGTAAATTTTTGGCCATAAGTTGAGAACGCCTGTTTCCTTAAAAAAAAATCTGTTCTTAGTACGCCCCTACATCATAAGGGGAAGCTTCCTGCAAAATTTCAAGTCAATCGGCCCAGCCGTTTAGGATCTGCGTTGATTATCAATAAATGTTAATTTTTGGCCATAAGTTGAGAACCCCTGTTTCCTTCAAAAAATCCGTTCTTAATACGCCCCTACATCATAAGGGGAAGCTTCCTGCAAATTTTCAAGTCAATCGGCTCAGCCGTTTAGGCTCTGCGTTGATTATGAATGAATGTAAATTTTTGGCCATAAGTTGAGAACCCCTGTTTCCTTCAAAAAATCCGTTCTCAGTGCGCCCTAACATCATAAGGGGAAGCTTCCTGCAAAATTTCAAGTCAATCGGCCCAACTGTTTAGGCTCTGCGTTGATTATCAATAAATGTTAATTTTTGGCCATAAGTTGAGAACCCCTGTTTCCTTCAAAAAATCCGTTCTTAGTACGCCTCTACATCATAAGGGGAAGCTTCCTGCAAAATTTCAAGTCAATCGGCCCAGCCGTTTAGGCTCTGCGTTGATTATGAATGAATGTAAATGGATTTTATATATATAGATTATTATACAACGCTTTATTAGGTATAAATGGACATTATGTACATACAAATAATTATTTTAACAATGAAAAAAATGGAAACAATTTATACAATAAAAATGAAAAAGAATAGAAAATATATAAAAATATATGTCCTAACTAAAGGGCGGTGTTAGCCAGACAGTGGAGGAAAGACTCAGCACTTCTACCACTGTCTCTACAAGGAGGCTAATAATTGACAAGGGCCCCCAGAACCAAGCCCATGCTGGTCTACTCCCTGTTTATAGTCCCCCAGCCAGACTGCTGGTATAGTCCCTGTTTATAGTCCCCCAGCCAGACTGCTGGTATATTCCCTGTTTATAGTCCCCCAGCCAGACGTAAATATAGATCGAATAATTTTTCTAGGCTACAGTCTTCATAAGCCAGCATCGCGCATCGATGGCATGTTGAATACACCAGTTCTCGCGCACTGTCACTGAAGTTAAGCAACGTTCAGCGAGCTTAGGATTTGGATGGGTGACCATTCAAATTCTTACCTAATGCTGGCTATTCCCAGGCTGGGTGAGGTTAAATTGAGAAGCTGGCTTGTGAGTTTCCAGCGGATGGGGATGGTAAAACTCCCGTTGTGATATGATCACGTTGTTGAAAGCTACATTTGAAAAGTCTTCATATTACATCTACATCATGTATAAAAAAAGATAAAAAAAATAGAGTGGGGACATCATGGGTATCATATTCATATTATTCCTGTATTTTTAGTACTTATTTTGAACTAAATATAACTTCGTAAAGTTTTCTATAAAAAAACTAAACTTCATCTTATGCTGTAATTGTGATGATAATATTGTAAACACTGTTACCAGTCATCTAATCGTGAGCCAAGAATAAAATTGAAAACCTGGAATCATCATCATAGGGTGGCGTCATTGTGAACGATGGTAGCCAGACAGTGGAGGAATGTCTCATCACTTCTACCACTGTCTTTACAAGGAGGCTAACAATACCTAGACAAGGGCCCCAAGAACCAAGCCAATGCTGTTCTACTCCCTGTTCCCTAACTCATAAAACCTGCCTTCTAAACAACTGCAACCACAAAATAGTTTATGCGACAATTTTGAATGCTGCAGACACGTGAGATGTTTTCTTGTCCTCATCTATGAAAACGGAAGGGGTGCAATAGTTCTAAAAAATGAACACATCACATAGGAATTTCTTTGAAGAAAGTCCCCCGGAAATAATAAGAAAACTGAAATTATATTAACTTATTTTTTTGGCAAATCAAGCATTCCTCACTAGTTCATTCTCATTTTCCACAGAGCCTGTCCTTGTCACGCTGGAAAACTCAGCACAGATATTCAACGCACTTTCCGACATTCCAGGAGACATAGTGGACATTGACCATCTGTTAGAGGTAATAAATGTTATCATACAAGCATAGCGTGTAGAATTAATAAGTGTGGAAACCACCCCGGCCGGCCTACATCGTGGCGTCCTCAGCGCTAGTATCGCAAAGGAGTCTCCTCTTCTCGTCCTTCACAAAAAATTTTCCCCGTATCAAATGTAAACATAAACATATCAAATGTAAACAACTGAACGTAAACATAAATAGACCGCGAGAAATATTCTACTCCTTTGCGATGGTGTCGCGCTATGTGGCGTTTCCATGCAACTGGGGTTCGTTTCCTCACTTATTAATTCTACACGCTGTGATACAAGTGTTCATCACGATTTGATATCACAACTTGCTTGCTAAATTCGGGACTCGAACCACGGACCTCCGGTTACGAGTCCGCCGCCTTATCGATCGTGCTACTGAGATCGTTATTTATAATGTACCTATTGTCAAATAAAGCTGACCGTACAATTTATTGGTGTCATTCCAAATACTTACATAATTAGGAGGGTGGTATCTAATAAAGAGACTTAATTTACCGAAAGCTGCGCAAACAAAACGGGGGTAGCCCCTGTAGCACGCAGAATAATATAACCATGTTATTAAATGTAAGCGGCCTCGATTGAGTCCCCGAAAATCAGCTTTATCTCTTTTTTTTCTCTTCTTTTTTAAGTTTCCATGTATTTAATTTTACAAATAAACATCCTCAACAAATAATGAGGGTATACCCACTTTCAAAAGATAAAAATCTTGTGCTGTGAAGGTGGGGAAAATCTAGTTGTAAGGACTAGGGTCCAGGGTATAGGATCAGGATTCTCACATTTTTTTTTTCTTCAATTAATTACTTTTTTATTTACAAATCATAACAATCAACGAAATATATATAAAAATGAAATCAGTTCGTGTATGTAAAAATATAGTAAAATTTCGTCAATTTGCTATTTAATTATTAAATAAAAAAGTGTGATGTCTAGCCCACTGTGTCATAGTTAATGACATGTGTTGGGCTATTTATTTATTTACACTTTATTAGGTAATAGGACATATTATATGCAATACAAATGAAAATACAATATACAAAATAATAGAAGAAAAAAAAAAAAATATATACATAATATATGCCCTAAGTAAAGGGCGGGGTTATTGCCTTAGGCAATCTCTTCCACCCAACCCTTTATAACAAATCTGATAATCCCCTTGTCCCCCAGGTGTCATAGTTGATGACATGTGTTGGGCTATAACAAATCTGATGATCCCCTTGTCCCCCAGGTGTCGCTCGCCGTGAGCTCGCCCATCAGCCAGTCCATGGTGGACTCCCACCGCCGCCGGCACCTGGCGTTCCTGATGGCGGCCCAGGGAGCCCTCGTAGGCAACCCAGAGCTCAGCGGCACCCTGCCCAAGCAGCAGCTCACCAGGTTAGGACGCATTCTGCGATCGCTTTTCTCGTTTGCTTTCGGTTGCTTTTTGGGTCAACCTAGCATTTCCCGCGTAGTCACCCCAAGAACGCCACGAAAAGTACTTCGAAAGCGCACAATTACCTATTGAGTAACCGCCAATTTCTCGCCAATTAAATCATGGTATTTAGACATAACTCTGGTAAATAATACTAACACACAGTTAGGTACGAGCTATCCAATCAATTTATTTGGTGTCCAATCAATTTATTTGGCATTTCAAAGTTTCATGTTTGGAAAAAAAAAGTTTGGAGTCACAAAGAATTAGATTAGTAATGTTCGCTAAATAAAGCATGCGTTTGTTTGTCTTATTTTTTTTTACAATCATGAATTGCACGTACATTATGAATATGTTGATTTATCAGTTATGAGTTTTATCACACATTATTTTTGTATTGTAATACACAGGATCTACCTACAATTTTTATTGTTTGACATTCATTTCGCCTGCTGGAATAATAGGACTCATTAGTCCTAATCGGGCAGCATATATGTAGGTATAAGGTAGTATTATTATTAAAATTATTTGTTGCATACCTACAAGAAAGCAAACTAGGTAAAACCTCTTGAGAAGGGCTTTTTTTATCTTTTATTTTTAAAAGATATCAGTTTTCAAATTAATTAAAGGCCCTTTGTAAAACTAATGCATATCAATAATGTCTAGCTGGGGGGAGTTAAACAGGGAAAAGACCAGTGTCTCGCTAGAGGACTATACGTATAATAAACAGATAACAATATAGAAATGTCAACTTAAGTTGGCTGGAGACCATCACTCCCCCCAGCTGTAGCCAAGCTGGTTACAATAACATCAAGGAAAAAAACATAATTATTATTTTATTTTGAAGATTTTATGTATACAAATAATTATTTGTTTACTTATTTGCCTACGTGCAGATCATTACTTTTTCTCTAAATTTAGAAGTAAAGTCTAGTAAACTCAAAAAAGTTTAGTATATTTATGTATACTATCATAGCATAGCAATAATTTTCTCATTTAGTTCTAATTTGGTGTTTGCAACCTGAAGATCTCATTTTTAAAATTTTGAATTAATTTTTTGATAGGTATAAACCATAACCATGTATTTTTTGCACATTGGATGTAGAATTATCTGACCATTTTTCACGAAAATATTTTAGAATATTGTAGATTAATTCTATTTATTTTATAATGGTACAGTTTTAGAATATTGTATCTAATTTGTAGTGATTGAATCTCTCTGGAGATTTTTTATTCTTTTGCATTCAAATCTATAACTGCACGTTAATGAGTTTAATATTTTTTGCACGAAATAACTTTTGCATCAATAGTACATAAAATTGATTCTGCATGTGTATTTTACAATTGTATTTTATACATACTGCAACATGTATTGTTTCCTTCACAAAGATATTTTTTTTGTCTAATAATTTTTTTTGGAATACTTTGTGATATTTATTTTAAATTATTTTAACATCCAAATTTTTGTGGTTATATTAACTTCTATGGTGATTTTATTAGTAATCACGTGTGATAATTTAATTATTTTTTAGTAGTTACCTTTTATTGTAATAATTAATAGTATGTAATTAATAGTTTTACTGTTATTTATAAGTAATTATCACAACTAATGGTGTGCTCTTTTTAATTGTAGAGCAGTTTTATGCTCTATTATTAAAATAATGATTAAATTTCACAAACTAGGAAGATGTATTTCGAATTTGTAACACGCCTTCTGAATCTCATTTACACTCGCATGTAGGTGTTCAATCTAACTTCATATTACCGAGTTGAAATTTTAGTGAAAAATATTGTTAAGTTACCACAGAAATCCTTTCCATTGAATTATGCACTGTCATTTAATTCTATTAAGTGTTAAATAGAAATCAATTGGATTTTTTTGTGTGCAAATTATTTCAATATTGTGTGGGTGAATCTTTTCAGGCAGATTCTTAATGCTTAGAACTTAGATAATAAATAAATAATTATAATTTTCTATTGGTTCATAATTTTGTTTACGTTCTCTGAAGAGTAGTAAAATTTCTTTCCAAGGAAATTATTTTATTTCAATATCAATAAAAGTATAAATTATATTAACAAATTAAAAACGGATTGGTAATTTTTGACTTTCTATTACCTATATGAATTGATATAGAAAGTATTGTTTAGAAAGTGATGCTAGAAATGAATTAGCGAGCAAAGTTAGTAAATCTTATGGCTTCTCCTTTTCAGGCCACAATGAAGAAATTGTAAGGATTAACGTTTGATTAGCTATATATTTGTGATCCTGGGATTATCTTTGTTCACATCTTGTTCACAAGAATTAAAACACAAAAGAATTATTCTCAAATAATGATTTTATATAGCTTTAAATTTAAATCTTCAATAATACAATATTTACTGTGCTGTTCTGGGTTTAAATTTATATCTTCAATGAAACAATAATATTATTGTGCTGTCCTGGGTTTATGGCATGATTACAACTATGTTCATTTGCATTTTCTTTTCTATTTTGCAAAACTTGTGGAAATCCGATTTCAACCCCAAATTTATGTTTCAAAACGTGATGGGGGAAAAACTTGTTTCAGACGTCGGGTGAAGAGGCAAAAATCTATTCTTCAGAATTTGATTTTCGGAGAGGAGGGACAATGATGAGGATGTGAAAACAAAAAACATTCATCAGACGGGTAAGATACATACTAAGAATAATAAGTAAGTTTTAATTATAGCGATTAACTCAGAGGTTAAGTACTCGCTTGCCATGTGGAAGGTCCCGGGTTCGATCCCCCGTGCCGTCAAAAAATTGTATTCTCAATTTGGTTACAGTTGTTTGTAAGGGATACCTTCCGGTGCGCTCGTGTTGACCCAGCACCTAATTGGGAAGTATTGTTTCACTTATCGCCCATCAGAGGGAAGAAATTCTACGGGAAATTCTACGGGATGGGCAGGCTACAACACAAACCACAAGCGTCTACAGTAGCTCCTGCTTCATGGCTACGAAATAAAAAAAGGCTGTGAAACACACTCATCTTTTTAAAAAAATACGTACATTAAAAACATTTCTTTTTGTTCCCCTATAATTATGTTTTCCAGAAAAGTACACAAGTATTTGTGTACTTTTCGGGAAAACATAGACACTAATACTTATTTTTAAATTTGGGTTTAACGTCGCTTTCTACTGCATGGTGCAATCACGATGGTGGTGTTACCCTCCATTCGCAGGAAACTCACAAACCGGCTACCCACATCAACCTCACCCAGCCTGGGTTGGGCCGTAATGCCAGCATCTCAAAGTCTTCCCTTCGTGACACTAGTACTAATAACGTAGATAAATGTACTTTTGTAATGGAATCCGCCTTCATATATTTGTACACATGTTTTAGCATTTTTTAAAATTTAAATCCGTTCCATAGATTCAAATTCTCTAGGTCCCTTTTATTGGCGGACCCTGTATATAAAATCAAAGCATGACCCAAACCATTGACCCCCCAGAAATCCTCGTGGACCTCCGGGAAGCCACGTGCCAGATAGGCCGCCACTTCCTCACCACTGACCCACGCCTGTCCCACGCATCGCTCACCCCCAACTACTCCGTGGAGAGCCACCAGACAGACCATGATGCCTACGCTGACGTGTCCAGGACCAGGAAGCGACGAGCCAAGGCCTTGCTAGGTAAATTGAAGGCGTTGCTAGGTCAATTGAAGGCGTTGCTAGGTAAATTGAAGGCGTTGCTAGGTAAATTGAAGGCGTTGCTAGGTAAATTGAAGGCGTTACTAGGTAAATTGAAGGCGTTACTAGGTAAATTGAAGGCGTTGCTAGGTACATTGAAGGTATTGTAAGGTAAATTGAGAAGGCGTTGCTAGGTAAACTGAAAGAGCTACTCGACGAAATAAACCAATTGTTGAATTAAGTCATCATTAATCAGGAATTGAGATACAAGGGCAGCTTTTGTTTTGTCAAACAAACAAAAAAATATAATAAAAAAAATCGGGTACCCTTAAGGTCGCCAGAAAAATCCGGACAACATATCACAACAACAACAACAAAAAATCAGCTCTAGCTCTATCTTACAAGAGTTATGACTAGACAAATGGCGTACACCGTACAGCGCCTGGCGTACTGTAAAGGGCTCGGTTTTTTTTTTTCTTCATATGAACAAAACCCTAAAAAACCTTTCGTCAGTCCCGGTAGCTCAGGGCGATTTCTGGTAAACCAGAAATCGCCGGTTCGAAATCCAGCCAAGACATGACAAGCTGGGCTGAGTGGTGGAGAAATAGGACTCATTAGTTCTAATCGATTTGTTGAATGTTTAATATTTGATTTTAGGTTATAAGAAGCATGCTCTTGACCCGTGAAATAGTTGGGAATCTTGCTGAAGTAATGTTTAAGAATCTGAATTTGTCAGAACACTCCTTCTTATGAAATGCTGCAATGTGTATTTTAAAAAGTATTGTGTCACTTCTCGCCCATCAGAGGGGAGGCATACTACGGGATGGGCAGGCTTCAACGCAGACCACAAGCGTCTACAGTAGCTCTTGTTTCATGGCTACGAAATAAAAAAAGCTGTGAAACTCTCATTTTTAAAATAAAATAATAATAATAAAGTTTATAAAACATAGACCCAATATTTTTTTATGTTTTTAATCCCTGAACCTGCTTAGGAACATTAAAAAAAAATATATAGATTCAAAACTAACACTACTCAATTGTTGAGAGGCCCTTCAATTTTTTTAATAGAGCCCTCCCTCATAAAGTCTAGCAATCTATTTGATGATACAAGTCAATCTAGGAGCAGCCAGCGTCGATGGCATGTTGAATACACCGGTTCCCTTCAGAACACCGAAGTTAAGCGACATCCAGCGAGGTTAAGACTTGGATGGGTGACCATTCAAATTCTAATTCTCGTGACGCTGGCTTTTCCCGGCCCCACTCAGGCTGGGTGAGGTCAATGTGAGTAGCAGGTTTGTGAGTTTCCTGCGAATGGAGGGTAAAACCCCCGTCGTGATATGACCATGGCAGTTGAAAGCGACGTTAAACCCCACTTAAAAAAAAAAAAAAAAAATCTAGGAGCCTTCTGTACTAATCTGAACGTTTGGTTTTCCAGATTTTGAACGTCATGACGATGATGAGCTCGGGTTTCGTAAGAATGACGTCATCACTATTATTAGCCAGAAGGATGAGCACTGCTGGATAGGAGAACTTAATGGACTGAAAGGTATACTATCTTAAGTTTTGATGTACCTATGGTCGGAAGTTTATAAAGAATTCTCGAGTTTGGATCCCCATGAGTGTAGCGTTTCCCTCCTAGATTCTCTCACATAGCAATAATAACAAAACAAATTTGAAATCGGAGCAAATATATAAATATATATATTTTTTTTTTACAAAAACGAACACAAAACTTTCCGATTTCTACTATTAGAAATTTCTCGCAAGTAAAACGAACCTAGGTAGCTACCTCAATCCATAAGGTAGCGGACTTGTAACCTGGAGGTTGGTGATTCAATCACCATGTATGGGCTATTATTTAGTAAGGCAAGTTAACACAAATATGATAACTTGAATTTTAAACTTGATATAATATCCGATTTCAGGGTGGTTCCCCGCCAAGTTTGTGGAGCTTCTGGACGAGAGGAGTAAACAGTACTCTCTCGCAGGGGACGATTCAGTGACGGAGACCATCACAGATCTGGTGCGAGGCACCCTGTGTCCGGCCCTGAAGCAGATCCTCTCCACCGGACTGAAGAGACGCGCCCTGGGGGAGCTGTGCCATCCCTGGCTGTTCATAGAGGAGGTGGCGACGAGGGAGGTGGAGAAGGATTTCACCTCCGTGTACTCGCGACTGCTGCTGTGCAAGACGTACAGGCTGGATGAGGACGGGAAGGTGTTGACACCCGAGGAGGTGAGATTCCATGTCCCTGTAGCTCAGTGGTCTAGGCGACCGTCTAGTAATCCAGAGGTCGCGGGTTTGAAACCCAACCGGGACATAACAAGTTACACTCTCATTTTTTTTTTTTTTAACAAGAATTGTGCTTTATTTGTACATAATTTCATAACAATAACATAATAAATAACAAAGTAATTAAATTAAAAAAAAATAATAATATGATTATGCACTATACTATCACACTAAGGTACATGGAGAACCAAGCACCTTATTTTGTGATTAGAGCACATAATAATACTCGTACGTCTAGTGCTCCAAGGCTTCTTGTCGGAATTCTAGGACTCGCTAATTCTTGTCGGGCAGTGGGTATAAATGAGACGATATTTTTAAGATTCATATGGAATTAAAATGATTTTTTGATATTGAAAATTCTAATCTCTGTTTTTCATACTATACGAGTGAGGTTTGTACATTCTTGTCATGTCCACTTCCCTGCTCACTTTTAGTGAAATGAAATGGAGCAATAACGTATTATTATACGACACTTTATTAGATACAAAAGGACATTATGTACATGTACATATTGTACATACAAATAATAATTTTAACAATGAAAAAATGGAAACAATATATACAATAAAAATGAAAAAGAATAGAAAATATATAAAAACATATGTCCTAACTAAAGGGCGGGGTTACTGCCTATGTCAATCTCTTCCACCCAACCCTTAAGTTCAAAAGTCAAACAATATTTTTCCCCACAGCTTCTTTACAGATGTGTTCAGGCAGTGAATCTGTCCCACGACAATGCGCATGTCCAGATGGATGTCAAGCTACGAAGTCTGATTTGCCTGGGTCTCAACGAGCAAGTGCTGCATCTCTGGCTCGAGGTCCTGTGTTCCTGTGAACCTGTGGTCAATAAGTGGTAAGATTTCCTGCGTACAATACTCTGTTTATCCTGCAAGAATGAGACTAATGTTGTTGTTGTTGTAGCCAGCCAGCTTGACTACAGCTGGAGGGGTGAGTGATGGTCTCCAGCCAACTTTATTTCAAAGTTGGCTCGTCCTGAACCACATCTTTCTATGTGCGATCAACCATCATGAGGACTTGGACTTGTCTTTATAAGCCATTAAACCCTTAGGAAACTGCAAGCTAGCCTGGCTTGTAAGGGTTGGCTAGTCTGGTCTCTGTTTATGGTCCTCTAGCGAGACACTGGTCTTCTCCCTGTTTTAACGTCCCCCAGCCAGACTAATGAGTACTCTCAGTCTCGTAATGCAGTGAAGACGATAAACTGTAAAGAGCGGGTTCAAATTCCAGTGCAAACATCAAAATAATTATATTATTTGGTTCCTCCTTCCTCCCAAAGTAGTGATGTAATGAACTGTTCTCAATATAGTTTTTGAGGAATGAAATTTTATATGTACTTAAAAGTGCTCCGCCTATCTTAATATATAAATGTCAAAGACACTGACTGACTGACTGATCATCGCTCTACAGCCCAAACCGTAATACCTAGCGAGCTGAAATTTTGACACAACATTCCTTGCATACTGAATACGTGCAATAAGAAAGGATTTTGCAAAAGTCCAAACCATTCCATAGATAGAGCCCTAAAAGTGCACTTTTAGATCGTGGCGAAGCAAGGGTTAACTGCTAGTTAATTATACCCATCAAACCTACTAGTCCTGTAACGTACACACCAGGCCAGTTTATTTAATCCAGTACTTGTAAGTGATTTAGGTACACTTTTTCGTACACAGTTAGAAAATTCTAAACTTAGAAAATGGTGATAGTAAATACACTCAAATAGGTATAATTATTAAAAATAAAATGTATTCATATAAATTGTATGTACACGTCATATTTACAAGAAATAATAATATAATCCTGATATCGCAAAAAAATTTAAGAGCAAATAGAATTAGGTTTCAAAGACGGTAGCGACCGACCATAGGAATAAAAATGTAATAATGTACATATGATTTTCTATGATTTTATTTGTGGTGAAGCACGAGGCCGCTTCACAATTTTAGTGGGTAGATTTTTTTTGGGTAGCGCAGCATTACTAAGAGCCTCCTTTACTTTTTCGTATTATTCTAATACATTCATTTCTTTTCACTCTGGTAATGCCGAAACTGGTCGTTACTCATACAAGTAACTAATCCTTTTTCCTCACGAGGTATGAATGGACCCCGAAAATCCAAGTACTCATCAGAAAAAATTCTTGCCCCGCTGGAGATCGAACCCAGGTCACCATGCGTGCAATGCCTAGCGCGCTAACTCACTCTGCCACGGTGACGACACGGAGTTTCTTATTAATGCTACACTCTGCTTTCCTTCGGCTCAGGTATCACCCATGGAGCTTCATATCCAGCCCAGGCTGGGTGCAAATCAAGTGTGACCTACGCATCCTCTCGCAGTTCCCCTTCAACCTGAGCCCAGACTGGGAGTTACCCCCCCGGAAAGGACAATCCCAGCCGCTCAAGGACGGAGTCCAAGATATGCTAGTCAAGCACCATCTCTTCAGTTGGGACCTGTGATTTTCAACTCAACCAAAGATGCGATATTATTGAGGCACATTTCATTGAGGCATTTTTTTCATTACATTATTTTCGGTGGGTCTTTTCTAAAAGACATTCCCATTTTCAATTAAATTAAATTATTTTCGGTGGGGTTTTTTTTTTTATAAAAGAAGTCCCTATGTGCTGCTTCCTTTATTTACAACTATTGCATATTATTTAGAACATTGTTGCCGGGAGCACATCTTCTGACGCATGTTACTAAAGCCTGGTTGTAGCCAGTGAAATTTTGGTTAAATTTTTTTTCTCTGTTCGGATGGTATTCAAGCATCCGTCAGTGTTGCTTGCTTCGCCTTGGTGGAATCGTGCCTCGACTGAGTTCCTGTTTTGTTTTCCCTCCATTTATGCTAACTCAGTTAGCTCCTGATTTTGTTTTCAAACTTTTCAAAATAATATATATTTTATTTTCGAGTGTGTGAGATATGAATGTGCTTTTTCTTTATTCAGCCTCTGGATTTTAAACCGCTAAAAAGTGACTTTAAAAATAGGGGAAAAATTGTACTTTCTGATTCAAATAATTCAGAAAACCAAAAAGATCGTAAAACCAAAAATCCCGAGGAATTTTATGCCCTGTAATTTTTTTTAGTATAACTATCTCAACATGAAAATACCTTTAAACCCGTTCGTGATATAACCATACAGTTAAAAGCGACGTTAAAAAAACTAATTCATTTTTCGTTTGATTAAGAGCACATAAATAATGAAATACAGGAATCAATTCTTCTTCCCCAAGTTTGATATTACCAAAATGATTAGAGTCGCAACATTTGTCAGTGTAGTTTCAGTTTTCTTCTAGCGTTTTGCTTCCATCCTCCCGCGATTCATATGCCCAGAATCCGTTGACATCTATCAAGAGGTTCACTATAAGACCACCTTGACCACTGAAAACAGAACAATTTTAATATATGTATGTACCTATCTAATAAATTATTAACATTAGGTTGTAATACTAGTTCGGTTCTAGACCCGGTAAATCGAAACTGGTAAAAATCTCATTCAGATCATTTGATATTCTGTCATTACAAGAGGTGGTACTTAACTTATTTTAAAATTCACTATTTTTATCAAAAAAAAAAAAAACCGAACTTCATGTAACTATAGTAGTAGGGCATGGATAATTGCATATTATATTTAAAAAAAAATGCAATTTCATTATTATCTGCGACAATTTGTTTCAAAAGAATTTAATTTGATTGATTAATCTTTGTAATCAATTTCTCAACACTTCATTAGCTTTAGACAAGTTTTGTTTTCTGTACATAACCAATATTTTCATAATATTAATTTCATACCAAATCAAGTGTGACCTACGCATCCTCTCGCAGTTCCCCTTCAACCTGAGCCCAAACTGGGAGTTACCCCCCCGGAAGTTTTGTTTTCTGTACATAACCAATATTTTCATAATATTAATTTCATACCAGTCAATGAGATCCTGTAACGTAATTCTCGTAGGATCTTTAGGTTTAGCCATGTCAAAAATCTCGTCCTTGACGTCTTCAAAGTTGATTGGTTCCTGTTCTGGCTCTGTGGTTATTTGATTACTGATAGCCTGAGAATAAAGAACGAAATTCGCATTGCATTAGAGGTTGGTACCTCGGTCTAACCCAACCTATGCGGGATTTCCAGCGAACTGAAGGTTAAACCCGCCTTCGATTGATTTCTAATTTTAAAAAGACACCAAACAATTTTTTTTTCATTATTACCTAGATAACAAACAAACAAAAAATATCTTGAAGAAACAGAAGGGCATTAACGTGTTCTAGTTATCTTGAAGAAGTAGAAGAGTGTGAAGGTAGCTCTGGTGTGGGATGGGACATAGTTACCTTGAAGAAGTAGAAGAGTGTGAAGGTAGCTCTGGTGTGGGATGGGACATAGTTACCTTGAAGAAGTAGAAGAGTGTGAAGGTAGCTCTGGTGTGGGATGGGACATAGTTACCTTGAAGAAGTAGAAGAGTGTGAAGGTAACTCTGGTGTGGGATGGGACATAGTTACCTTGAAGAAGTAGAAGAGTGTGAAGGTGTCCAGGTAGCTCTGGTGTGGGATGGGACATAGTTACCTTGAAGAAGTAGAAGAGTGTGAAGGTGTCCAGGTAGCTCTGGTGTGGGATGGGACATAGTTACCTTGAAGAAGTAGAAGAGTGTGAAGGTAGCCCTGGTGTGGGATGGGACATAGTTACCTTGAAGAAGTAGAAGAGTGTGAAGGTAGCTCTGGTGTGGGATGGGACATAGTTACCTTGAAGAAGTAGAAGAGTGTGAAGGTGTCCAGGTAGCTCTGGTGTGGGATGGGACATAGTTACCTTGAAGAAGTAGAAGAGTGTGAAGGTAGCTCTGGTGTGGGATGGGACATAGTTACCTTGAAGAAGTAGAAGAGTGTGAAGGTAGCTCTGGTGTGGGATGGGACATAGTTACCTTGAAGAAGTAGAAGAGTGTGAAGGTAGCTCTGGTGTGGGATGGGACATAGTTACCTTGAAGAAGTAGAAGAGTGTGAAGGTGTCCAGGTAGCTCTGGTGTGGGATTGGGACATAGTTACCTTGAAGAAGTAGAAGAGTGTGAAGGTAGCTCTGGTGTGGGATGGGAGATAGTTACCTTGAAGAAGTAGAAGAGTGTGAAGGTAGCTCTGGTGTGGGATGGGACATAGTTACCTTGAGAAGTAGAAGAGTGTGAAGGTGTCCAGGTACTCTGGGTGTGGGATGGACATATTACCTTGAAGGAGAGAAGAGTGTGAAGTGTCAGGTACTTGGTGTGGGATGGGACATAGTTACCTTGAAAGTAGAAAGTGTGAAGGTAGCTTGGTGTGGGATGGACATAGTTACCTTGAAGAAGTAGAAGAGTGTGAAGGTGTCCGGTACCTGGTGTGGGATGGGACATAGTTACCTTGAAGAAGTAGAAGAGTGTGAAGGAAGCTTGGTGTGGGATGGGACATAGTTACTTGAAGAAGTAGAAGAGTGTGAAGGTAACTCTGGTGTGGGATGGACATAGTTACCTTGAAGAAGTAGAAGAGTGTGAAGGTGTCCAGGTAGCTCTGGTGTGGATGGGACATAGTTACCTTGAAGAAGTAGAAGAGTGTGAAGGTAGCTCTGGTGTGGGATGGGACATAGTTACCTTGAAGAAGTAGAAGAGTGTGAAGGTGTCCAGGTAGCTCTGGTGTGGGATGGGACATAGTTACCTTGAAGAAGTAGAAGAGTGTGAAGGTAGCTCTGGTGTGGGATGGGACATAGTTACCTTGAAGAAGTAGAAGAGTGTGAAGGTGTCCAGGTAGCTCTGGTGTGGGATGGGACTAGTTACCTTGAAGAAGTAGAAGAGTGTGAAGGTAGCTCTGGTGTGGGATGGGACATAGTTACCTTGAAGAAGTAGAAGAGTGTGAAGGTAGCTCTGGTGTGGGATGGGACATAGTTACCTTGAAGAAGTAGAGAGTGAGTGAGGTAGCTCTGGTGTGGGATGGGACATAGTTACCTTGAAGAAGTAGAAGAGTGTGAAGGTAGCTCTGTGTGGATGGGACATAGTTACCTTGAAGAAGTAGAAGAGTGTGAAGTAGCTCTGGTGTGGATGGGACATAGTTACCTTGAAGAAGTAGAAGAGTGTGAAGGTAGCTCTGGTGTGGGATGGGACATAGTTACCTTGAAGAAGTAGAAGAGTAGTGAGGTAGCTCTGGTGGGATGGACATAGTTACCTTGAAGAAGTAGAAGAGTGTGAAGGTGTCAGGTAGCCTGGTGTGGGATGGGACATAGTTACCTTGAAGAAGTAGAAGAGTGTGAAGGTAGCTCTGGTGTGGGATGGGACATAGTTACCTTGAAGAAGTAGAAGAGTGTGAAGGTAGCTCTGGTGTGGGATGGGACATAGTTACCTTGAAGAAGTAGAAGAGTGTGAAGGTAGCTCTGGTGTGGGATGGGACATAGTTACCTTGAAGAAGTAGAAGAGTGTGAAGGTGTCCAGGTAGCTCTGGTGTGGGATGGGACATAGTTACCTTGAAGAAGTAGAAGAGTGTGAAGGTAGCTCTGGTGTGGGATGGGAGATAGTTACCTTGAAGAAGTAGAAGAGTGTGAAGGTAGCTCTGGTGTGGGATGGGACATAGTTACCTTGAAGAAGTAGAAGAGTGTGAAGGTGTCCAGGTAGCTCTGGTGTGGGATGGGACATAGTTACCTTGAAGAAGTAGAAGAGTGTGAAGGTAGCTCTGGTGTGGGATGGGACATAGTTACCTTGAAGAAGTAGAAGAGTGTGAAGGTGTCCAGGTAGCTCTGGTGTGGGATGGGACATAGTTACCTTGAAGAAGTAGAAGAGTGTGAAGGTAGCTCTGGTGTGGGATGGGAGATAGTTACCTTGAAGCAGTAGAAGAGTGTGAAGGTAGCTCTGGTGTGGGATGGGACATAGTTACCTTGAAGAAGTAGAAGAGTGTGAAGGTGTCCAGGTAGCTCTGGTGTGGGATGGGACATAGTTACCTTGAAGAAGTAGAAGAGTGTGAAGGTAGCTCTGGTGTGGGATGGGACATAGTTACCTTGAAGAAGTAGAAGAGTGTGAAGGTGTCCAGGTAGCTCTGGTGTGGGATGGGACATAGTTACCTTGAAGAAGTAGAAGAGTGTGAAGGTGTCCAGGTAGCTCTGGTGTGGGATGGGACATAGTTACCTTGAAGAAGTAGAAGAGTGTGAAGGTAGCTCTGGTGTGGGATGGGACATAGTTACCTTGAAGAAGTAGAAGAGTGTGAAGGTAGCTCTGGTGTGGGATGGGACATAGTTACCTTGAAGAAGTAGAAGAGTGTGAAGGTGTCCAGGTAGCTCTGGTGTGGGATGGGACATAGTTACCTTGAAGAAGTAGAAGAGTGTGAAGGTAGCTCTGGTGTGGGATGGGACATAGTTACCTTGAAGAAGTAGAAGAGTGTGAAGGTAGCTCTGGTGTGGGATGGGACATAGTTACCTTGAAGAAGTAGAAGAGTGTGAAGGTGTCCAGGTAGCTCTGGTGTGGGATGGGACATAGTTACCTTGAAGAAGTAGAAGAGTGTGAAGGTAGCTCTGGTGTGGGATGGGAGATAGTTACCTTGAAGAAGTAGAAGAGTGTGAAGGTAGCTCTGGTGTGGGATGGGACATAGTTACCTTGAAGAAGTAGAAGAGTGTGAAGGTGTCCAGGTAGCTCTGGTGTGGGATGGGACATAGTTACCTTGAAGAAGTAGAAGAGTGTGAAGGTAGCTCTGGTGTGGGATGGGACATAGTTACCTTGAAGAAGTAGAAGAGTGTGAAGGTAGCTCTGTTGTGGGATGGGACATAGTTACCTTGAAGAAGTAGAAGAGTGTGAAGGTAGCTCTGGTGTGGGATGGGACATAGTTACCTTGAAGAAGTAGAAGAGTGTGAAGGTGTCCAGGTAGCCCTGGTGTCGGATGTCCAGGAAACGGAACAGGAACTGCAGGGCCTGGGGCTCGTGCTTGTTCTCCAGGGCCAGGACGAGGTCCAGGTAGGTGCGGTAGTCCATCTGGGTCTCGAACGTGAGGCACTCCTGAAATTGAAATATTTAAAAGCAATTCAGACCCCCAAAATAAAAGTTGGGGACTATAAACAGGGAGTAGACCAGCATTAGTTTGGTTTTGGGGGCACTTGTCAATTATTGGCCTCTTTGTAAAGACAGTGGTAGAAGTGCTGAGTCATTCTTCCACTGTCTGGATACCATCGTTCACGATGACGCCACCCTATGATGATGATTCAGACCAAAGCTTTATTAAAAAAAAGTTTAATTTTAAAAAGTTTATGAATTTTGCTTTTCCACATCCATTTGATGTGGAAACGCCAAATTCATATTTGCATGTATTGATTGTGTGTAATATCACAATCGTGATATTACAATAATAAATTACTGAAACTTGTTTCACTTATTTTTTGCTTATCTTGGGACTTGAGCCAACAACCTCCGGTTACAAGTGCGCCGCTTTTTGGATAATGCTGCTGAAGTCGGTTTTTACAAATTATAATTCATAGAATACAAAATATATTTGGATATTGGTATTGGTAAAGGTAGGACATATCGGCTACGAAAGCTCTTTGTCACTGCGACCTTAGATAGATCTTTTGTGACACAGTGTACAAAATATAATTTAGGTTTTACAGGTTTATAACTATATTTTCCAAGCTCTATACCAAATCACTCGGAAATGTTTGGTATGACTGTACCTGAAAGACGCGCTCTATGAAGACGGAGGTGAGCGTGCCAGTGCCGTAGGTGGCTAGCTCCTGGGGGCTCAGCACTCCGTTGTGGTCCTTGTCCAGATGCAGGTACTGCCCGTGACCCGGAGGGCAGAGTCGGCAGAGAACCAGTTCTTCTCCAGCTTCTCAGAGGACAGGCTTTCGTCCCGGAGCTGGGGACAGAATTTGAATTTGAATTGGCTTTTACTTTATTGACAGAATATGGTACATTGACTTTAAATTTACATACTTATTTTTCCTTAAGCTAACAATGTAACTTTCTGCGTTGAAAGAATATAAGAGTACATTTTCTGTTGTTCCGGTAGCTCAGTGGTGAAGGCGGCACTCGTGAATCCAGAGATTACAGAGGTCGCGGGTTCGAAACCCAGCCGGGGCATGACAAGTTCATCCTCCCATTTGGGATTTTAACCACATAATAATACGTCTTGGGCTTCACCGCTGGTACAATGGGACTTTAATAGTACTAATCGGGCAGTATAAATAAGGCGATATTATTATTATTATGAGCGCGCAATTATCCAGATGTGTGCCAGGGATATTGCGGATAGTGGAGGTCCCATATAAAAGTCTCCGGATAATCGAGAGGACCTAAAAAACCAAAAGACCAAAAAAGGGGAGGGGGGGATTAAACCCTTGGAAAACTGCGAGCTAACCCGGCTCTAAGGGTTCACTAGTCTGTTTATAGTACTCTAGCGAGACACTGGTTTCTTCCTACTCAACATCCCCATGCCAGACACTTTACTACACATCAATCCTGGTAGCTCAGTGGTCGGGATGTTGCGTCGGTTTCGTAATACAGAGATCACGGGTTCGAAAACCGCGCAACAGCGTAAAATTCCGACAATTTTGTTGACAAAAGATACGAAATAAAAGAGGGATATGAAACACTCAGCTTTTGTTTTTTTTTATATACTGTCCCGTCAATCTGGTAATTCCAAGGTCGCAGGTGCGAAACCCGCGAAATGGCGTACAGCTTTGACCTTTTCGTAATAAATGTGTGCTGTTTCCATTGTTCTCTGAGAATTTTGACTGTCGATTTACTAATGTCTTATTTAACAAACCTTCGAGTTTTAAATAATCAACTTTCAATGACCTGATCAAATAAGATTCTGTAAGACTAGCATCCAAACCCATTACAAAATCTAAGACCAGTAAATGAAGAAAACTTACTTCGAGTAGATCATCAAGAAAGCTGCATGCAAGAACATCTTGTATTTTAACCCGATGTGTTCTCAGGGGGTCCAGGAAGAAGAAGAATTTGCGGACTGCGGTACAGACATAGAAGTTGTGGAATGATTCTTCCAGATCTTCTAGCTTGGGCAGTGTTGGTATCAGTTCAAGAATGTAGGTGTCCAAATCCTGAAGCATTTAAAAATAGATGAATGTTACTCGTATTACAAAAATAAAAAAAGACAAAAGTTCTTGTGTTATTTTTTTTTTAATACATGACAAGTAAATGGTTCAAATATATATAATAATGACAGTTTACACTGAATTTATGCTAGTTTCTTTTGGCTGTTGTCATCCCACACTAAGGGCCACACCTATGAAGTATGGTCCTTGTGTCATTATGATAATACAAGTTTCAAAAATTGCAATCTTCACGGTTGTATTTACATATTTTATCACCAATTAAAGTACACAGGCGCGGCCGGTGCTAAGGAGCTGCGGAACTGCAGCTCCCCCAGACGAAAAAGAAAAGAGGATTTTCTCAAGTCTAGTTTATAACAGTGAAATTATCACCTATTATGAATACGAGTTAATACAAACTTATTATGATTGTATGTAATCAAACTCAAACACATTAGATAGGTATTGAAAGAGCTACTCTAGAAAATCCCATTTTAATCCGATTTATGTAGCAGCACCCCAAAAAACTTTCCCACCAGCCGCGTCTGAGAGTACATTTAGTTCATGTAATCTCCATGGTAACGATAAACAATTCAGTCTCAATTTTCGGATGAGAAATGACTTAAAGTAAAATTCTGGGGTTTTCAATTTTACGTAGCTGTGTTGTACCACAGTAGTCTAGTAGAGAAATCCTCGAGACAGTAGTAGTGGTGCAAGCAAAAGTGCAAAAGTTGGATTTTGAACCTGCAATGTTATGATTTATTTTTACAACTATCACTGAAACAACCTCAATCTGGTGATACTCACAGTTTCTCTCAGATAACCCTGGCCTTTGACATCGTACAGGGAAAGTCCTACTCGCGTTTGATAGTGCCAAGTCTTCCGCATCACATAGTTGAAGAAAGCTGTCATACTAATGCGACCGTCTGGGTCTCCTTGTTGGAGCTTGGCAAATGTTGCGGCCGAGAAAAACTTCCTGGAATGAGGTCAAGAATTGAACAGGAATGAGTTTTTATCCATGAAACAAACATAATTCAATAGGTTTTTAGAGTTAATACTCGTCCTCGATAGAAAAAAAAATTTAGCCTTTGAAATTTTGAACACATTGAAAGAAAATTATTCCACTTGATCTCTTCTAAAAATTATTGAGTAGGAATTCATTAGAACTTTTCCTGTAGGAAAATATAATTCAAAACAATGCTTGTGGTGCT
Source organism: Bactericera cockerelli (assembly GCA_024516035.1). NCBI lineage: Eukaryota > Metazoa > Arthropoda > Insecta > Hemiptera > Triozidae > Bactericera > Bactericera cockerelli. Next base: position 35,199,383 of record CM044958.1, read on the forward strand.
TCATAACGTACCCTGTTTTATTTTCCTATAGTTTTATTAGCTGCACTTAGGACAACAAATTTTTTTGACTTTTCATTAGAATTTCATTAGTGATTCCATTAGAACTTTTCTGTAGGAAAATATAATTCAAGCAATGCTTGCATTGCTGTCATACCACTTTTTATTTTCATTTAGTTTTACTAGTACCTGCATTTAGGGACAACAATTTCTTTGACTTTGAGGAAGTTTTTATAGTTAATAAACTTCTCGCCTTCATCTTTATCAGACACACTTTGGTTTTGACAAAGCAGTGTGTACAAATTCTTCAATTCATTATTGTCCAATAAATCTTTGGAGTCTTCTTCAAAAGTCTGGACCTGGCATCTTCCAGAAGTTTTATACCCAGAACATCTTCAGGTTTTGGAAGCTAGAAAAACAAAGAAATTAAATTTATATAAAATATCTCTGGGGAGCTTTCTTTTTCTTGTGCGACAATTATGGAATACTACCTGGCAGAAGTTTTAATGATAAAACGTTAAGTTATTGGTACTATTTTTGAAAGGTTTCACTAAATGGAATTATCATCACTAAGTTTTATCTTCCTAAAACTTACTGTGACTTCTGTTTGTAGTCCAGAGATGAGGACATTAAATCAAATAGAATTGTTGGTGGTAGGAAGACCATCCCGCTGTAAAAATTAGATACAACTAACCAACCTTAACCATGAGGTTGAACAATGCCAAATACAAGTAAGTTTGGAAAAAGGCAAAATGAAACAAGAAGAAACAGTAGAAGTTTGGGGAAAGGTAAAGTGAAAAAAGAAGTCAATGTTAGAGAAAGGTAATTTTGTAATTTGTAAAGTCCTGTAATTAATAAAATCTTTGGTTTTGCACACTTACTGAAACATAAAACTTTGGAATTGTATGGTTTTCTTTAAAGCCAAATGAGTCTTGAACCTGTTTGAAAGTTTCAACTTCCAACTCTAGATTTTTCTTTTTTTCATCTGAAATGTTATAGATAATAGTAGATATAGGTACCTTATGATGAACATGAAATAATATTTTCTGTCTTCTAGTATCCAATAGAAGAAATAATTTAAAATAAGTAGCTACCTAAAAAGCAGGATTTTTTGAAGGGCAGTTTTTCAAGGAATTTTCAAAGTAAACTTAATAAGAGGTTTGTATTAAGATCATTTTTATAGCTCTAAAGGGGACCTCTAGAAGTTTCTTGGAAGACCACTTCGAGGTTATTTCAAGGACAACTTTGGAATTTTAAATGGTATCCCCTATTTTTTATGACATACCTAATATAAATCTACGGAAAATTTTAGGTTCAAACAAATTCTTAAATGTCATTTTTGTCACACCCAGATTAACAATTTTTTCCATCTTAGTCCATGAGTGCATCATCAAATCATTCTAATTTTAGGTGCTAAATATGATAGTAATATTGGTTTTGTATTTTACTTAATATTTTTGATATCATGTATAGGTAGTAGTACCAAAAACCTTTTTTGTTTTTTGAGCTGTGAAAAAAATGAGGAGGGTTGATAAATTTATGTTTCAAAACTCACCTTCAGATATTTCAATATTTGCAACTGTTTCAATCAGCAATTCTCTTAGATCCATTGTAATTTAAAACAATTGTTGTGCTGAAAACCTAAATGTTTGGTCAAATGTAATCCAGGTTCTTTTTTACCACAGATTGTTGTACCTGAGGCTTGACTCTACCACAAATATTTGTGCCTGTGACTTGACTGGTTTTTTTTTGTTTCTATTAATTAAAATACCTACTTTTTCAGATTCTTACAAAACTAGGAAATAAAGATTTATACACAACCAAGCACTTAAGAGAATTGATTTGAGAGTTGTTCCAGAGAGCTTTCAGCCTGGCAGGATGATTATTTCTCTTCATTATCAGATGTCTTGTAGTATGGAGTCCTGGGCTGCCTCTGTTGGGCCGGTGTGCCAGCATCACGAAGTCTTCACCTGCTGGACGTTGCTTAACTTTGATAATTGTATGAGAACCGAAATTATTGAATTGGGTTTTACGGCCCATTCATTTACTGTGTTCATGTCAACCTCCAGTGTTTGCTTTACTTGGGTTTAGCGTCGTTTTTTAACTTCGTGGTCATAATACGACGTAGGTGTTGCCCTCCATTCGCAGGAAACTCACAAACCAGCTAACGCCACGTTAACCTCACCCAGCCTAAGTTGGGCCAAAATGCCAGTATAACGAATCACGAAGTCTTCAAATCTCTTTATAACACTGTCCACAATTTAATTATTTTAATTCCAATTTCAAACTTCGCGCTCTGAAGACTCCGAAGTAAACAGCACAGATAGAGAAACAGAGATGCACAGATACCCCGAGTCTTAACAGTTCTCTTTCGATAGTTTCGATCTAGGAGGATTTACTTACTAAAGCCTCCTAGGTTTCGATCACTCAAGGACGACGTAGTAACGTCCAGCGTTAGACATTTGCTTTTACCCTCCATATTGCTGGGAATCGTACCGGCTACTCACATTAACCTCACCCAGCCTGGGTAGGACCGGGAATGATCATCCATGTCAGGCTCACGTGTTCTTAACTTTCGGTAAGTACCTAGCAGATTTTTTGTCAGAAAATATTTTGCATGAATTATCAATCGAACTCAAGATCTCCGAGCCATGAACATATCTGTTACCTACATCATGGACTGTTATAACACGTTACAATTTAAAAGGATTCTAACTCCAAATGGCTGCTTGTTTGGCAAACTCCAATTAGGAATAACCAATGGGAAAAAAAACTCCAAATGGGATGTGATGCCATCAGTCACATGTGAAAATATTTGCAGTCACGGAGTACCTAGAGTGATGATGAACACCCCATTGGCACCATTTCTGACAGGTATTTCCTTTGTGAAAGAAGGGTTGGTTTTTCCGGACATTTCACTCGTAGAATGTTTGATTTTAACTAAGAATTTCGTACCAAAGTCACATTTTACAACAGTTTGGAACGTTCGTAGCTGTTGGTTACATTATTGAATTGAATACTTTAATTTATTTGTACAAGAAAGATATTATAAACAATACATCTCCTATAAGCTAAGTCTAACTTCTGAGGAGTCTAACTTCTGAGGAGTCTAACTTCAGATAAGAAACTCAGAAAATATTTCAGAAAAATTCTAAACTTGATTTTTTTTTAATTTTATTATTGTGCGTCAACATACTGTTTAATATGCACATTGCATAAACATAACAGTTTTCATATATTTAAAATCTAATTTGAGTTACCTATTTTAAGAAAAGATATAATAAACTAGATCTATGTCATCCCTTGGACCAAGGTCTTCTATCCTTGAATTTTTCATAAATTGAATATTCTATATATGTTGAGAGCACCACTCAACATACATACATGCATATAGATAGGTGGATATCTATGTATTAAGGTTTCTTTTCTTTTTATAAAGTTACAATAATTTCTTCTTTTCTGCATTTGTAATATTGTAATTTCTTGTAAATGTAATTTCTATAAATAAAACTACCACTCTAGTGGTGAAAATTGTTAATAATAATTTTTCATTAAAAGCTTTTACAGGGATTTTCAATAAAATATAAAGATATTGATAAGATTTGGGGCCGTCTAACAGTAGGGGATGGAGCATTTACTGTACCAAGTCTCTTCGTTGATTCGGTATTTTGAATTTACACTGAGGAATTTTTCATAAGGAATCAGATACGTGGATTCACCATCGTAGCCTTTGAATTTGAGCGGCTTGCAGTATCTCTTGAATCCGTTGTCCATGTATTGAACCTGAGGGTAGTAAAATAAGTAATATTAATAGATGATTTAGTAACAAGTATCTACCTACACCTACATTCTACAATCTACAACCTTCTGAACAATACCGCTCTGTATTTTAAAGTAGAGATATCTTCGATTTTGATTAGGTATACCTACGAGTATGTACCTGTGAATCTGCAGTGGATAAAATTGTAATTTTATTCTTCATAACAGGTAAATATCTGACTAATTATAATTTTAGTCTGTCTCGGTAGCTCAGTGGTAAAGGCGGCACTGTATGAATCCAGAGATTGTGGGTTCGAAACCCAACCGGGACATGACAAGTTATCCTCCCATTAGGATTTTTACCACATAATAATATGTCTTACTGATGGAATAATGGGGCTTTAGTAGTCACATAATAATATGTCTTACTGATGGAATAATGGGGCTTTAGTAGTCTTAATCGGGCAGCATTTAAATAAGGCAGAATTTAAATACCTTATAATTATGTAAATATATACTCGTAAAATCAGTCTCTGATTTTATTACCTTGATGAAATATTTATCCTTTATTTTATGTAGCTCGATCAAAATAGTTGCGCCATAATCTGGGTCCAGGTTCTCGGAATCTACTCCCAGAGTTTTGAGTAGACTCATCAGTGTGACATCGGAAGTACTGAACAGTTTCATTTTGTAGTCGGGCTCCATAGCTTTGTTGATCTTTTGTTCAAAGTCACTCAGTAGAATGTCAATGAGAGGACCTGAAATACAAGAGTTGTTGTTGTTGCCAGCCTGGCTACAGCTGTAGGGGGGAGTGATGGTCTCCAGCCAACATTATTTCAAAGTTAGCTCATCCTGAACCACACATTTCTATGAGCGATCAACCATTATGAGGACTTGGACTTTTCTTTATAAGCCAATAAACCCTTAGGAAACTGCAAGATAGCCTGGCTTGTACGGGTTGGTTAGTCTGTTCTCTGTTTATTAGGCCGGAGTGAAACAGGGGGGTAAAAAAATAATTTTGGAATTTGAAAACGCCTAATATGTCAAAAGTTGTGATTTTGTGAGTAGATCAATCCCTGAAAGTTTCAAAAATTAAAAAAATGATCTTGAGTCTCCACATTGAGCTTAAAGTTTTTGCTATTTTTGAGTATGCAATTTGAAGGGGCATCATCGGTTTTTGCACTTGAAGCACGTCTAACATGAAAAGTGTTCATTATACAAAAAAGATAATGAATAATATTATGTTGTAAACAATTTTTTCTATATTTTAATTCCTTGAAACTTCTCCCTATGATGTACTATTTATGAGCTAGAACATAAACAATTCTAACTCCCGCAGAAACTTCGGAAAATGATAATAATATGGTAGGTTATTAGTCCATATCATAGGTGCTGGTACCACTCAGGCCTACTTTTTTCAGGATAAAAGATTTACGTTGTTAACTATAATATTTAGTTGGTTATTTAAGACATCTTCCTACATTATACGAGTACAAGTAATATGTATGTATATAAAATTAGTTTTCAGTTCTTTCTTTCTATGTGAAAATGATTGTTCAAATTAATTTGTGCATTCGTTAGAAATTAACTACGGATATTACGGATCAAATTTTTCTAGGTTGAATTGGTTGTTAAAATAAAATAACTAACTAACTTTTGTATGAAGTGAAATACCCATATCATATCAGTATTACCTAAGAATAGCCATCGTTTTGATTGATAGTTAATATTACATGTATTAAATCTTTGAATTATAACTTTAATTTTTTTTTTCTTAATTTGCAGCCGCCCTACTGAAAGTTTTTAAGATTTGGCCCTCTTTTCCTACAGAGCGTTATTAAGGCACTTCATGTAAAAGATAGAACTTTTTATGTTTAAGTTATCCTGTGTGTTAAAGTAAAGTTGGGAAAATGGGCCACTCGAGATGCGAATGGTATACTGAGCTTATAATATATTATGTAACAATTGTAACATCAACATCTCCAACTTCTTGCTGATTACATAATGAAAGTGATTGACCCCTCGTGGTTTTAAATTTAAAAAATAGCTCAATCCACCCATGGGCCCATGCATTTATTTAAAATGAAAGAAATGTTCTTTCTTGCCTATACAATACAGAGAAACGCGTATTTCGCTCACTCTGAAAATACTCTTCTCGCAAATTGACCTCAGTAGCTTGATAGATAAGGCTGCGGACTTGTAACCTAGAGGTCGATAGTTCATGTCCCGGTTTCAGCGTAGAATTACTAAAGCTAGTTTGAGTACCTAGTTGTGCATGATATCACGATAGTGATTAACACAAATATGATTCACTTTTCAACTTGTACTTCTTGCAATGCTAAGGTGCACTGGTAGTCAAGTGGTTAACGCGCTAGTCTGGTAATCCAGGTCGCGTAGGAATCCGTTGGTTCGAATCCCACCCAGTGAATGGACTTTTCCTCATTAATTTGAGTTTGTGACCACATAATAATAAGACTCTGAGGGTTAGGTGGAAGAAAATGCTTTGAGCACTAACCTCGCCCAGTGGTTACCTTCACTAAAAGAGTGTTATTATTATTATTAAGGATTCGCGCTCTAATGTGCGAGAACTAGCATTGGGTAGAATTTTAAAAGCCTGCAAGCTTCATAAAGATAATGTGAACGATGGTAGCCAGACAACGGAGGAATGACTCAGCACTCCTACCATGCACTGTCTTTAGAAGGAGGCTATTATTGACAAGGAATCCTGAACCAAGCCAATACTGGTCTACTCCCTGTTTATAGTCACCAAGCCAGACTGCTGGTCTCCTCTATGTTTATAGTCCCCCAGCCGCAATTGTCTCCTCTTAACTTTGAATTAGATGACTACTTCAACCTCATACATCAGTTGGGAAAATCCACTGGATCCAGCTGCCACCTTGAACCTGACTGATGAGGAAATTATGTGTCTCATCCAATCCCAAACAGAGTTCGCTGCTCTCAAACTCCCATGCCACACTCAAGCTGTGGAAAGGCGTATCAGGCTGGTAACTGAGGCATCACAATCTGTTTGTGGCGAAGTTGCCGAGACGGATTTATACGTGCTCGACAAAAGAGCCGTAAAAATATTCCTGTGTATAGCACAATTTTTTTTTCTCGGTAATACATAAAATGAATGATAATCATATGAAAATATAAAACCTTTGATCCTTAATTTTGTAAACTTTTCATTGTTTGTTCTTTCTGGTAATGTCTTTAATTACATATGATACTAGTTATCATATAAGATAGTAATAATTTTATGACTTTTTAGAAGCGGAGTGCCACAAAAATTATAATTTTCATAAGTTTTCAACAAGTGTCATAACTATTAGTGTTCTATCTCTTTAACTGTTCATCATAGAGAGACGTTTTATGATACCAAATGATATAGAAAATTGTTCTCAATACAATTTAATACAATACTTTTTTGTAAAATGAAAACTTTTCAAGTCAGAGGTCAATAAAGGATAAAAACCTATGTTGCCCCTGCAAATTGCATACTAAAAAATAGCAAAAACTTTAAGCTCAATGTGGAGACTCAAGATCATTTTTTTAATTTTTGAAACTTTCAGGGATTGTTCTACTCACAAAATCACAACTTTTGACATATTAGGCGTTTTCAAATTCCAAAATTATTTTTTTCACTCCGGCCTACTGTTTATAGTCCTCCAGCGAGACTTATCGCTCTACATATATACATATACAAGAGTCGCTCTTAAATACACAACACTAGACGCTTCTCGGCAGTTCATTACGTAAAATGTAGAGTGGAGAATCAGCTTAGTGGTAAGATATTCGCTTAACATCCAAAAGGTCCTGGTAGTCAAGTGGTTGACGCGCTAGTCTGGTTATCCAGGTAGCTGAGGTAGCGTAGGGATCTGTTGGTTCGAATCCCACCCATTGCATGAATTTTTCCTCATTAATTTGAGTTTATAAAACTGTGAGCATTAACCTGGTGGTTACCTTCCACTAACGAGTTTTATTCTGAGTATTATTACATAAATGGTGTGTGGAGAATCAGCTCAGTGATTAGATATTCGCTTATCATTCAGAAGGTTCAGGGTTCGAACCCCAGAGCCAACAAAAAATTGTATTAGGTAAAAATTTGGTTACATTTGCTTGTAAAGTCACACCTCTCATACTTAAAAATAAAGTTTACAATTTAAATAATGTTGATAGTGAACCATACTTTCATATTCATGTTGAGTAAACCATACTTCATATTCATAGCTACTCTGTATGATAATATTTTTAACCTTTGTGAAAATGCGCTCTAGTGAAAATTTCAATATTATTGAAACTTTACCTGACTTAATGGTCTTCATGAAGTCACTCTTGACAAAGTAATCGTAGGTCGTTAATGCCAAATTCTTAATCTTTGATGGGTACAATGGGTACACCCATTTTGGTAGCGCTCTGCCATTTTCGAACTGAAAACAAACATAGTAGGTAGCTAGGTAGTTAATAATCAAAAACAGGAAATGTTCTCCTTGAATCAAGAAATGGTAAGTTGTGGTCAATGCATGAAAATTTTCTTCTATCAAAACATAATGAGATATGGTCTAAAGTAGTGCCCATACTTTGTTGAGTTAAAAACTTTATGTTTTAGTAAAATAGATCAGAGGGTAAGTCAGGGTCGATGGCATGTTCTCGTTTTGACACTGAAGATAGGTAAGGTCTATCGAGGTTAGGACTTGGATGAGTAGGTACCTAACCATTCAAATCTAATTCCTCGTTATTCTGACTATTACTGGCCCAACACAAACTGGATTGTGAGTTTCTAGAGAATGCAGGGTAAAACCCCTGTCGCGAATGACGTTGATGTTAAAGAGTCTCTTTTAACGGCAACAGTCATATCACGACGAAGGTTTAACCTCCATTTGTTGTCACAATCCAGTGTGTAGGTAGTCTATAAGTCAAAATAAATGCCTTGTACCAAGATATTTTCTATGAACGCCTGTAAATTATTTGAGTATGCAATGTGCATTAAATAAATTCTTGGTCTGTTTCCTTTACCTCAATTCGAATAATGTTGTAAATCTGCCACAACTCGCCCATGTGAGTAATGTTGTTGCCGGTAGCCTTCGAGATTTCAGCAAAGAGGTCCTTGTTTTTAGCGTTCAGATCTGCAAGGTCCTCGATGAACACTTTCTTCAGCTCTTCGTAATAGGGTGCACAATTGATTTGATTGAGTATCTGATAAAAATTGCAGAAAGAAATTTGTAAAAATATTTTCTTTTAAAGTTATGCCTCAGGGAGCGTAAAACCTACGTTGTGATATGACCATGCTGTTGCGAACGACGTTAAACACAAAATTAAAAAAAATAATGCTGTGCCTATAGGTATTTTTTTTATAGTTACTTATTATTATTATCTGACCTGGTTGCAGGGTTTTCATTGAAACTCTTACAATTAACACTGCGACCTAGTTAGATCTATTGTGACCAGGTAATTCTACTCGGTTTTAACGTCCTGATTTGAGATAGCTATCAGGACAGGGGTTTTATCCTCCATTTCCTGGGAATCGTACCAACTACCCACCTTAACCTCACCCAGCCTGGGTAGGGCCGGAAATGTCAGCCTCACGTGTTTGGAGGGGACAGAATTTTCATTGAAAAGTCTGCCTAAACCGGTAGTCAAACGCGAGACCTCTGGACTACGGGCAGTAGTCACAACCATTACGCCACGGAGACGCCAAATTGCTTATAAATAGGGTAATTATAGTAATATTTTATGAATATTTGATTTTTAACTTTTTCGCTAAGAATCGTAATGTGTGTTTTATTTTACACTTACGTAATCTAAATCAGACTGAATCCCATGCACCGGGATGGGCTGGAAGTATCTCCCCACGTTGTCGTTCCAGATGTTCGTTCCCTTGGGCGGATAGAGGCCCAACAGAACCAACTCGGCACTCATCAAGTTCTTGTCTGTGTCGGCGCTTGTCATCCTGACGTCTCGGTAGAAGTATTCGTCCTTGAGGAAGCCAGCCGCCCCGTACCGAAGTCTTAGGAACTGGCCCAGCCAGTAGGTACGTTGTTTGCCCATCTAAAAAGAATTCGAGACAGTATTTGAATGGGTGAGTAGAAGAACCAGGAATGTCAAAAATTGACTTTTCAGGAAAGCAAAAATAAAATTTGTCTTATTTTTGCTTTCCTGATGCTAATGAGTATAATAAAATTAAATTTTACATTCCTTGTTATTCGACAAGATTCTCACAACTAGGTACTAATACCGCTAGCAAAAGTGGTCAGTGATTGTGTTACATCCCTTGTTTTACATCAGATTTTTTTTCCGCTTCCCCCACTTTAAAATCGAAAAAAAATATACTTTTAAGGGGTATTTCTCCTTCATATTCACAGAGATGATAGAAAAGAGTACATTCCTTCTAATTCTAAGGAGAAAAAAAAAAAAAATCGATTTTTGACATTCCTGGTTCTTCTACTCACCCATTCATTTATTTATTTATTGAATACATGACAAGTGAAATGGTTCAAATATATAATTATAACAATGACAGTTTACATAATTCATAATATTTTTAACTAAACTTATGCTTTTGACAGTCGTCATCCCACACTCAGGGCCACACCTATGAAGTATGGTCCTTGTGTCGTGGGATGTCATGGGATTATAGTTAATCGTAGTTAAAACCTACCTCAGTAGCTTGATCGATAAGGCGGCGGACTTGTACTCTGAAAGTCGGTGGTTCAAGTCCCAGGTTTAGTAAAGCGACGATTTAGTTTGAGTAGTTGTAACATCACGAAAGTGATTAACACAAATATGATAGCTAAAACTGTAACTACCAGTTAATTAATGGTAGTGTTTCAGACTGGTCACATCGAAAAAATTGTACATGTACAGTTCAACTGTCAAAAAGAGAACAGGACAATAGGATTCCGAATTTTTTTTCGATAAAAAATCGGCAACAAAAGATTTTTTAATATTAAAGGTAGTTACGTAATTTTAAAGTTCTGTATGTAAGAGACTAGCTTAAACCCCGTACTTTTTCTCCAGCAAGGTTCTTTTTCCCTGTGGCTGGTGATACTTTTGGTGTTTAACATTGTCTTATTGCTCATTTAGACTTTAATACAAAAATTCACCTCTCTTGATTTTCATGTTCTAGAGCAAGTGTGAGAATTAAAAAAAAAACGTTCTATATGTCCTATATGTCCAACTCTAAATATGTAGATTATAATTATATTATACATTTCGACTGCACCAACAGAAATGGGTGTAAGTGGTTTTTTTTTAAATTTTAGACGTAAACTCATATAAGCCTTACAAATTTATTAGAATAAATCACTTACGCCCATGAACAACATCTAGATTTCACTTACGCCTGTTTTATAGTTGTTTTGTGAAATAAAACAAAAATCCATTTTTAGTTACTTACGCCTGTTCTGTTGCCACAGTCAGATTTATTACCTGCTTATACGAATTATTAGATTGCTCACATTTCTTAACTGGCCGAGACCAAAAGGCAGCCAGAATGGATCTTCAATTTTGTAGGGGTCCCTGTTGAAATATTCACCCTCCTCTTTGAACTTGTCACCGTGTCGGAATAGCTGAAATGGAATTTTTAAAACATAATGCACAATACATGATTATGTACAGTACATAATTATTAAGAAGGCATCACTTAAATACACATATTTATTTAATTTGTAAGTATGGCTGCATGGAATGGCCTTTCGTACCAATGCCAAAAAAAATTTGGCCGGTTTTCGTGATAATGATAAAAGTAGTCCTTATGATCCCTTTCAATAATGGTCTCTTTAAAATTGATTTTAACTTCTGTACTATAAAGGTATACCCTACCCAGATTATGGATGAGGAACATCCACTAAGAAATATAAGTAGATACTCGTAGGTATACCTCTTTGAAAGTTTTTTTCTTGTCGAGAAAGATCTTCTAGGCAACATCAATTGCACTTTGAGTACTAGTTCGCGATTTTTCACTGAAGATAAGCAACTTGCAATGAGGTTAGGACTTTGTTGGATGACCATTCAAATTTGAACCCTTGTCATTCTGTTTATTCACTTTCTGTTTTTGACTTAGCGAATAAGTCAAAAACAGGAGCCGCTCCCCCAAATAAAGTTAGCTAAACCTTATTTAGCAACAGTAAAGTTGCAATTATTTGCTACATAGCTGGTTTGTGAGTTTTCAGTGAATGGAGGGTAAAACCCCCTCTTCGATATGACATTGTCGTTGAAAGCGACATTAATACTTTGAGTCCCAGGGCTGAGATTGGCGAGTTAGCACGAGGAACCACATATTTCAGAACCCAACACTCATAAATTGCTCTCAAGGACCACTAGAACCTATTCCCTATGAGAAACACATAGAAACGAATACCATAGAGAGTACTCATGTCTTCAAAATAGAGGAAGGTCGTGTGAATACCATATAGAGTACTCATGTCTGCAGTCAAATTTTGGGTGAGGGTCATAATATGTCCTTTGTGAAATGTCAGCTGAGAGTCATATGTGGTATTCATGGGCTCAAAGTGTTAAAAAAAGATTGTCTCACTTACAACTTCAGTAAACACCAATGTGGTGCTGATGTTGGTTCCATCATCAGGGACGGCGGTGCTCTCAACCTTGGGCGGGGGCGGGGGAGGGGGTGGGGGTGGGGGCAGGGTTGCAGACTCGGCTGTGCGTTCCTTGAGGTCATTCGCGGAGGTGGTGCCCTCTCCATCGTCGAAGAAATCTTGCTCTTGCTGCTTCACCAGCTTGCCACTCCTGGCAAGTGCTCTCTGGCACACACATAACAGTATTGCCAGCGCGAGACTCGTCTTGAAGTTTTCTGAAGTAATAGAATTCGAAAGAGGAGATAAATGTCAGAACACAGATTGGAATCATAAGAGCAGTTTCGCTCAGACTACGAGACACAAGATTCAAGCTAACCTCGTATGGCTTTGATGACGGTGATGGGCTCTCATTCATTGAAGAGTAAATAAAATGATGAGAATGTTCTTATAAAAAACGTAAAAAAACGAGATATAGGACTTCAATATTCTTATTTGTAATAATTAGAATCAGATCCTGGTGGTTACACATTAATTTTTCCATTTTATTAAACGGGCTAATATTGAAATTCATAATTTAAATTTAGAGACCTACACCCATCGCAGGGTACCCCTCATTCACATTTATTTTGATTAATGTTCATTCATTTTTAGCCTAGAATTCTTTAAATGAATTTCAGCAAACATTATCGAATAATGGAACTTTATGAAAAAGAAAAAGAGCTAATAGCTTAAAAGCTTACACAAAAGTTTTTAGTTTGATCACTTACCCAGCAAGATCATTTTGTGACGGCAAATTATTACAGAAGACAAATGAAGTGACACACTTCAGGCGAAATTCGATTATAATTTTTTCATTTATTTTATAATTACTTTATTGTGACATGATACATGATAAATAATTCTTCAGCAGTTATGTAAACTCCCTCAACAGCTCCTACCATTAGCACATTACTTACTCCATTTTATTAAACCCATCAGCTATTAAATACCCACATTAACAACACCCAGACTGTGAGGGGCCGGGAATAGCAAGTATTACAAGCGTTCGAGTTTAAATGGTCGCCCGTCCAAGTCTAAACCTTTCTGAACTTTTTTAGCGTCTCTTTTAACTGCATTTCAGCCTCCATTTGCTGGAAACTCACAAATCAGCTACTCAAATTAACCTCATTCAGCCTGAGGGAGGCCGGGAATAGCCAGCATCTCAAGGGTTCGAATTTGAATAGGTCCCACCCTAGCCTCGCTGGACGTTACTTAACTTTAGTGACTGAATGTGATCTAGGAAATTCAAAGTGACATCGACTGTGGCTTTGCTGTACTTTGCTTATCTTCAGGGACAGAACGAGAAGTGGTAGGTACTTATTCAATGTGCCATCGACGCTGTTAAAAGTTGATTATTAATTTCATGGAAGAAACATACATGCTTATTTGATTAACTTGTGTTTTGTGTGCCACTCTGTCATAATTTTTGTAATATACCTAAGTACAGCGTTGTAAGAGACAATTAATTTACTATAGGTACTTCTAATACGGTCGTTCATTTATACTCACTGTGAGTACTCAGTTGTACTACACATCTCTATCAATATCCAAATGCAACAAGGACATTTTTGACGCCACCTGGAATCGAACCCAGTTCACGTGATGAGTGCTAATCTACTGAGGTACCCTCAGGTAAGTGAGGTACTCTACGAAATTCAAAGCTTCGAGTTATGAGAGGGAGACAATATCTATGCACTAGTAAACTTATGATCCTCCTAGAGTTATGAATTATCAAAACCATAAACTCTTAACAAAATACAGCAGTTAGGTAATTTGAAAGTGTTTGTTCAATTGAGAGTATTGCAGAAATTATTTAAATGTTTGCAGGCAGGGAATAATTTTATGGAGGTGTTTCTGAGCAACCTGATAAAATATTGTGAACAGAAAATTATTAGTGTTTAATTAATGAGTGTAATAAAATTCAAGAGAGGTGAATGCAAATACAACAAATTGAAATGACGTATGATTCTTTACCTGTACAAATATTATTAAAAGGACAGTTTCATCAATTGATTACTGTCTAGCCTCTGAGACCATATTTTTTATTATATAATTCATGCCAAATAATTATGTACACTGTACAGGAATATTACGTATCTAATAACTGAAAAAGATAGGTGACTGAATTCTTGGAATTGATATAAGTAGGGCTATCGGTTACGAATTTTTTTTGTCACTGCGACTATAAATAGATCATTTGTGACATGTCCCTGTAACTTTAGGTGATCAAAGCTATTAGTGTTGATTAAGATTCCTTATTTTAGGACTGATTTCAGTATCCTTTTTAAGTGTTAGAATCAGCCTTGAGAAGTGTTTCAGTCGAACGTGAGAGGCTGCTTCACATTCACAAAGAATGTGTTTCGCTGTCTCTGCGGTCTCTTTTATAGAGACTGTATTATAGGTCTTGAGCGATGTCCATCTTGTTGAGATGGTAGTTGAGGCTATAGTGGCATATCAATAATCCTGTAAGGATGCGTAGTTCCTCTTTTCTCAGACAGAGCATTTCTTTTGCTCTTTTGGGCGAATGAGTAATGAATATTTTCGCCTGTCTGTGACCGAGACTCATCCAGGAAGTTCTTCAGAAATTAATACTCCCGCTTTCAAAGACTTCAGTTTACAAAGCTTTGAGAAGCAGTTAGGGTTTCGAATGCCACTGCCACCTCTGAACTGTCCTATCTACAAGAGAGTATAGTTGAGGTTGTTTCTCACCCTGATGCTCTGGAGTGGTTTCTTCTGAACAAGGCTTCTTTTTGGTACTTCTTTACTGGAAAGTGGTTCTACGGCTTTTGCCCGACCTCTTGTGGAGACAATGTTTGAGCAGCCATTTGAACCGCTTCCCAGCAGCTCCTGAGAGTTTCATAAAGATCTCTTTGTTTTGAATCTTTGCAACAGCTTCTGAGAGATGTTCCTGTTTTTTTTCCTTTTACGAGAGGAAGAACACTCCGTGGTCTTATTCTTAGCCGAGAGTCACACGGATTTAGGTGCCTAAATAAAATCAACAATACTCTCATCTATCTACTTATCATACTACTAGTACTAGTAATGTCTAGCTGAAAGACATCCAACAGGGAGAAGACCAGTATAGCAGACTAGCTAAATCTAAAAATCTAGCTTGCTTATTTTATAGTTTGCTTGTATAAAAAAAAAAAAAAAAAAAAAAAAAAAAAAAAAAAAAAATACGATGTTTCATCATCACACACACGACATAACAATATAATTGTGGTTCAGGACGAGCCTACTAAAGTTGGCTGGATACCATGCACTACTGTGAAAGTTTTGGTCGTTGATTAGAGAGCAACTGTGACACCTTGAATAAATAAGTATTATGTTGTGTTCGCAGTAGTTTACAACGTCCTGCAAGGTTTGGACTTGGTAGGTGACTATGGGAATTTTCAACAAAAATACTACTATTAAACCAGATGTCTAGTTGGGGATCGTTAAACAAGAAGAAGACCAGTGTCTCAGTAGAGGACTAAAGAGAAATCGGAATAGCTAAAACTAAAAAGCCAGACTAGCTTACAGTTTTCCAAGAGTTCAATGGATTCTAAAATAAGTCCAAGTTCTCACGATTATTGATCGCACATACAAATATGTGGTTTAGAACGATCCACATTTAAACTAAAGTTGACAAGAGATCATGACTCTCCCTCACTAGATGTAGCCAAGCTGGTTACAACAAGAATAACAACTAAGACACCAGAAGTATGAGATGTAGCCCCATATTTTTTTAAATTATATTATTCTGATATCGAAATCAAGGTCAGGAAAGAAATTTTTCGTCAGCATTTAAACATAGGTACTTAACGATCAGAAAAGACAGTCACACCTTCCCAGGAAATGTTTTGGGGTGTTCTTGTCGTTCAATTTTAGAATTATGGTATTTCTTATACACCTAACCCGTTCGGTTAAAGGAAAGCGGTGCGGAACAGCACTGTAACATTTTGAAACTGATCGGCCAGCCGGACAGGCGAAAAACAGACTGATTTTCGCCGTTTTGATGTCCAAAGAGTATACCCAAAAATTATGTTATGTCCAAGAGCATTCCACTTATAAAAGAACCTGTCAATAACAAAAGTCAGCCTCAGAGCATATTTACTTACCTGCCTACTAAGTATTAGTATAATCAGCAAATCAGCATATACGTATGTATATAAAAGTGAGAAGTTGTACTAGGTGTGCACTGGTAGTCAAGTGATTAACGGGCTAGTCTAGTAATCCAGACAGCGTAGGGATTCGAATCCCATCACCCAGTGCATGAATTTTTCCTCATTAATTTGAGTTTGTGACCACATAATAATAAGACTCTGAGGGTTAGGTGGTAGATGCTTTGAGCATTAACCTCGCCTGGTTACCTTCCAAAAAAGAGTATTATTATTATAATAGATGTACATGGTCATTTGAACATACCTGGACATCTGTTTTGACCTTATTCGCTCTCATCAAGTAATACTTCTGAATATCTATGCCATTAACTAACCTCTCTATTCAATACTGAGCAAACGGAACTAAACTAAAATGAAACAAAGAAAGAGGTTAAAGGTTCAAGTTGAAATGTGAATTTATTTAAAAATATTGATATAAAGAATATGTAGAGTTTTTTTTTACAAAAACTTTTTCATCCTTGGAAGTTAAAACCAGATAAGAAAAGAAGTTGCCATGCTTGGTCTCATTTTGTATCATCTTTGTACAAATACAAACCACTCCTGTCTGTTGATAAAAAGACTGATGTCAAAATTATTCAAACCCAACTTACTAAAAAAATATGCTTTGGAATTGAACCACCAACCTTCAGGTAAAGCGTTCGCTGCCTTAACCATGAGCTATAATGATATAAAATATATCGACATTTTACAATTTTAACTACAATGCGCAAATTGTATTTTAATACTTAATATATTTTAAATGTATAATTGTAAACATACAGTAATGTATAAATATACAGTAAATTGATTGATTGATTGATTAATGATCCATGAATAGAATGATAAAATATGTAAAGAATCATGGGCAGATTCAAACGCTTATACCTACCCATTAGACCAGAATATCTGTACATATACAGGGTGATTCAGAAAAGTACCGTCAAACGTTAACCACATATTCTATGGGCTAGTTAAGGAGGGGTCAACTCTATAAAAGAAAGTGCGCAAATGCCTCCTAACGGAGGTACACGCCCCTTAAGGTGTTTTTAAACAATCGAAATTTTCATTTTACGGCTTACCTATTTGGGATATCGCAATGTGGTAAAAAAATCACTCTCAATACTAGATAGCACCTTTCTTTTGGCACAAAATTTAACACCATTCCAATGTCAGGGGCGGTCTCAGGAGGGTCAGATGGTAGAAAAAAGGTTCTAACTTTTTAGTCGTTGCTTGTAATTGAATTTGTTGTTCACCATTTTAAAACCTATGTCATTGTCTACAAAAATGGTTTGAATAATTTTTCCCTCAAATTAACACAAAAGCTTGAAAATTGAAATTGAAGATTTTAAAACCGCATTAAGTTTTGAAACCGATGGAACTAGCATACAATTTTAGAACAAGAATTTTCAACCAATTCATTATTTAACAAGTTTTCAATTTACTCCACTTACATCCATTGTTAAATAATGAATTGGCGGAAAATTCTTGTTCTAAAATTGTATGCTAGTTGCATAGGTTTCAAAACTTAATGCGGTTTTAATATCTTCAATTTCAATTTTCAAGCTTTTGTGTTAATTTGAGGGAGAAATTATTTAGATCATTTTTGTAGACAATGACATAGGTTTTAAAATGGTGAAAAAACAAATTCAATTACAAGCAACGACTAAAAAGTTAGAACGTTTTTTCTTCCATCTGACCCTCCTCAGACCGCCCCTGAAATTGGAATGCTGTTAAATTGTATGCCAAAAGAAAGGTTTCATTTAGTATTGAAAGTGATTTTTACTTTCCTTATCCTATAATAAGGAAAGTATTGTATTCGTCGAAAATTTGACCTACCCAGTTTTTCACATTTCTGGACGAATCATAGCCTCAGGATACCAAAAAAGTTGTTTTCAGCCATTGGTCCGTGCGTCTGTCTGTCTGTCTGTCTGTCTGTCTGTCTGTCTGTCTGTCTGTCTGTCTGTCTGTCTGTCTGTCTGTCTGTAAACAGGATATCTCAAGAACGGTAAGAGCTAGAGACTTGAAATTTGGTACACAAATTAATTTTATACACCAGACGAACCACGAAACTTTTGGTTGAAATCGGCCGTAAATTGCGGCCGCAGGGCCGCAAATATTGGCCGCAAGCGCCGCTTCTATGAATTGGTTAAAGATACAAAAAATTTTACAGAACAACATTTTCTTAGATTAAAAAAATAATGGGGGTCTCTTCTTATCATTTTTTTGATATCTTGAACTTTTTGGACCTCGGCCCCAATTTACCGGTATTTTGGGGGGGACCCGCTCAGACTAACTTTTTTATTATTCATCCTAGATGGGGATTGTGACATATCAAATCCAATGACTTTGAGGTGCTGATTACGAATTTGGTTTTGATTTTTAGCTCACTGTTACCTTTGAGTCACCAGTGGCTTTTGGTCCTGTTTCCATTCCTAATATGATAAGGAAAGTTGTGTGATGTTTACACCAGATTTTTTTACCATATCGCGATATCCCAAATAGGTAAGCCGTAAAATGAAAATTTCGATTGTTTAAAAACACCTTAAGGGGCGTGTACCTCCGTTAGGAGGCATTTGTGCACTTTCTTTTATAGAGTTGACCCCTCCTTAACTAGCCCATAGAATATGTGGTTAACGTTTGACGGTACTTTTCTGAATCACCCTGTATTGTACGTACGTAAATGCGTAGGTATTCTATTTCATGAATAATAATAATAACATACGAAATTTTCGTAATACATTCTTAATAATTGTTTATTTTGAAAATGATTGGATCTAGAAAAACAATTTTCCAAAATAAGTATACAGGGTGTTCCTAACAAGTAGCAATTCCACATTTCTTGTTCCACTCTGCATCGGTTATCATAAACTTCTTGTAGGTGGCGGCGAATGTATCATAGGGGATCAGGGAGCTGTTGTTACATTCCCTCAGCTTAAAAACAATTGGCGGTTTGTACAAGCCTCCGTCAGCATAGAGAACCTAGAACAAAAATAATACAGACACCACACTCGTCAGTCGAAGATATTTGGGAAAGCAGAAAAACATGATGAGTACCTAATAAGATATTACCATAAAAAGTATTAAATAGGTAAACCGACGCGACGTCAGTAAGTTGATGGATAAGGCGCCAGTGATCTAACCTGGAGTTCGGTGGTTCATTTAGTACATAGATAAGTTTGAGTAATTGTGATATCACCAATTTGATTACCAAAGATAACTTTAAAAAAGTAACATTATTATAGGTAATTAAACAATTTATTATTATTATTATTATTATGTTCTGGGTGTCGAGGTTTTATTTTGGATACTCATATTACTCATCTACCATAGATTAAAGGGGTCTAGACAATTCATATCATATTCGGAACCGCTCTTTTTGAAACTCAATAAAAAGTTTCATCTTGTTTTAAGTGGTTCTGCCTAGGGTTGATAAGTCTTAAAACATAAGAGGGTGAAATAATTTGATTCTTTAGCAAAACGACTTGCCTCTCGATATTGTTTTAAATGGGGTAACTTACTCGTAAGATAAAATACTTGGTTCTTTTCTAAAGTAAGTATTTTTTTGATGTTCTAAACAATGGTTAGTTTTTAACATCATACAGGGTCTTCATAAAGTCTCACCCAGGCCTAGGTTTCTCGAAAACGACTCAGAATATCAAAAAACGCAAAAACCCATATTCCTTTATATTTAGGAGGATTGATTTTCAGCCAAAATTTTTTTGCCTACACGGCCCCAGTCAGGCTAGGCATGGACCAACTTTAAAATCTTAAATAGAATGGTATGTCTTGTGGCATATTGTTTTAAAGGTCTTCTTGAGAGAAGTTCATTACAATAAATTTCAGTGTGCTACAACTTACCGTTCTCGAGATACAGGGTCGGACGTCCTGCGTAATATCCATATATTTTGACCTATAACTCGATAACCGTAAATTATGGAGAAAATTTTTCATGTTAATAATAACTCCTTATGATGAGACTTTTCGAACAAGTTATAACTCGACATACTCTGTTGATGTTAGTTTCTGGTCGGTTTCGTCAGCCAGCCGGACGAACAGTCGAAAAAAATTTAACGAAAAAACAAATCAAATTTTAACTTTTTCGAAAGTTCTTGCTATAAGGAGTTATTATTATCAAGAAAAATTTTCTCCATAATTTACGGTTAACGAGTTATAGGTCAAAATATAGGGATATTACGCAGGACGTCCGACCCTGTATCTCAAGAACGGTAAGTCGTAGCACACTGAAATTTATTGTAATGAACTTCTCTCAATAAGACCTTTAAAACAATATGCCACAAGACATACCATTCTATTTAAGATTTTAAAGTTGGTCCATGCCCAGCCTGACTGGGGCCGTGTAGGCAAAAAAAAATTGGCTGAAAATCAATCCCCCTAAATATAAAGGAATACGGGTTTTTGCGTTTTTTGATATTCTGAGTCGTTTTCGAGAAACCGAGGCCTGGGTGAGACTTTATGAAGACCCTGTATATACACCTATATAGGTAACGAGAAATAGGATGTCATATGATCCTCCCCTTTAGCGACGAGTAAGGATAAAAAAAGAGGGGAATTTACGGTAGCTCACGGTTGACAAAATTAACTTGAGAATGTATTTTTTCTAAGAGTTAAAAAAATCCCCAATTTCCCCTCTTTGATATCCTTACTCGGGGTCACAGGGGAGGATCACCTGACATCCTACAATAAGGGCGGAATTAATAGACAACATCAATAACTTAAGTCGTTGGTAAGTGTCGGTTTTCCCTATCTAACACAATACGCAATCCGTGACTTAGCGCCACAGAGGTATTACAAAAACGTCTATTAATTCCGCCCTAAGTTACCTGTACTTGGTGCGTACGGCTGTTACTATCTCACCTATACTGTTACTATCTCACCTATACTGTTACTATCTCACCTATACTGTTACTATCTCACCTGTACTGTTACTATGTCACCTATACTGTTACTATCTCACCTATACTGTTACGTCTGTTACTATCTCACCTATACTGTTACTATCTCACCTATACTGTTACTAACTCACCTATACTGTTACTATCTCACCTATACTGTTACTATCTCACCTATACTGTTACTATCTCACCTATAATGTTACTATCTCACCTATACTGTTACTATCTCACCTATACTGTTACTATCTCACCTATACTGTTACTATCTCACCTATACTGTTACTATCTCACCTATACTGTTACTATCTCACCTATACTGTTACTATCTCACCTTTACTGTTACTATCTCACCTATACTGTTACTATCTCACCTATACTGTTACTACGTCACCTATACTGTTACTATCTCACCTCTACTGTTACTATCTCACCTATACTGTTACTATCTCACCTATACTGTTACTATCTCACCTATACTGTTACTATCTCACCTATACTGTTACTATCTCACCTATACTGTTACTATCTCACCTATAACTGTTACTATCTCACCTATACCGTTACTATCTCACCTATACTGTTACTATATCTCACCTATATTGTTACTATCTCACCTATACTGTTACTATCTCACCTATACTGTTACTATATCTCACCTATATTGTTACTATCTCACCTATACTGTTACTATCTCACCTATACTGTTACTATATCTCACCTATATTGTTACTATCTCACCTATAATGTTACTATCTCACCTATACTGTTACTATATCTCACCTATATTGTTACTATCTCACCTATACTGTTACTATCTCACCTTCACGTAGTACTTCCTGTCTATGAAATGCAACTCGATCATGAGGGACGACCCGTAGCTAGTCTCCAGAATCCCGTCGGCGTCGGTGGGTGGAGGCCGGGCCTGGAACACGCTATCCACAGTCTCCTTCATCACCTCCTCCGCGTTGGTGATGCCAAAGTTGCTGGTGAAGCGGAGGGTGTGGATCATCTTGAGGATCGTGGCGTCGAATCCCGTCCAGATTCTCATTTTCAGATTTTTGTCCATCAGGTGTGTTGATTTGGAAGCCAAGTCTTTGAGAATTTGACTGAAAATAGGTCCTGTGCAAATCGTTAAAAAAAAACATTATGTTATTGATTTTTTTAAGTAATTATTATTATTACATCTCAGAATTACCTTTTTCTCAGCATTTCTCTTCGTTGTACTGTTTGTTACAAAGATATTTGAGTCAAATAAGGGTTGGGTGGAAGAGATTGCCAAAGGCAATAACCCCGCCCTTTAGTTAGGATACATATTATGTATATATTTATTAATTTTTTTCTTTATTTTTTTCTACTATTATATTGTATTTTAATTTGTAATTATTTGTGTTGTATATAACATGTCCTATTGATAAAGTGTAAATAAATAAGCATACACCGAAAAAAAGTTTTTCTTTCGTCTGAAAAATTTGAAAACTCTCGCTTAACACATTTTCCATCCCATTATTGATCTTACCTGCTTTGATCCTTTTCATTTTATCGTTCTGATAGACCATCTGGTTGTACAGTCCGGCCAGTGCCTTCAGTTTGGATGGGAACACTGCCTTGGTCCACTCCGGCATATCTCGTCCATTCTCGTTCTCAATTCTCAGCACCTGGTAGACGTCATTGATGTGCTGCAGGTTGCTGATATTCTTGCCCGTATGGAAAGCCACATACTCGTAGATGTTCTGATACCTTGTGTTGATCTCTTTCAGTTGATGGTTCAGGATCTTGGTCAGCTCTCTCTCGTAGGGAGGACAGGCTCGTGAATCGTTGAATATCTGAAAGAGTCATAGAAAAAGTATTTACTATTATGTATATTTTTTTTTTTTTAAGCTTTATTAGGAGGACAAACAGGCAACAGTATAAAATTAAGAAAATAAATAATAAAAAAAAAACAAACAAATGACAAAAGAAATAAGTAAAAAAGAAAAGAAAATAACAATAATGTCCTACCTAAAGGGCGGGGTTATTGCCTGTGGCAATCTCTTCCACCCAACCCTTTGTTTCAATCTCGACTAGTGACTACTCACTACTCAGCTACTCACGAACATAAGAAATTCCCTTTTTCCGGCATTAGTATAATCATCGAGATTCGAAATATTAGGATTCATAATTTTTCTAATGGTCTAAATATGCAAAGAGGAAGTATTTTATTAAAACCCATTCATATGGGAAATAATTTTTAAGTAATGAGAATGAATTGTTGTATGTCTAACATAGTGAATGTGCCATTAGCACTTTTTTATCTCTTGACATCATTGTTGTATTATTTTGATTATAGGAAATTCGTAAAGAACTAACTATATTAATGATAGAAATACTGTTTTTATGATCACAACTTTTGAAAATCATCACATTACTTACAATTTACAAACTGGACCCTGGATAAACAGCAATTGAAAGGATCGGCAATATTTTCCTAATGCATATTATAGAAGTTTCCTGCTTAAAAAAGAGTTTTAAATTAGGAAACATTTATAAGGAACACGAGATTTTCCAGTTGAACTAGGTTTCCTGCTAACACAAGTCCTGTTTATCCTATCTTCGACACTATAGCTATAGAGGGTGTCCGGAATTTATGTATGGATATTTTCAGCATCGATTCAGAAGGTCAAAATAAGACTAAAAAAAGTACATATTATTCTCTTGGGACTTTTTAGTCTTATTTTGACCTCCTGAATCGATAGTTAAACATATCCATTCATAAATTCCGGACATCCTGTATAACTACATCCAACGTAAAGGGAGGTTAGGACTTGGATAGGTGACCATTCAAATTCAAACCCTTGTGATGCTGCCTATTTCCGGCCTCTCTCAGACTGGGTGAGGTTAATTTTTTTTTTTTTTTTTTTTTAAAGATGAGTGTTTCACAACCTTTTTTATTTCGTAGCCATTAAACAGGAGCTACTGTAGACGCTTGTGGTCTGTGTTGTAGCTTGCCCATCCCGTAGTATGCCTCCCCTCTGATGGGCGAGAAGTGACACAATACTTCCCATTTAGGTGCTGGGTCAACACGAGCGCACCGGAAGGTATTCCTTGCAAACAATTGTAACCAAATTAAGAATACAAATTTTTGTCGGCACGGGGGATCGAACCCAGAACCTTCCGCATGGCAAGCGAGTGCTTAACCACTGAGCTAATTTGAATATCTGTTCTGTGAGTATCTAGTGAATGGAGGGTAAAACCCTGTTGGGATAAGACCATGTAGTTTGAAACCGACGCCGACGGACGAAGTTAAAAAAGTAGTGTACTGGTAGTCAAGTGGTTAACGCGCTAGTCTGGTAATCCAGGTAGCGTAGGGATCCGTAGGTTCGAATCCCACCCAGTGCACGAATTTTTCCTCATTAATTTGAGTTTGCGACCACATAATAATAAGACTCTGAGGGTTAGGTGGTATAAAATGCTTTGAGCATTAACCTCGCCTGGTGGTTACCTTCCACTAAAGAGTATTATTATTTGAAAAAAAAAGAAAACTTACATTATCTTGATTCGGGTCAAACGATTTTATCGGTATAGGCTGGTAGAACTTTCCGACGTTATCGTTCCATATGTTGATCCCTGTGGGGGGAAAGAGGCCCAAACTGACGAGCTGGGCACTCATGAGACAGCGGTCCATGTCGGGGCTGTAGAACTTGACGTGGGAATAGTAGTACTCCGGGGAGATGAAGCCGTTGTAGCGCTGTCGAAGACCCTGGCCTATGGTGTACATGCGGAACTTCCCGCGCTGGCAAGAGTAGAGAGGGAGAGTTAGTGCCTGAACGGGTGCAATAGTTCTCAATAATGGACGCAGAACATAGGAATTTCTTCTTTTTTTAGAAAAGACCCCCAGGAATAGTGCCTGAATACAATAGACCCTAGAAGCTAGGGTAGCACCGGTACCACTTGGAATAATCCAACCATGTTATTAAATGTGAGCAGACTCAAAAGGAGTGTCAAAAATTGTCTATAATTGATTTTGAACATTTCATTTGATTTTGAAACTTTCATTTATATATATATATTTTTTTTTATACATATGCATAAGTTACATCCCCTAATAAGCTAATGATAACCTACTTTATTCTAAGTAGGCGTCTATAAGTCTATAAGGTTTGTTTGTCTGCTGGAGTAAAGGGACTTTTCAGTCTTACCACGGCGGTAAAAACAAGGTATATTCTATTTTATTCTATATTATTTATCGAGATGTAGGGATTAGCGACTAGGGTATAGGGTCTCGGCCCATGGTCCTTGTTTTAGCCGCTTACTTAGGAGCCATCGAAATTGACGGTTTATTTTATAACGTAAACTTTTTAACGTACAAATTCTCAACACTTTTACGTCAAAAAAAAATAAAATAAAAGCTTTTGTGAACTATAGCAACCTCCAAATACTGGCAGGCACATGAGATAGCTACATACGTAAATATATCTAAACATTACAAGTACATAATATAGAGTAAATTAGAGTAAATAGGTCGAGATTTAATCTGGGTATACCTGGGTATTTTATATTGTATGATTTAAAGAAATGTATTTTATGAGAAACTGCAGCAACACCAAAAAACTTGAAAAGAAGTAACAGGTGGAAATTTATATAAAGTAGTACTTTATTTAATTAAAGCTTACATTTCTAAGTTGACCAAATCCAGAAGGCATCCAGAAAGGATCTTCTTGAACAAAGGGATCATTCTCAAAGAATTCTTCTTTATCCTTGAACCGTTCTCCGTGGCGTACAATCTAGAATTCAGATAAAAGTAAAAGACCATGTTTATCGTGGGAATTGAAGATCAGCTGGAAGAGGACAGACACTTAGCTTGAAATGTATATACACAAATAAACTGGTGTGAACGACTTACCTTATCACTGGGAAATAAGTCAAGTCTGCTACTGGTGACTCAACGGTAACAGTTAGCTAAGAATCAGTGTCAAATTCGTAATCAGCACCTCTGGATCATTGAATTTGATGTGTCCCAAGAATACAACACAAGTGTGGTGTATTGTTTTGAAT
The DNA here is from genome assembly GCA_024516035.1 of Bactericera cockerelli. Lineage (NCBI taxonomy): Eukaryota > Metazoa > Arthropoda > Insecta > Hemiptera > Triozidae > Bactericera > Bactericera cockerelli. Next base: position 35,225,798 of record CM044958.1, read on the forward strand.
TGTGTTATGTTGTTGTGAAATTGTATTATTTTGAATTGCATTGTACTACATAGTATAATTCTTATCACAGCCCCATACCCCATACCACAGCTAATTCTTACCACAGCCACATACCACAGCTAATTCTTACCACAGCCACATACTGCAAGGTGTTCACACTTGAGCCGTCCGCATCTGCTTTAGGCGCAGCAGTGGTGGGCTCCTGCAATATCACAGGCAAGGTTTCTGCTGAATTCACGTCCGTAACTTCCGAGGACTCGTTGCTGGCTTCCGCGGAGAGGGCCACAGAGGTGTTGACTAGAAGCAGCGACAAGAGGAGTCCCCATGCTGTGAAGAAATTATTTTTGAGAGGGAGATTGGGGAATTTTTTTTCTAAAGACACCCGGTTAAAATGGGGAGTAGAATTTCCACCCAGTAAAAAAAAAACCTATCTCTCTCATTTAAAGACAGTGCATCCGGAATCGACTAAAAGAAACCTACCTTACTAAAAAAATCCTAGCTTGACAGAACACAAAAGAATATTCACACTACAAAAACGAATCATTAGAAAAATATACAGAATAAAACAACAAGATACAGTACACTCTATGGTCTATACTACATATCTAGAATCATTACTATACATACACAAAACTCAAGAAACACTCCAACACAACCAAGACAACCACACATACAATACAAGAAATGCCAAACAAATCACAGTCCCTAAACATAAAACATCATTCTTTGAAAGAACATCTAAATACAATGGCATAAAATACTACAACAACTTGACAACAGAAACAAAAACACAAAAAAACTAACCCTACCACAATTCAAAACAAAAGTAACCGAAAATATCATAAATATAACACCATACAATTTTAAAGACCTAGAGAACATTACATACCAATTTAACCACACATACCAAACACATCCATGTACACACACACCCACACCTCCACATACCTATAACACTTCCTTAACTCACACTCACGCGCCACACATCACAAAAATACATCCTGTCCATTTTTTTAGTCATAAGTTAGTCCGTAAGTTAGATAGGGTGACAATGTTTTATACATTTTTCAATGTCTTACAAACAAATAAATATACTATACTATACTAACACCAAACATTGTAACGAGTCCGCTGCTTTATCTATAATAATAATGTATTTCTTTGTGTTATTATATCACAATTCTAGTGGTTAGCGCGGAACTATAGGACTTTTCTGTATTTTTAATGTCCCAATATCTTATTCTTGGCTATTAAATTCCGCCGCTGGTCGCTACTAACATTAAAGTTTTCCTCGCGAGGTATGAGGGGACCCCAAACACCCAAGTACAGATCAGAAAAAATCGAACCCAGGTCACCGTGCGTGCAATGCCTAGCGCTCTAACTCACTCGGCCACGGTGCCTTATCTATTGTTACCGATCGATTGGTATGTAACAATGTATATTTATTTTAGTTTTTTTTTTACAATTTTTGTGGGTCTCTCCCTAAGAAATACTTCTAAGGAATGTCACACAAATATTACTATCTAAAGTTCATCGGTTCGATGGTTAAGAATTCTAAGACGTTGTTGTAGGCAAACAAGGTTTCATTCTAGATATGGTTTTAATTAGATAACGTACATAGTTATGAATGTTTTATCTGCATGACCATTGACCAATTGAACAGCAGTTTAAATAAAAGCAAGTTGCTTTAGTTCTCCTGAAGTACCAACTTGTTGGGTAGGTACTTGGGCATATTAAGTAAAAATAACTGTGCATACCTATTTGTAAAGTGTTTGTGGTATAAGAAAGAGATTCTGCACAATTTTTGTTTCACAACAATAAATAAAATGAGAGCATCTACCTCCGCTACCAAGAGTTTAAATATAATTTTCTATAAGATTATGATTGTGTAAATTTATAATTTTAGTATAGCGAATTTTTTTTTGTCTCATATGATATTTTTTACAGCATTACATTTTGTAATGTTTTTTTGTAATATTAGCGTAATGGGACTCCCTGTCTCGAGCCGACAATGTCATTTTCTCACTTCTACATAAATATTAAAGTTTCTTCAACGAAATTCTACAGATCTACAGCCAAATAGGTACTTGTAAACTGTCAGAAAAACTATCTCTGTTAACAAAAGTTGATTGAGAAAAAAAACTTACCTAAGATCGCAATGTTCTTCTTTTCCATGATCAATAAAAAACGAAAAAATTCAATTTAGTTGAGTCAAGAAAACTGCTCGTCAGTTAGATCCGTCATGGTAATGTCACTCATTCAGGTGGTGATGGGCTGAACAAACAAACATTTTTCAATACCTGCCATTTTACTGTTGACTTTTACACAATGTTATTTTTTATTTGCTGCCTAATTCTCTATACATAATATATACGCATAGAACATATGTATGTACATAGCTTTAAATTTATTATAATTGAATAATTGTTCAACTGTCGTTAAAATTTGCATTGTTTGTTCAATTTATTGACGCATTAACTACCTGATAGTTGATGATGGTATTTAATAGTTATCTATTATTTCAGTTTCATTTAGAGACAAAGACAACAGTCATCAGACTTATGTATAAATATTTGTGCTAAATGATATTAAGTTATCTAGATACATAGTTACATAGTTTATGTTATACGTAGAAATATCATTTTATTAATTTTTATCCCAAAAAAATTTTATACAAAATTTTAGCCAACCGAAAATTTACGAGCACCAAGGAACAGTGATGATAACGTGATTTTTTCCCGCAGCAGCGCGACAAAATTGAAAAGTCCCTTTATTATAGGATCATAAAACAGGTTGGATAAAGCTAAGATAGGCCTGACTTTCCCTCAAGTCGGGCTATAGTGCTCTATTATTGGTTGAAATTCCCACTCGCGGGGGGCTCCAGCTTATCTTAAACTCAATACTTTTTTATATTATGTATAATAAATTGCGCTTCTATAAGAGATACAAGACACAAATACAAGACACAATTTTTTTTTAAAGATGAGTGTTTCACAGCCTTTTTTATTTCGTAGCCATGAAACATCAGGAGAAACTGTAGATGCTTGTGGTCTGTTTTGTAGCCTGCCTATCCCGTAGTATGCCTAACCTCTGATGGGCGAGAAGTGACACAATACTTCCCATTTCGGTGCTGGGTCAACATCAACACGAGCGCACCGGAAGGTATCCCTTACAAACAATTGTAACCAAATTTTTGAAACCACCTACATTTATTCAGCTCTTTAGAATGTTGCGGTACGGAGAAACAGAGTGATAAGCGAGTCACTTTCGCATTCATAAGAAAAGGCAGATTTTGTAGAGGAACTTGAGGTACATGGAAAGCAAGAGAAAATTAAGAACACAATAATTACTGTTTATAAATTAAGTTTATTCATTTAAAAATACATAAATATGAGACATAAACTTTAATCACAACAACAAATGAGAAAATTATTGATTAACTTATGGTAAAAATGAATTTATTTACATGGTTAGGTGACGGAAAGTCCTCCTATATTAATTGAATTCAAAGTTTTCTAGTTTATGGTTTGCGTATAGTTATAGATTTATTTGTTCAAGTAAGATCCTAATAACGCTCTGGTAAAAACATAATTCAGAGTTTATTATTGGAAAAAAGAGGGCCACGACAAAAAATGGTAGGTTTGTGTAGTCCTATTTTAATAATAAAATTGTAAACCAATTTCTAGTGTTTATAATTTTAAATTATTCACAACAATTCAACATAGAACAAGTAAGTAAGTTATATATTTTTAATAAAGATTCTGTCATAAACTAAATATGTAGGGGTGATATGTAGAATATTTACAGAGGTAAACGGAAAATTCACAAATACAATAGGAAGAAGGTAAAAACACTGCCAATTATGGACACAATACTTCCTCGTGATTGTTTCACATTGTGTACACGTGCGAATTTTGATTTTTTATACTAAATTACTTGTATCTCCGAAACGGCTGAACCGATTTTCTTCAAATTTGTTTTATATGGTAGAAAACCGTTTTTTCTACATTCTAGATTCTACAAAAAATTCTGTATCGGCAAGTCGTGATCCTTATTTTTTTACTTTTTTGTCCAAAATTTCGGATTTTCTTAAATATCAGAATCAAATCATAATTTATTTAAAAATAAATATTAATAACTTAAGTAAAACAATAATATGCATATTCTTACAAATTTTCATCAAAATCGGGTGTATCTTTCACGAGATATAAGCGTTTAAGTAAAAAGTTAGCGGTCAGGCGCATGGTCTCTTTCACCCAGAACCGCTGGTATGAATTCGATGAATTTAAAATGGGACTATCTACAGAATGTCTCCTAGATGTGTGCAAAATTTCATTAAAATCGGTCGAGTAGTTTCCGAGATTTGCGCGTTACAAGGAATCGTCTTAACAGACAGACAGACAGACAGACCGACAGACCGACAGACCGACAGACCGACACAAAACCAAATTTGCTCAGGAGGTTATGAAACGTCCAGAAATATGAAAAAAATTGAAATCGGAGCAAAAAAATATTTTTTTTTACAAAAACGAACACAATACTTCCGATTTCTAATATTAGAAATTTCTCGGAAGTAAAATACAAAAGATGAAGTAATTATTTTTCCATTGGGTTGATACGTCAAATAATAAGACATGATTTATCATGCAGTTCAACAATAGAAATGGTATAAAATCTTCAACACTAGTAATGCTAAATTTGGTTAAAATTACCTAAATTAAAAAAAAGAAAAGTTATCATATGTGTCAAATCTACCTATATATTTTACTAAATTTAGACCCATATAGATTATAGGTTTGATTTGATTCGTCATTGCTACTATATGGTTCTTTAGAATTGAAAAATTCCATAGTTGAATTGTATCATAATGGTGTCTTCACGATGTGATATTACAATTACTCAAACTGGCTTTGCTAAATCTTTGCTGAATTTGGGACTCGAACCACCGACCTTTGGCAAGTCCGTCAAGCTACTAAGGTCGGTACATAAATTAAAAGTACTTTCTTCTGTAAGTTGTCCTCTGTGACCAAACTGATCATTGACAATACACTGGCACGAGATAACGCAAATAGCTTAACTAACAATGTCCCAACTCCCAACTGGAACTCGGATTTTCTAAACTCCTCTTGGTTAACGCATTAATTTCTGAATGCCAGCTCAATTTGCAATGATTTTAGGTATATACCTAAAGTAGGCACGAACTGATCCAATGTAAACAACACAATTTTATAGGTACGAACAAGTACTTTAAAAAAAGTCATCAAAAATACACAAATCCTATGTGGATTTTGTATCATTTACCTATATTGTTATGTTATATGGTACGAGTAGGTCCGTACACTATAATAAATAGGTATTATGTACAATGTTGGGTATAAACCTACGAGTTTTTTTTAAATAAAAGATTATTGACATTAGCATAATATTTAAACGTCATCATCTGAACCATCACAAATACTTCACTGGATTCCAGGCCACTCTTCTATACATCCAAACCATCACAAATACTTCACTGGATTCCACGCCACTCTTCTATACATCTAAACCAACACAAATACTTCACTGAATTCCAGGCCACTCTTCTATACATCTAAACCATCACAAATACTTCACTGGATTCCAGCCCACTCTTCTATACATCTAAACCATCACAAATACTTCACTGGATTCCAGGCCACTCTTCTATACATCTAAACCATCAAAAATACTTCACTGCATTCCAGCCCACTCTTCTATACATCTAAACCATCAAAAATACTTCACTGGATTCCAGCCCACTTTTCTATACATCTAAACCATCAAAAATACTTCACTGGATTCCAGGCCACTCTTCTATACATCTGAACCGGGTCTGGTAGTAAGTCTTGTACACAGTTTCGTAGTGAGGGAACTGCTTCACGCACAGCCTCAAGTTGTTGAAGCGGCATTTGTTGTGGGACTTGGCAACTCTGCGGAATCCTCGTGTGAACGGTTCCTGCACGGGTCTGACGTCACATTTCCTGCAAAGAAAATCCATTTTAATTGTTTGAAAAACAGGTTGGAGGACATCATAGATGAGTAATCAAAAAGATACTACTAATCTTACCATCTTACCAAAATAACCTTCCTATTTAGTTTGGTACCAAACTAAAAAATTATGGTACCAATTTAACAAAATGAAATTCATGAGTACGGTAATAGCTTTGTAAGACCAAAAGACAATAATACAGATCATTCGCGTCCCAAACAGAGTTTACATTATAAAAGATATCCAGCCGTAAAATTTGGAAGTAGGTAAAGTGAAAAGGTAAAGTGAATAAGGAGAATAAATGAAAAAATATGGTGTAGATTTCTAAAAAATAATGTTTCTAAGACCAAAAATCCAAGGCTCTTCATAGATTTAATTACGTAGGTTAATCATTAGTGAATCATTGTTAGTACTTAATAACTAGCACTAAAGTTTTCAAGACAGAAGCGCTGTCTCCGTTATACCAAGTAAAATGGTGAAATCCTCACTTGGTTTCACAACGATGTCCTGTTGTGACGTCACTACACACGCAAACGTTATTGGAAGCACAGGTGGCCCCATTCAGGCAGGGCGGAGTGCAGGTCACCTCCTCACACTGGGCGGGGCTACTGGTGTTCTGGGTGCAGATTCTGCTGCTGCAGTCAGCTCCTGGAGTGCAGCGGGCTGAAATGAGAGGAGATGCAGAAGAACGTCATTACTATGATTGCGGCAAGTGATTCAAGTGAATGGCAAGCGTTTTGCATATATTATGTACCTTAAAATCAAGGTTTAGCCAGCGTCGATGGCATGTTGAATACACCGGTTCCCTCCAGAACACCGAAGTTAAGCGACATCCAGCGAGGTTAAGACTTGGATGGGTGACCATTCAAATTCTAATTCTCGTGACGCTGGCTTTTCCCGGCCCCACTCAGGCTGGGTGAGGTCAATGTGAGTAGCAGGTTTGTGAGTTTCCTGCAAATGGAGGGTAAAACCCCCGTCGTGATATGACCATGGCAGTTGAAAGCGACGTTAAACCCCACTTATAAAAAAAAAAAAAAAAAATCAAGGTTTTCGGTACTCTAAGAGTGCTGACTCCAGTACATGCTGACTCTAATGACTCACCAGGCGACGATGAAAAGAAAACAGGCCAGCAAACCCAAACAAGCCAGGCTAGCTTGTATTTTCCCAATAATTTAATGGCTTAGAAAGACATAGCCAAAGTTCTCACGATGGTTTATCAAACCGCAACCGACTTGATCGATAAGGTGGTGTACTTGCAACCTAGAAGTCGGTGGTTTAAGTACCAAGTTCAGCAAAGATTAATAATGCGAAATCACGAAAGTTATTAACACAAACATGATAACTTTTTTTCTTCGATACCGTAGTATGCCTCCACTCTGCCAGCCTCCGTTGCGTAATCGTTGTGACTACTGCCCGTAGTCCAGAGTTCCCGAGTTCGACTCCCGGTTGTGTACAGACTTTTTGACGAAAATCTGTTCCATACAAACACGTGCGAGGCTGGCATTTTCGGCCCTGGGTGAGGTTAAGTGGGTAGCTGGTAGGATTCCTAGCGAATGGAGGGTAAAACCCCCGTCCTGACTAATTCAAATCAGGACGTTCATGAGAATTAGAATGAAGTGGTCACAATAGATCTAAATAGAGGTCGGTGTGATAGTTGGTGCTTTTCTTGTGGAACTCCAACCAGTCTATAATAATAATAAAATGCCTCCCCTCTGATGGGCTAGAAGTGACACATTCAGTAGCTTGATCACATTGTGACCTGCCCCTGTATATAACACGAAAATGGTAACCATGCAAGGTCACCAATACTCACTTAAATTGCAATTCGGTCCTAGCGTCTCACTGGGACACGAACAGCGGTTAGGCGCCACGCACACTCCCTCATTCACACAGGGAGGCTCACAGATGGCTGAAATAAAAAAATAGCCGATTAAGCTGCCATTGCAAAAAAGAAGTTTTTGAAATTGTTTTTATATGACATGACTTCTTTTCACTTCATTTCGACGATGGTACTAACCAACTAACCACTTAGCTTTCTCTCTCTCTCTTTTATCTCTAGAGGAAGGGTGGGGGGTCCGAAAATAAAAATTGGACACTCATACGTAGGCCACAGATGAAAAAATTCATGCATTTTTTGCTATTTTATTTTACTTTTTAGGGGGGGGGGCGGACACCCCTGACCCGCCCCCCTAAATACGGCCTTGGGTCGTGTTCAGGCTGATATGTACGAGTACCAAAAAGAAAAAAAAAGAAAAGAACCTTTTCTTTTTAAAGAGATTTTCGAAGGCTGCAACTTACGCGTAGAGCAGTCGACCCCCGTCCAGTCCGCTCGACAGCGACACACGTTCTCTCGCTCGCACACGCCGCCATTCGCACAGACCCGAGTGCAGCGAGCCCTCTCGCCACAGAGGAGGCCGTGGTAGCCCGGGTGACAGGTGCACTTGCCGGGGGCGGTGCAGACCCCATGCTCTCCACAGCCGCCCGGACAGATGGCTGGCGAGGAAACGAAACATGGGGGGACATCAAGCATGGACAGATTTTTTTTTTTTTAACACAGATTGAGCTTCAAGCATGGACAGATTGAACAGTGAAACTTGTTAGGGCGCTCAACATGTGATGGAGACAATCTAGCGGATTCTAGAGTAAGGATCCGTGAATCGGACATTGGACCCTAATTAATGCTAGGATATTTTCATCATTTTTTATTTGAGCATATCTGACCACAATCCATATTATACGTAATTATAAGACCGAGGGTTAGGTGGCAGAAAATGCTTTGAGCATTAACCTCGTCTAGTGGGGACTTTCCACTTAAGAGAAGGGGTGAAATATTTGTACGCCTCCTCGTGGTTCACCCTGGGCAACGCATTGACATGCGGCTAAAGTACGTGTATACAATGTGAAACAATCACGAGGAACTATTGTCCATAATTGGCAGTGTTTTTTTTCTAGTTCTATTATAAACGTAAAAATATACAATAAATAAATAAAGAAGTGCTATATCAAACTGTTAGCGTAATGGGATTCCCTGTCTCGAGCCGACAGTCTAAATAAAGCACTACTATACTATACTAATATACTTCAAAGCACTTCACCTTTATACCAATGCCATTCCGGAAACGGAAAAACTCGGTCAGAATTTTCCACTTGACCAGAATTTGAACCCAATGCTCTAAACCTCTGAGTCATGGAGGTCGGTAGTCGGCAGATTTAAGAGTTAGAAATAATAATAATAATAACGTCTTATTTATACTGCCCGATTAGGACTATTAAGTCCCATTATTCCAGCAGCCCAAGGCGTATGATTTTGTGGTAAAAATCCCAATTGGGAGAATAATTTGTCATGTCCCGGCTGGGTTTCGAACCCGCAACATCTGGAATCTCTGAATTCACAGAGTACAGCCTTTACCACTGAGCTACCGGGACAGACTTATTGTTTCTACTTACGAGTACACCGCGGATGTCCGAAGCCGGATTTACACGAGCACACTCCTGGCTCCACACACTCCCCGTCGTTCTGACAGGGGGGAATGCACATGGCTGAAATGAGCATGAAGGTAGAATCATGGTTAGGCATTTGACATTGGAGAAAAAATAAGATATAGGTATCATACTTCTGTTAATCACTGATATCCTATCCGCCCATCGAAAGCGGCATACTACGGAATGAACAAAATGAAAGACTTGAAGAAAGTAACTCTTTGTAAGCCGAGAACATCTTACATCTGGGAGAGAGACATCATTTAGTTGAAAGTCCATAAAAATCAAGTGTAATTTTTTTCTTCTTTGGTCTCAACGCCCTCCAACGCAATATTTTTTATTGGAAATTTCTTCATAGTGAAAAACATAAATTTGATGTTTTATTCAGTATATAAAGAAACAATTCTCACAATTTTCCTGCCAAATTACCTACCACAAAACAGGACAAAAACTCTAACTTTAAACAAATCCAAATTTAAACTCAAGTCGGCCATACAATAAAGTGACTTTCAATATCAAGTTGATCTGCATGAGAGAGACAAAAACTGTTTTTTGTTGGTCCTGCAAATTTTATTTCAATGAATTGTTACCTTTTTCAAATCAACGATTCTATTTGCGTGTAAATCCTACTGATGCCACAATTACTCTAATGCTAACATCTTCTTCTTCTTTTACTCTGTCTTATCCCGCTTAAGAAGGGTTGACGTTGTTCAATCTCATGGTTGAGGTTGGTTATGGCACATTTTTACGGCTAAATGACCTTCCTAACGCCAACGATTCTATTAGATTTAATGTCCTGGATTAGGACGGGGGTTTTACCCTTCATTCGCTGGAAATCGTACCAGCTACCCACATTAACCTCACACAGCCTGGGTAGGGCCGGAAATGCCAGCCTCACCTGTACGGAGGGAACAGAATTTTCTGTGTAAAAAATCAGCTCCCACCGAGGATCGAACTCAGGATCTCTAGACTATGGGCAGTAGTCACAACCGTTACGCCTTACTCTAACGTACTCTAACGCTAACTCACCTTACTAAAATTCTCGCAACTTCGGATCAATGAACGATTGATTTACAGAGGTAAGTAACCATGGTAAAAGTATACATAATGCAAGGCCAGTCCTGGTAAACCACTGAGTTTTTTTTTATATTAAGGCTACTCGTAAACATACACAAATACTTGTCATACATTTATACATTGTAAATACTCACTCGTAGAATCACATAAACTTTGCAGTATACTCGTACAAGATGAAACCCGAAAAGTTTTACCGAGTTAGGTACTTACATTTATTATTTATTGTACATACCTGCCTACTTGTACATCTAAAATCCTTGTACAAAAAATTAGTTTTGTATGTTTTACAGTTCAAATACAAATCCAATCATCGAGTGAATTAACTAGGCGAACCTCTGGCGAAGACAAATAGAGTTTTTTTATGCAATTTTTTTTTTTAACGAGATAACATATACAAAGGTACTTTTCCTAAGCTAAAGCTTCTAAGTTCCTATTGAAAACTTCAGTTAACGAAGTCAAAAATAAATTAATAACCTACAACAAATAATTCAGAAAATTCAAACTCCTTGTTCGAAAAATAAAGAAACAGTTTTTAACAAACATGAAATTGTCATAAGTGAGTACTTACGACTCGACAGAAAACGGATTAGACTCAGTCAAGGATAAACTTACGTAATGAGTTTCAAGAAATGGAAACAATAGTAAAGCCGTATCTCGTATAGCATCTTTTCGCGATGTTAACTTATTTGCGCAATCTTTCGTCTGAACTTAAGTTTTCATATTACATGACTTTAGAAATACACGTGACGAACTTTATAATTTTAATTGAGTATCTAAGTTTCCAAGTATTCCATTTATAGTGTGCTTCATATCCATTACTATGCTTCATGATCTTTTTTCCCTGTAGATGATGTGTTAGTACTTCGAAAGCTCAAGGTGGGTTCCTTTTGAATATTCTTAAGAGACTTTCAAATTAGAATTATACCCACAAAAGTTTTTTAGGCACAAAAAATAACAACAGTAACAGTCTGGCCGGGGGACTATTAACTGGGAGTAGACCAGCAGTCTGGCTGGGGTACTATGAACAGGGAGTAGACCAGCATTGGCTTGGTTCTGGGGGCCCTTGTCAATTATTAGCCTCCTTGTATCGACAGTGGTAGAAGTGCTGAGTCATTACTCCACTGTCTGGCTACCATCGTTCACAATGACGCCACCCTATGATGATGATGAACTATATAATAAAATAAATACCTTTTTATTATTACTAGATAGGTAAAAATAATTATATTACTAGAGGGTGAGTAGAGGGGTAATTATATTATTATTAGGTACCTATCTATTAATGCATATAAACAGATTATTTCAAAAAAGAAAGAAAGAAAAGAAGATCAATGATAAATCCATGGAAATAAGACATGTCACATGACACACCGAAGAAAAAGAAATTCTTCATTTTTCAAGTACCCATCTAGGTATGTGATTCTAAGAAAAAATCCTCTTGGATTTTATTTTTCCTGACTAAAAATTACGTAGAAAAAAATCCAACACATACGAGAATATACCTACATAATGTACATACAAAATTATACATAGTTATATTATCATGTATGTATATTGTGGCAAATTAGAAGCAGACGTTTTCTACTCTCCATACCTATGATCTCCTCTTACAGTGCATGTTAATCCGTCCCCTATCTTATCCGATCTCTCCCTTGTTCGTTTCCTCTCACAACTTCCACCAGCTTTCAGTTTGCTGTTAATTAAAAGCGTCGGACTTTTTGTTTCGTTTTTTTCTTCTTTATTGCAAGCGCTACGCTATAGATTTTTTTGTAACAATAGGTATGAAAAAACTTCTCGTTTTACACACGGCTATCATCTTCATTCTCTAAGTAGGTGATGAAAGTTCCTAACATTGTCAACAGCCGTATTTTTCTTTCTAACCAAATAAAATGGACGAACGGGAAGAAAGTCATTTTTCTTTTGGAAGACGAAAAATCTTCTTTCAGTTTGGTTAACCAAAATGGATTTATAAAATTCTTGCTTCCATTTCTTTTATAAGTTAAGTTTTCATTTTTCCATTGTTTATTTTTAAAAGTGCCGAAACGCATTTTTCTTTCACGAATAGTGGGGAAGCTAAACTTGGAAGAAAATAGAAACATTTGGAAATACCGAACTTGGAATTTTTTTATCCAAAGGAAAAACACAGCTTATATCTGTAGATGTGAGCTGTTAAAAATCCAAATGAGTAGACTAATTTGAGCATATTTTAATAAATTATATCCGTTTTAATATTATTAATTGACACATACGCGTGAAGCTAACATAAATAAATAAAATTTAATAAATTATAATGTTGAAAAGTTATCACTGTTATCAGTTATGAAAGTTGAGTTATCATATCTGATGTATCAATCACTTTCGTAATGTCACAAATACTCAAACTTCGCTGAACCCAGGACTTGAACCACCGACCTCCAGATTACAAGTCCACCGCCTTATTGAGCAAGCTACTGAGGTCGGTAAATTATAATATTAAGAAAAACAATAATAATATATTAATTCAAATTTTAGTCTCTGATTACATTTCTGTTTGAATTAAATGACAGGAAAGAAGAAAGCTGTTGATTTTAATTTTTTTCAAAAGAGATAGAATTGATTTTTATTTTTTACAAGTAAAATATTTCATCGAGAGATGAAAGATTGAATTGCAATTAATTGGTAGAGAAGTGTGGCGCTTAATCTTAAGCTCGACAAGAGTCGAAATAAGTAATCCTAACAAAAATCTCACACGTTCTCAAATTTCTAGAGTATATGCAGCTTAAAGATCAAACAAGCAATTACCTATAAAGTATATGATTTGAATTAAAATGATTTGAAAAATGAACCCTCATTAAAGCAACACTACATTGGGATATGAAGAGGTTTCATCTGGATTCTAAACTAATTAAAAAGATTAATTCAAGCGAATGAAAGCACCTACCTACGACCAACACATTTTATTCAGAGTTCATTAAATATCTCATAGCAAGTTCCCGTGTTTATACCTTTCTTCCTCTGTGTCGCATTGTTTCATATGCGACAACCTCTTCTGCCATACCTACTTCACCGCATACGTGGAAAAAATACAGAATATCCAAAACCACAGAGATCATAAATTACACTCCTTTGAGATTGGATTTCGACATCGAGGGAGGGTTGTCAGGATTCTGATGCAGATTACCAAAGGGTATCATTCAAGAAAACACGATCTAGTGCATAGATATTAAAAAGCACTGGGTGTACCTACCTCATCACGCTTAGCTGGCCACAAAGATGAAAGACAGAAAAAAACTGTAGAAAACACACAAGTTCTAAGTTTTAGTTCAGAAATACTTGAAGTTTCTTTTTTAGTTATAAAATGTTTTGCTCCACAATTTCCTTCTCATCTATCTCTTAATAAAATTAACTACAACCGTCTACTCAGTCTATGGCGTAATAAACGCAATTCCTTCCTCTGTTTCAAATGCGGGGATGCAGATTAAATAATATTAATAATAATAATATCGCCTTATTTATATTGCCCGATTAGAACTATTAAAGTCCCATTATTCCAGCAGTACGCCCAATACATATTATTATGTGGTAAAAATGTCATGTCCCAGCTGGGTTTCGAACCCACGAACCCTGGTACCTTTGGATTCACAGAATGCCGCCTTTTTTTTATTTTATTTTTTATTTTTTTAAGCTTTATTAGGTAGAACAAAAAATATATACAGTAGAACACAATGAAATATAAAGAAAAACAAAAAGATTAAACAAATATACAAGAAGGAAAAAAAGAGAGAAATGTCCTAACTAAAGGGCGGGGTTATTGCCTGTGTCAATCTCTTCCACCCAAGAGTAAAGTCATGGATGTAGATGCACACTTGCACAGTAATTGAATGAAAACAAAGTAAGCTTATCAAATGCTCCATAATGAAAAACAAGCAAAACTCACGTGTCTCACAAGTATCCCCTGAGTAGAGCTTGGAGCAGTAGCAAACGTCGGGGCGAATGCAGATGCCCCCATTGGCGCAGGGCTCGGTGCAAATGGGGGTTGCACATAGTTCTCCTGTGTACCCTGCGGCACACTGGCATTTGCGCCGCAATTCAACCTTCAGGTATGGCCAAACTGATTTGGGTTCAAAGTTCATGCAACTGCCGCCGTTGAGGCACGGACAGCTGGTGATGACGTTGCTTTCGACAGAATCTGAAATAGAAGAATAGATAATTATAACAGATGTCTATCAAACGTAGTACATATTGCGAGTTTGAAGAGATGAAAGTGAACATTAATATTATCTCTTAACAATTTATACTATGCATCAGACGAAACTTAATACAGGATTAAATTTCGACAGATCATCCTTTAATTCTGTTTTAAAATCCGGCCCCAAGTCTCCATTAAAAAAAAGATCGGTCTAGATCTTAGTTGTAATAAATAAAAAAGTCCTCTAGAAGCTACAAGAACTCTAGAAAAAATCATCTTTAGCAATATGCATTTCCATTTAATTTTATACCCTTTAAAATTAACAACGTAGAGAGTATGTTTATCATGTATGGGTACATAATGCTAGGGATAGTCTAAGATAGGTAGGTGGATGAAGATACTCGTACGAAATTGCTTCGAGCATTGTAAGAGCGGTATTACAGATTGTAAAGGTCGATATGGTTGTATGGTACATTAAATTCCCTAACATTATTTGAAATTAGAAGTAGGGATAGCATGAAGATATAAAACCGAAAGCAAGAGTAATTGCAATGGACACGGGGAGAGGCAGGGGGAGAGGGAGAGAGAGAGTGAGAAAGAGGGAGAGAAAGAGAGGGAGAGAGAGATGGAGAGGGAGAGAGGGAGGGAGAGAGGGAGAGAAGATAGAGACAGAAAGAGGGGGAGAGGGAGGGAGAGAGGGAGAGAGAGAGAGAGAGAGAGAGAAGAACTATGTATGCGGGAGATAAAAGAAAGAAAGATAACGTATTATGAGGGTTGGCAATCAATGCAATAATCTACATGCATTGGTGGTCAAGTGGTGAAGGCTCTATAGTCTGTTAAGCCAATGCACGAATTTTTCCTCACAATATCTTTAAAATTAATATGCTACCAAATTAACTGCTGCATTATGTCGTGTTGTTTATACAACACTACACAATACACCAATACACACAGGACACGGAAAGAGTCCACAGAAATTTTCTTCTGGGCGTCCACAAGGGTTAATACCCCGATCTATCCTTCCATCACCATGACACAATCATGGACACGGAAAGTAAAGTAACTGCTGGATTAAAGCCACTTTTTGACATTTTCATGTCTTTGCTCTGGCACATAACCAAAATTATGTAACGAAATTATGTAACGAAATTATGTGACGAAATTATGTAACGAAATTATGTAACGAAATATTAAATTGACATTTTCATGTGTTTGCTCTGGCACATAACCAAAATTATGTAACGAAATTATGTGACGAAATTATGTAACGAAATTATGTAACGAAATTATGTAACGAAATATTAAATTATAAAAAGAGAGAAGAGAAAAAGTATGTGTCATGCGCACAATAACGAAATATTAAATTATAAAAAGAGAGAAGAGAAAAAGTATGTGTCATGCGCACAATATGAAATTTGGTCAGTTAAGTTTTAGACCTTGAATAGTAAAGATGAAAATGTTCCAATGGTTGCAGACTCGTATGCAAGCGTTTTTTATGTTTATGTTTACATTTTACCGGGAAGAAATTTTTAAATATATGCTCACAACTGATCCAAAATTTGCTCATACACCAATTATTAGTCTAATTCGTGTTGTATAAGTAAGGTTTATTGTTATTATATATTTTGTAACTTTTCACTGTGATAAAATAAATAAAATAGGTACCTATTTATTTATACAAATTTTAATCTTAATATAATAAATGTCAAAGTCACTGACTGACTGATCATCACAGTTTCTCCGAACTGGTAAGTCCTAGGAAGCTGAAATTTGGTAGGTAGCTTTGTCTTATAGTCTAGATGTGCAATAAGACGGGATTTTTGAAATTCCCACTACAACACCTGCCATTGGCGAAAAAGGACTTTTTGCTTTCACGGCCATGCCTCGGCCCGCAAAGCGGGCGACAGCCCGCTAGTTACTTATATGCTAATACCTATTATTATAGAAACACGAAGTTCATAAAATTACGTCCAAGAAACATAGACTTCTACAGCAAAATTGCGAGAAAATAAAAAAGTCTCCACATTCCTAGGTAGGTAATTGGGTATGTATGAAGGTACATTTAATAAAAACAAACAAAAGGCAAAATTGCAATAGTTGTGGTTGATTGGAACTGCTTAAATTGAATAATTGAAACTGTTCATCAAAACCTCAATAAACAAAGTTTAAAACCCCAGGAAGGTATCAACTCTTACTGCTAATTCATACCCTCTCATTTCAGGGTAACCGTTACACTTTAAATTGGAATTCTCTCACCCATGATGAAGTTGGTAAACACTGGCATCCCCCGAAACCCCAGTAAACTAATTAAAGGAATAAACATTTCCCAAGGGCACTGAAGTTCTCTTATTTTTTTCTTCTCGTTTTCTTTTTCCCTCGCCTTCCTTAAATTATGCTAACTCAGCAGAAACTCGCTCCCGTGCTGAAGCAAGAAGAGAAGCAATGTTGCCAAATAATTTGATAATGAGAATTTTCTTCTCAATTTTTCCTTCTGTGTGCTCGGAATAATACGTTGGGGACATTTACTTTTCCTCAGACGAAAGCCCTTGGTATTCAGTTGAAATAAAAACAAGTCTGAAAGGGCTGTTTTATGTACGTGGATATTACAGAAAGCGTTACAAAAACCCGTGAGACTTATCAAATTAAGAGTTCAAAAAGGGCTATTGTTAGATAATTTTAAACTCATATTGGGATTTTTGGGCGCATGGTTCTCATCACGTTAGACCTCTCCTTCCCCAAAAAAAGTTGTACATAAATTTTGGTGTTATTAATCACAAAATTGGTCCCTCTGTGCGTCACATTTGGTTATTCTCTTTTGCTCATCCTCTCTTTAACACATTTCATAGGTAGAAGAATGACGGTCTAATACATTACCTACATAATAATGTATCGTTCTACTACCTAACATAACATAGTACATACCTATACTTACTCATATTGTAATTTTTATTTTGCTGAGATAATTTCAAGCTAGAAGAGCATGAAAATATATGGATTTGTATGCACGCCGCGTATACAGGGTGTCCCGTATACAGATGCAAATATTTTAAGGGTAGGTTCAGCCCACCGTGGACTATCATATGAACGAAACTTGCAGTGGGGCATTTTGCTTCGTTAAAGAGTTATAGCCAAATCCCTGTTTTTCCCACAGGTCTAGAGGTCACTTGGATCGATGCACGTTTTTAAAGAAATGATAGCCAGTAAGTAATTTTTGACTTCATGTATGGATAGTCATGCATATTTCCCTTGAAATGCAGTTGGTTGCATAAAAAAATATTGAAAGACCAGAGAGATATTTAATCATAAGTTCTAAACTTTTCTAAAATTTGATTTTTCCCTTTTTTCCCTTTCATGAATTTAAAGTACTTCTACAATTGCAATTCTGCGTATCACTAGTTAAAAAAATACCCTATTATGTTTAGTTTTAGAAAAAGAAAGCTCATTTATATCACTTTAAAGATCATGGAACGCAAGACACACAAAGCTCAAAAAACACTTCTGAATCATGATGAAAAATTCAAAGTTGGCTGAATTCTAACAGAATTGGCGCGTAATTTGAGGTATAAATACACTGCTATGGGATGTTTAACAGAGGGAAATTGATCATTCACAGTGGTCGGTCGGTGTGAACTTTTATGTGAATGGGTTTACGGAATCACAGGGTTATCATGAGGAAAAATAATGAGAGAGGCTGCAACGAAAGCAGCAACCAGTGGTGTAATTAAAAAAGAATACACATGGAGAAAGACTCTGCGCTACCAACAAAAATTATGATTTTATTTTTAGAAGTAAAATTAAAAATATCATTTTTGTGTTTATCACAATCATGATATCAAAAACATAACAAATAGTGCCGAAAATTAACCTTGGGTAAAACTCGAACATCCAAACTTAAGGTTACTATTATTATTAATACTTTATTTTTATTTTATAAACAATTGGACCAAGCTTTATTTACATTTTTTTTACAATGAACATGGTAACAATTTGTGAAATAAATATAAAGAAAGACTGATCAAGGGTGGTGATACAGTGATACATGTTTGTAGTTTATTGATAAACTACAAACATGATACATTCTGCAACACAGGACATGAAATGAAAAGAACCCAAAAGAATATGTAGCGAACCAAGGGCGAGGTTTAAAGCTTGTGGCTTTCTCTTCCACCGAACAAATTGATCGCCTTGTTATTTTAACTATTAAATTTGATTGATATAGTTGGTTAATAGAACTAATTGTACTCAGAAAATTTTCATTTATAACTTGCAGTTGGCACAAAAATAGTCACACAGACCGCTTCAGGCATCGAGTGTTCTTCAAAATGCAATAGCGCCCAGATTCAAAATTTGAAAGATGTGTTTCTCTCCTTCTGGTGCCGTTTGATAAGGCGTATCTCATTCGTTCCTTCACGCGTCTGAAAGAACTTTGTATTTATTGAAACAAAATAGCAAAGGGTATTTTTTTACCTAGTGATACGCAGAATTGCAATTGTAGAAGTACTCTAAATTCACGAAAGGGAAAACAGGGAAAAATCGAATTTTAGAAAAATATTAAACTTATGATCAAATATCTCTCTGGTCTTTCAATATTTTTTCATGCAACCAACTGCACTTCAAGGGAAATATGCATGACTATCCATAAATGAAGTCAAAAATTACTTACTGGCTACCATTTCTTTAAAAACGTGCATCGATCTAAGTGACCTCTAGACCTGTGGGAAAAACAGGGATTTGGCCATAACTCTTTAACGAAGCAAAATGCTCCACTGCAAGTTTCGCTCATATGATAGTCCACGGTGGGCTGAACCTACCCTCAAAATATTTGCATCTGTATACGGGACACCCTGTATAATATTTATGCAATGTGCAATGCACTTATTCTAAATACAGCAATCTGTCGAGGTGCTCCGTGCGACGAAGCGTTTCATGCTAAGGGCGAATTATAATAACTATGTACGAAATTTACATAACTTACAAATGTAATTATTTGAAAACATGAAATTAATAACGACATGCGATGAGTTGTTCAAAGGACAGTTTGATCTTTGCGATGAGCGATGTTGAAAATAATGTATTTATTTCTAAAACCTTCTTACCCGAGATAGTTATAAAATATTGTTTGTAAGTACAACCTTCTTACCTCAGGTACAAGTTAGATATATTATGATGATCGTTATCTTAGCATTTTATGAGTTCGTGAAGAGCACTTTGAAAAATAAAAAGCATTTCGATGTATTAGTTAGGTACATATTGACATATATAAATAAGATTGTACATTTATTTGAATCATTTATTTTAAATAATTATTGATTGCTGTCTTAATGAATCCCTCAAAATTAAAAAAAAAAATATATATATATACAGGGTGTCCCGTATACAGATGCAAATATTTTGAGGGTAGGTTCAGCCCACCGTGGACTATCATATGAGCGAAACTTGCAGTGGGGCATTTTGCTTCGTTAAAGAGTTATTGCCAAATCCCTGTTTTTCCCACAGGTCTAGAGGTCACTTAGATCGATGCACGTTTTTAAAGAAATGGTAGCCAGTAAGTAATTTTTGACTTCATGTATGGATAGTCATGCATATTTCCCTTGAAATGCAGTTGTTTGCATGGAAAAATATTGAAAGACCAGAGAGATATTTAATCATAAGTTCAATATTTTTCTAAAATTCGATTTTTCCCTGTTTTCCCTTTCGTGAATTTAGAGTACTTCTACAATTGCAATTCTGCGTATCACTAGGTAAAAAAATACCCTTTGCTATTTTGTTTCAATAAATACAAAGTTCTTTCAGACGCGTGAAGGAACGAATGAGATACGCCTTATCAAACGGCACCAGAAGGAGAGAAACACATCTTTCAAATTTTGAATCTGGGCGCTGTTGCATTTTGAAGAACTCTCGATGCCTGAAGCGGTCTGTGTGACTATTTTTGTGCCAACTGCAAGTTATAAATGAAAATTTTCTGAGTACAATTAGTTCTATTAACCAACTATATCAATCAAATCTAATAGTTAAAATAACAAGGCGATCAATTTGTTCGGTGGAAGAGAAAGCTACAAGCTTTAAACCTCGCCCTTGGTTCGCTACATATTCTTTTGGGTTCTTTTCATTTCATGTCCTGTGTTGCAGAATGTATCATGTTTGTAGTTTATCAATAAACTACAAACATGTATCACTGTATCACCACCCTTGATCAGTCTTTGTTTATATTTATTTCACAAATTGTTACCATGTTCATTGTAAAAAAAAAATGTAAATAAAGCTTGGTCCAATTGTTTATAAAATAAAAATAAAGTATTAATAATAATAGTAACCTTAAGGTTGGATGTTCGAGTTTTACCCAAGGTTAATTTTCGGCACTATTTGTTATGTTTTTGATATCATGATTGTGATAAACACAAAAATGATATTTTTAATTTTTCTTCTGAAAATAAAATCATAATTTTGTTGGTAGCGCAGAGTCTTTCTCCATGTGTATTCTTTTTCCATAATTATACCACTGGTTGCTGTTTCGTTGCAGCCTCTCTCATTTTTCCTCATGATAACCCTGTGATTCCGTAACCCCATTCACATAAAAGTTCACACCGACCGACCACTGTGAATGATCAATTTCCCTCTGTTAAACATCCCAGAGCAGTGTATTTATACCTCAAATTACGCGCCAATTCTGTTAAAATTCAGCCAACTTTGAATTTTCCATCATGATTCAGAAGTGTTTTTTGAGCTTTGTGTGTACTGCGTTCCATGATCTTTAAAGTAATATAAATGAGCTTTCTTTTTTATAAAACTAAACATAATAAGGTATTTTTTAACTAGTGATACGCAGAATTACAATTGTAGAACTACTCTAAATTCACGAAAGGGAAAACAGGGAAAAATCAAATTTTAGAAAAGTATTAAACTTATGATTAAATATCTCTCTGGTCTTTCAATATTTTTTATGCAACCAACTGCATTTCAAGGGAAATATGCATGACTATCCATACATGAAGTCAAAAATTACTTACTGGCTATCATTTCTTGAAAAACGTGTATCGATCCAAGTGACCTCTAGACCTGTGGGAAAAACAGGTATTTGGCCATAACTCTTTAACGAAGCAAAATGCCCCACTGCAAGTTTCGCTCATATGATAGTCCACGGTGGGCTGAATCTACCCTCAGAATATTTGCATCTGTATACGGGACACCCTGTATATTAATATTTTCCATCAAACTTTTCCGTTAGCCAACCTAAACAAGTACTGTTGTAAAATAACACCGCGAACCTTAAGGTAAAAGTAAGGTAACACCTGTGTCTTTATGATCTTTTTCTTAAAAAAGAATTTGATTTCTTTCCTCTCTCTAAGAAAATGGATACGAAAGGAGAGCGGTTACCGCAACGTTTTTATAAAAATGTAAATTTTTGTGGAAATTTATTTTTGTGGCAAATAGCTCATCAGATGGCGAGATGAAGTTTGAGGTTGGGGTGGTAATATTTCTAGATTACGTTCCGGTCTTGTACACAGTCGTTGGGAGATCTTGAACCGTTAACATTTTGTAAAATCAAGCTTCTCAAATGTTCGTTATTTTCTTTCTTAGAAATGCTAATAACACCATTACAAGTAAGGATAATAAATGGAGAGTAGCAGCTTGGGAAGCTCGTGCTCTCGAGATTATACCTGCAACCTGCACATGTTTGATTATTATTACTATAACTAAAGTTTTCTTTCTTTTTATAAATATTTATTTATTACTCTAAAGTACTTTTATTTGAAACTCTAAAGTTCATGGTTATAAATAAAAACGTGCTCACATACTACATAAAAATATAATCATATTATGTAAAGTATAATAAAATCGTAGATATTATTTTCGAGTGGCTACCTACCTTTTTTTTTGTTTAATTTTTAATTAATTCATTTATTATTATTACTATTTTATAGATAATATATTTCTGCCATTTGCAATCCAGAGGGCAAAGTACTCAGAATACTTGAGCAATTTCCTCTATGGATTACAAGTGACATTTTTTGGAATAAATATGATCGAGCCTTTGGTTCTCCGGTATTTTATTTACCTATATTCTTTATTGGCAGTATCGAAGTATGTATATTAAATTTAATTTCCCCACTCACTAACCATGTATCAATAATGTAGCTTTAGCATGAATAATTATCAAAAGGAAATAGTTACATAAGGCCAAAATAATTAGATTTAAGGGAGGTATATTCTGGACGGCCCTCCTGTTTTACTTTTAGCTTTAGTAGACTTCAGCTAACTAGTCAAAATAAAAGTTAAGAGACCCAAAAGTTATTATGATTTGTGTTAACCTAAAAGTTATTTATTTATTTATTTTACATTTCAATTATTTGTGTTAACCTCTTTCGTGGTGTCACAATTGACCAAACTACTAAATTTTTACCAAACTTGGGACTGCAACCACTATCCTATGGAGGTTACAAGGCCGTCACCTCATCAATCAAACTACTGCGTTCAGTTATCTCGTGAAATCTATTTGATGTAAATAAAAAATCCGTGAAAACTTACCCTTTCCATCATGATGGTTTTCTAGCAGAGACAAGACCATGTTTTTCCGTGTCACGTGAGCCTTGCTGGGACACGCATGCGTGTTGCACGCCCGGGACTCGACCCTCTCGTCTCCAGACTGCAGGCACAGCTCCAACTTCTTCACGTTGGTGTCCACACATCTCGAGTGCCGGGTTCGAACCCCGCCGCCACAGGAAACTGAGCAGTGGCTCCAGGTAGACCACTCAACTTCTGAAATTTATAACGACTTTGACATTGGTAGAGGTAAAAAAAATGCTACCATAAATCACTACTATACTATACCATGATTAACTCTCTGAACACGTGTTGCAACTTCTGCTTTATACTACTTGGATAAAAGAATAGTAATGATGGTCTGGTTGTTTTTATCAAATAAAATTTACAAAAAATACTTTCTCTAAGCTCATTACACAAACAAATGTACTTCTAAGAAAATACTAAGCTTCTAAGAAAATACCTGTTAAGTACCTACAAACCTATTATGTTAATGATATTTTTGATGTACCTACTATAATGGCCTTTTTGTCATATTCAATTAATAATCAAGATTTTGAGGGACTTTGAATATTTTATGATCAAAGTCAAAAATAACATCATCAACACTTATGACCCCTACTCACCGTACATGACAGCATCTTCAATCCCACTGCCATCCTCCCGCTCCTCCTCATCAGGTTCATCATCTACACGCCAATCACTCTCGTCCTCTGGGACGGAAGAGGCTGTCGTCTCTCCAGACTCCTCGTGTTGAGAGCTGACCGGTGCAGGAGTCACCTGTTCTAGAGCCCCGATTGAAATCGCAACTAGAACCCCATCGTCTTTGTCCACTTCTGCTGGCGTCTTCCCATTAGGTTGATCCCCCATCATAGCCTCATCGGAACCAGATAAGTCGTTTGGTTCATCCTCCGGACCAGAAGTTTTGTTGGAAATGGAATGACGCTTGGTGAGGTAGGATGTGAGGACGAACTGGTCCATGGTGTCGTCTGTGGCAGGCGGTGGTGATGTGATTACCCTGGAACAGAAAGTTGAGAGCGCCGAATTAAAAAAAAAAAAAAAAAAAAAAACAGGATTTAATTTACGATAAGCCAGACCTTCCCTCAAGTTGGAGTTTCAACCAATCGCAGCGCTCTATAAAAACCCGTCTTGAGAAACAGTGTGGCTTATCTTATGTTTAATCCTGTTTTAATAAGGCCCTAAGTCGCTGTAGTTTTAAGTGACAAAAATTTGAGGCATATTTCAAATTTAGAGCTTTTTTTTTTGCACCCTCGTATCATTTTAATGTCTATGAAACTACTTGAAAGAAAGTTTGAGATTATTATAAGTAGGTATGTCATAAAGTATCATTGATTGTTAAAAAAAATTATCGCGCGAATAAATAACATACTGGAGAAAGGAGGAGAAAAGGGATTTTTGATCAATATTTGGATTCATGACCAACCTTTTGAATTTTAGTACCAAATCAGCAAGTTCTCGAGATTGTTGACCTCGAATAATAGGATGCCTCAAGCGAAAGAGTTTTGGTTCAGACAATGTTCTTATTTTCTAAGAGAGAAAAAGTGCTTGTAAAATGTGATGTGTTGAAAAATACAAATTCAACCACTATTGTGCAGTAAAATTTCTAATGAATAAGTTTTTAATTAGTTTTATCTTCAGTTAGGAGATTATTAAAATGAAAAGCAGCCACAAGGATTTTATTCTGAGACGTCAAGTTGCGGTTTATTTTAGATCTGAAGGAATTTTAAAAAGAGCGATTGAGGATAAAGGCGAGCAGATTAAGAAAGACAAGAAAAAGCAAAGAAGACGTATGAAAAATATGAAAATTAGCAAGAAATCCTTAGAGAAAATGCTAGAATAGAAACTTTTCCAAAGAGGTCTTTGAGTTCAAGGTCTTTTTAGCTATGATCTAGCTCAGTCAAATTAACTTATTTGATTTACTTTTCCCAAATATTACGCAAAGATACTAGACAAGTGTGATGAATATAAGAAATGTTTAAAAGACACAGACTACGCTACGTCTCGATTCAATGTTGATAAAGGATCTCACAAAACTTATTTAAAATTCCAAAAAAATCAAAAGTACATTAATAGGCATTACTAATACAGGGTGCGGCGCGGTAATGTCCCATTTTGAATCGCTTAGTGTAAAGCCGCACTTCTAATTAGACAAGTTCGAACCAAGTTAGAAGATGCACAAACTACTAATTTTTTCGATTCAATTGAGCTCTATTGTCAAAATGATTTTATCAAAGCAACAGAAAGCTTATTGCGTGGAGAGTTATTTTTCGAAAAATAATGGTATCGTAGCAGTGCAGCGGGAGTTTGACATTACACACCAAACTGTAACACGATCTGCATGGAGGGGTTTTTCATGAAGTTCCCTAGGGTTGTTGTCACTCCAATAACGCATATTTTGTTTATTAACACAGCCTGAAATGTGAAAATGGGCTTCATCACTGAAGAAAACTATCACATCTGGAAGTAAGGAGTCAATCAGGGTTTCACATGCATTTTGTCGTTGAATAAAGTCTCGCCTCGAACAATTCCTGCACCACTACCATTTTGTAGGGATGAAATGCTATTATTTATGAAGTATCCTCCGCAATGAACGGTCAAGATATGCCAAGAGCAGCAGCATCCTTGCGAGCTGAGCGCCTAGGTGACCGCAATATCGCCTCACGTACTCGTTCAACGTTTTGGGGGTTGACACAGGCTGTGTTAATAAACAAAATATGGGTTATTGGAGTGACAACAACCCTAGGGAACTTCATGAAAACCTCCTCCATACAGATCGTGTTACAGTTTGGTGTGCAATGTCAAACTCCCGCTGCACTGCTACGATACACTTATTTTTCGAAAAATAACTCTCCACGCAATAAGCTTTCTGTTGCTTTGATAAAATCATTTTGACAATAGAGCTCAATTGAATCGAAAAAATTAGTAGTTTGTGCATCTTCTAACTTTGTTCGAACTTGTCTAATTAGAAGTGCGGCTTCACACTGGGCGATTCAAAATGGGACATTACCGCGCCGCACCCTGTATTTAATTTACTACTTGACAAGTTATCTCCCACTTGGGATTTTGACCCCATAAAGTAATTCGTCTTGGGATTACTTCTGTAATAAAGGGACTCATTAGTCCTTGAGTAGCATTTATAAGGTGATGTTATTATTATTAAAATACCCTGTTTGTCCTTCAAAGGAACTGGAACAGAAAATGCGAGGAAGGAAAAGAAATGAATTCTTACTGATCGATATTCGAAAGTTCCGGAGGGATCTTGGTTGGTGGAAACGTCTGTTTGGTGGCATTGAGGAAAGTCCGATCCAAGAACTGAGAGGCTGACTCATTGCATTGGTGTTTGATAGCGTCAGCATTTGGGACCAAGAGGAGTTGCTCGATGTCACCCTGCAAAATGGAGACCAGCATACATATTTTTATGTTCTTGATGTTCATTCGTGCACTGGTCAAGTGGTTAACGCGCTAGTCTGTTAATCCAGTAGTGTTTCGTTTGTAATGTAAATAAATTTGCATCCGTAGACTTAAAAACTAAATCTTGGTAAAATTGAACTTCGAAGGTATACCTGATGATTTAAAATAATAGATTCTGTCTTACCTTCGTAACGATATTACTTACTCCTACTGCGATATTACTTACTCTAAACTCTGAGCATAAAGCACAGGTGCACTGGTGGTCAAGTGGTTAACGCACTAGTCTGGTAATCCAGGTAGCGTAGGGATCTGTTGGTTTGAATCCCACCCAGTGCATGAATTTTTCATCATTAATTTGAGTTTATGACCACTTCATAATAAAACTCAGAGGGTTAGGTGGTAGAAAATGCTTTGAGCATTAACCTCGTTTGGTGGTTACCTTTCACTAAAGAGTGTTCTTATTATCAAACAAAAACAGAAAATAAGTCAAAAATAGGAGTTGCTCCGCAAATAATGTTAGATAAAACTTATATAGCAACAGCTGTAACAGTTATCAAACACTTCGGCCGAGGTGTGAAGATCGCACCAAAGAAAAAAGAGACAGAAGTTAATCATCACATAAGCCAGGAGTTATTTATTTAAATTTCTTACATACTAATTATCAGTGTTGTAACGGGTACATTTTTTTTGGTACCCGGTACGGGTACGGGTATTCAGGGGCAATTTGTACCCGGTACGGGTAAGAGGTACTTTTTAAAAACAGTACCCGGTACGGGTACCGGGTAATGAAAAAATGTACCGGGTATTTTACGGGTACTTTTCGGGTACATACCTACTTATAAAATTTCTCTTTGTTCGGTTTGGTAAGCCTCGGTAAGTTTGGTAAGCCCAATCGCTCGCATGGAGGTAGGAAGTTGTGGATATGATGTCATTTGTTTAAAAAAGTGAAACTTTTTTTTTTTTTGAAAAACGTTCCAAAATGAAAAACAAGGTTTCAATTTTTTAGAACAAATTTTTGCTACTTAAGAACAAAAAAGTACCCGTAAAGTACCCGCTTTTCGGGTACTGGGTACAGAAAAATAATACCCGGTACGGGTATTGGGTACCAATTCACAATCTGTACCCGGTACGGGTATCGGGTACTCAAAACTGTACCCGGGTACAGTACCCGGGTACAAGTACCCGGGTACATTACAACACTGCTAATTATGTATTTATTATGAACCTCAGCACAATGCTGACTTAAAACAAAGAAGGGTTCCAATGGAAAGTCTTAATTATTTTTTATCGTCAATATTTGTATTTTCTTCATTTTTTTGAAGTTGTAAATTCTTCCCAAAAAAGGTTTATAAATTTAAAAATAATAATAATATAATACATTAATTTGAACATTCCAAACTTTTCGATAGTTGAGAAAGGGACATGTGAATGTTTACATTCTACTCACCTACCTACATTTAGTATAAAAGTTTCGAAAGATACTTCTAAATCTGAATTCGGAGACAGAGAACAGATAATCTGATAAAAATGTCGTCGAAACTGAATTTTCGCTCGAAAGGCTCCGGGGCCGTCAGGAATACTTTGAATAATAATGTTTCTTCTTTTTCTAACCCTGCAGTGTTCTTCGTAATCTCAAAGATACAGTTACATCCGAATTTTCTATTCATAGTCCTTAAAGGGGTTTAGGGATTAGGGAATACGTATCCCGGTTAAAGTTGAAGCTAAAAATAGTAATAATTGAACATTGCTGTCGGAATAAGCTGCGTGGGTTTCAGGGTAAGCGCTCCCATCTACGTGTACTATCTTAACGTCATCGTCACAAAACGTGAGATAATCCGCGATTTTTAGAAAGCACTTAATTTTTATTTAAAAATCCTTCTTATACCAAAAGTAGAGCTCGGATAAGTCTTTTTAAGAATAAAGTTAACTTAAAAAACTAATTAAAAATTCTTAAAAACACAAGGAGCGTTTTTCAGATACTAAAGTTTCAGGTCAAGCTTGTTTATAATTTTTGTGGGATTTTTACATATTTATATTTAGTTTATAGTTTATAGCGATACCTAAGCTAGGTCAGAAACCCACAATGGACAATTAGAAAAAGGTTTACTCTTTCCTCAACACAGTTTTTTTGTAAACTTTGAGAAACGGTACCATTCTAGTTTTTTTTTTAAAAATTTGTAAACTATATTAATTTGTATATTACCAATGCTAATTTGTATTCAATAAGTGGAAAATAGTTTTTTTTGTTTATGACGTCACTGTAATTCAAGTGTTTCTAAAAGTATGAATCATAGAATATGATACCTATTAAAAAAAAAAAAGTTATCATATTTGTGTTAATCATTATCGTGATATCACAACTACTCAAACTCGCTTTACTAAATCTATGCTGAATCTGGGACGTGAACCACCGACCTCCAGATTACCAGTCAAGCCTTATCGATCAAGCTATACTGATGTCGGTTATAGAATTTAATATTGAGAAAATTACAGTTGAGAAGCGGAGCAGAGCAGGGACGAGAAAATCCATAAGACACTCTCTATGTCTCTATCTTAGCAGACTTGACAGTAAAGCCCACTTTCAGTACCCTCATCACAGCTGGAAAATACATCCCCTGATTTGTCATTATCACCACATTTTCACCTCATCAATTTGAAAGCTCCCCTGACCATGCTAGGCCCCCATGACCCCCATCCAAAGTTACCCGTTCCTTTTATACCCTGCCACATCCCGAAACAAATTCACCCCAGTCCGTCCTCTAATTTCTCGTTTCGACAGCCTCATTACTCATTATCTATAGAAAGAGACAAAGGCTCAGCGAACACTAAACTTATAGTGATTGATGGCAGGACTGAACGGGAAAATATACATAAATAAATCCATCTTGTACCTAAATTTTGTGTGTATCTAAATTTTCACAATAAATTATTGATCTTTCCTTCCTTCCTAGGGCCAAAAAAAATAATGATGAAGAATAAGAAGAAGAAAAGGAAATCAGAAGAAAAAAGAATAAAATGCTGCTAAAACAACAAAAAGAAGCAGAAAAGAAATATACGTTAGGAATAATAAAGGGAAAAAGGAAGAGAATAAAAGGAAAAAAAAAAAGTTTTACGATCTGTTAGGAAAATCGTTTTTATTTACATTGGAGAGATATTACGTAGATATGAGAGGGTAAATTCTTCTTGACCCTTCTACGTCTTACTCAAATTCAAAGAAAACGTTATCCTAGAGACTATTCCCTCTCTTATCCTTCTCAATATATTCAGATTATTCAGGTATGGTAAGTAGCTCCTGAAACTTTCTTAATGTCTCTCTCAGAGTTCTCAATTTTCTTTAAGTGTCCACTTCAGTTTTATCGATGCCAGTTAAGCATTATCGATTTCTACTTCTGAAATGCAGATTATAAGTTAAACAGTCATATTAGATGGGATAGGTACTTATCTAACAAAAACGTTTTATTAGTAGATGTAAATGATGTACAAATAAATACTAAACAAAACAAATTACTTGGTTTGGCCTAAGTAAACAATTAATCTTGATGAATAATTCAGGACGTAAAGATCTAATTTGAATAACTGAATCCTCTTGAGTCAATATAACTGTGTAGTAGTTCTAGTGTGTACCTGCCTGTAATAATAATAATAACAGTCTTTAGTAGAAGGTAACCACCAGGTGAGGTTAATGCTCATTTGCTCAAAGCATTTTCTACCACCTATTTCCAAGTTCTTGGACTGACGAATTTTATTGAAAATGGTTTCCAAAATGGTATGAAAACTACTGCAGCTAAAGTTTGCCCATGATAAAGTTTGGAAACAGGGCCTATTTCTCAAACTCATAAAAGTAATTCCCAACATTAAAATAGTTGATCTAATAACGAACATTATGCAGATGCCATGGCCTCTGCTATCCAAGACAATAGATGGTCTGCAATCAAATCGCATCTTGAAAATGAGTCATTCAGTTTATTCACTTACCTTACACAATGGCGACTCCAATCCTATCTAAAACAGAAGTATGTTGCTTGCATTTGTACAACCGAGAATCTGAAAGGAAACTTACCATTAACGTTGAAGGTCGTACTTTAAATCATAATTTTAATCCCAAATATTTGGGTGTTACATTGGATCGATCGTTAACCTACAAATACCACCTCAGCAAAGTTGCCTTGAAACTTCAGTCTCGAAACAACCTGATCTCAAAACTGACGTCTACGTCCTGGAGTGCAAGCGCAAGCTGTTTGAGAACGTCCACTCTTTCTTTGTTATATCCAACTGCCGAATAGGCGTCACTTGTTTGGTTTCAAAGCTGTCACGTTCATAAAGTTGATGTCCAACTCAACTCAGCCATGCGACTGAAAACCGGAACCGTTCATTGAAAACCAACTGAATGGCTGCCTGCCCTTAGCCATACTGCTCTTCCTACACTACGCCGCAACCAAGGCCTTGTCAAGATATACGAGAAAATCAAAGATAACGATCGTATACCTCTCAATTAAGATCTCCTAGATGTATCTAGAATAACATTAAAATCAAGAAAATCACCAATACCATATGGTAAACAAATCCTTGAAAAGGGTTTAAATGTTGAAAATGAATGGCGAGACTCCCATCTTTGAATTTACTGCTTCAACTTGCAACAATGAGAAATTCTCCCTTCCTAGGAAATCTCTTTGTAATTTGAATCGTCTCCGTACACAACATGGTTGATGCAAGTCTTGTTTTACCAAATGGGGACTGTCAGACGATGAGAGTTGTGAATGTGGATATTCATCTCAAACAATGGATCATATCATCAGAAACTGCCCACTTCTATCTTACAAAGGAAATCTACATACATATATGACATCAAATCATTAACCTACTACTGATGCGAAGACATGGCTCCAAAACTTGGGGATCTATAACTTATTTGTTTTTTTTTCTTCTTTTTTTTTTCCTTATTCAAACTTAATAATTAAATTGTAATTTTTTGTTTGTTTGTGTTTATACCTTTCACTTTGTATTTCAATTTCAAAATAAAAATCCATACTATAAGTAAAATGAAAACCACCTAACCCTCAGAGTCTTATTATTATGTGGTTACAAACTCAAATTAATAAGGAAAAATTCATGCACTGGGTGAAATTCGAACCAACGGATCCCTACGCTACCTTAATTACTAGACTAGTGCGTTACCCACATGACCACCAGTGCACTTGTGCATTATGTTCAGAGTTTAGAGTAAGTAATATCGCAGTAAGAGTAAGAATATCGTTACGAAGGTAAGACAGAATCTATTATTTTCAATTGTCAGGTATACCTTTAAAGTTCAATTTCACCAAGATTTAGTTTTTTTAGTATACGGATGGAAATTTATTTACATTACAAGCGAAAGGGGGTCAAATTTGAAGATTTTTTATCTCACTTTGTTTGATCAACGGAAGGAAAATAAGTTTAGGGCGAGAGAAAAATAGGAAAAGAAATGTAGACGGATAGAGAGAAGAGAAAATGTTTGTTCAAAGGATGTTGCTATCAAATTCAGATTCAAGGATGAAGCGAAAATAGAAAATACATTAAACATGAAGTACTTGAGCATTGCACCCTCTGGCAATTTCCCAGCTCTACTTTTTACCAACGGAATACAAGAAGTTTTTCTAAGAATTGAGCATCGAATTTCGTGTTTCTGGTTCACTCATGTAAAGTGTGAAGTCAAAATTCATATCGATGTGTGATATGAAAGTCATGAGATGCATGTGCTAAGTCAAATATTATTTTTGTGTAACACAGAAATCATTCCAAACGATTTCCTTTTGTGTATTTAAATTTGAAATTATATTCCTAGACATGTATAACCCGGGATCAGTACGGTTCGGTTTTGTAACGTATAAAGTACACGGTAACGTATACGATTGTGAGAGAAATCTCTCACAACCGTACTGATTGCGGGATAATATACATAAAATACTGTCACATAGTATTCAGTACAAAATTTAATATTAAAATGCACCCAAATCATGCAAATCATTGAAATACAAATTAAAATAATCGCAAAACAAAAATAAAATGTATTTGCTGAAAATCTCTTGAGAAAAAGTCTCACCGTGAACAAGTACCCGATGACTAGATCTGCATCTTCAGGCGTGTTTAAGGACTCCCTGGGCAGGACATAGTTGTAGACCCACTCGCAGTCCACGTAACTGTGGATCCTGTTCTCATCCAGGATTCTGAAACATGGCGAGATCCGGTAACAAAAATAGCGAGGAAATCGAACAAGACATCTCTAATAAGAAAAACCAGCGCTTTAAACAACTTACCAGCTAACAGCCATTATAATGAACACAATGTTTGCTCTGGAGGCAAATGCCCAAGTCCCAAGACAGGTTTTTTTCTCTCTTAATAAGAATTGATTTTATTTCTTGTGTATTTGTAGTGGCGTATGTTTTTATTTGTTGTGTATTTGTAATGACGTATGTTTTTATTTGTTGTGTATTTGTAGTGGCGTATGTTTTTATTTGTTGTGTTTTAATGTTTTGAATACTGTTGTGGCGTATGTTTTAAAAAAAAATTCAAATAAGAGTTTTCTACTAAGAAAGAAAATCCATCATTTTTGTGTTAATCATTTTCTTGATATCACAACTACTCAAACTAGCTTTACTAAATTTACGCTGAAACCGCGACTTGAACTACCCACATCCAGGTTACAAATCCACCGCCTTATCGATCAAGCTACTCAGTGCGGTTGAGTTTGCTACTAGTATTAATAATATTTAAGTACTTGTACTCATAATGCTCACCCTATTGCAATCTGGTGCCACTTCCCATCCCCCACCAGGGTGGGAATCACGATGGACCGCACCGTGTTGTTACTGTTGGAGTGCACCAGACGGATGAACTTGGAATCATACAGCTCAACAGAAAGATACACGTTCTTTTGGCGTCGGGATTTGAGGCTCAAAATCGTTCCCTGCTGTTGACCCTATGAACATGAAAGAGAAAAATAGGCATCAACATTCTTTTTTTCAATACTCTTTAGTTTTTATTGTATACCTAATACAAAATACAATTGCAGAAACAAACAAATATAGAAAAAAGTAAAAAAATATTATTATACAAGAAATAAATTTATAAATAAATTTATAAATAGAGTTATAGAAGAGTCCATGTGTGCTTAAACATGTTGAATAATTCTTAAAAATATTAAGTTCTTTTCATTTTGGGGCGGTACAGATCGGTAGTGCCAATAATTAGCAATGAAGACACCGTGGTCATGTGGATTGGCGCACTAAGCTTGCACGCACGTTGACCTGGATTCAATACCCAACAGGGTAGTAATTTTTCTCTCCTGTTCTTGGATGTTCGGGGTTCACTTATACCTTGTTAGGAAAAATTAGTAGCTGCTTTAATGTGAGCAACGGCCAGTAGTGGAATTATAGGGAAGAACAAGATACTTATCGGATTTTGAAAAGATATGGTGAAGTCCTATAACTCTGCACTTCATACTAAAATTATGTCCTATAATTATGCCAAACTAAAAGAGGGAAAAACAGGAAATAATGTGAGTATCCATTAGAACAGAGGACGCATTAGAACATTAGTTATCCGGTTAGTATGCATTACTAGCATCAAACTGTGTGTGATTTGTCTAATGACTCATTACAGTCATTACTCATGACAACTATGAAAGTATGCATCCCTTCATAGATTCATATCACAAAAAAGCGCCACACTATTGTGCAAATTCGGTATGTATTACATAGTTAACATTATATTATTATAACTATGTATTTAAATACCGTAAAGTACAACTACAGCATTAAAACAAAATTAGCTGAACAATAAGAACGCATCGAAATAAATTGTCCGCAACACTGGCAGCGCAGTAAATTGCAGCTGATATGTTGTAATTAATCTCTGGTAACACATTAATCTCATTTTAATCATTCAAAATTATTTTACTAAAACAATGGCAAAATTTTGTCTAATATTTGAAATGTGTGTGCTTTATTATAATAATTATAATAAAACAAGATAATTATATACTTCAGGCTTATCCTTCCCGTGTCGCTATTATTAATTTTGTGAATAATTTAAATGACACCGACCTACCTATCAAAACAGTCCATTTTGTTCATTGTAACTAATTTGTAGGGCAATCTGCTTCATCATAATAACCAGTATAGGTTTTACGTAATCAATTTTGCTTTTTAGTCCATCCTCTTTATTATGAAAGTGATGAATGTAGAGAGGGATGGATATTGTATTAGTCTTGGAGTCTGTCTGTCGGTGTGTTCCCATAGAAGGACTTGAAATTGTAGAGAGGTCTGGATATTGGATTAGTTTTGGGTAGCGCCGAAATTGCCAGCTTCACGTGTTTAGAGGAAACAGATTTTTTTTCAAAAAGTCTGTTCCAACCGGGGTTTGAACTCGGGATCTCTGGACTAAGGGCAGTAGTCACAACAGTTGTGCCACAGAGGCTGGCTTTAATACATTTAGGCAAAAAATTCAACCTCAAATCCCACCACTGTGTTTTGCGAATGCCGTGTGGAATACTAACCACCCTTTCTCATCAAAGGTAAAAAGGAACTTGTAATAAACGGAGCTTTTGAAATTCTCCTGTTAATATTTGAATAGAAAAAAGTTCTGATGTAGCATAATTGCAATATTTCCTCATACCCATACACATAATATAATATGGCAGAGAATTATCATGTCAATCATGATTCTATACTGAAAAAGCTTAATGACTAAGCTGCATGATTACTTATATTACGTGTGCTGAATTTCCGATGAGCTTCAATCAAGTAAAAATACTTTCTGCTAAGAGATAGGTACATAAGTGGGTAGGTAGATATACTTTAGAAAAGGATGATTTACCGTCCAGCAAGAAAAGAAGGAACATCTACAGCATTTTTACTACAGACTGGTTTTACTATTGGATTTTCTCAATTATGTGCTAGTTAATATACAGGTTTAGTAGTCACCGTGGCAGAGTGAGTTAGCGCGCTAGGCATTGCACGCATTGTGACCTGGATTCGATCCCCAGCGGGGCAGGTATTTTTCTGCTCTGTATTTGGGTGTTTGGGGTCCACTCATACATCGTGAGGAAAAATGACTAGTTACGTACATGAGTAACGACCAGTAATGTAATAGAATTCGAAAAGTGAAGGAGGCTCTTAGTAATGCTGCGCTATCCACAAAAATTGTGAAGAGGCCTTGTGCTTCACCACAAATAAAAATCATACATACTCGTACATATAAGATTTAGCTAAAGAGTTTGATGAAAAAAGAAGTCCTTCAAAGGTAGGAATTGTATATGTATCAAATTATTGAACTGACAAAGTGAAAGTCGCAATAATATGTAGTTTCAAGTGAAGATGTTTAGACATTGACAATTCTGAAGATTTTTTCATCATGGAAAATGGAGCCGGGGTGCCCGGCTCCATTTTCATAATTATGAATTTCAAAAATTACATAATTATGTTATAAAAAAAATAGTGGAGTGCCAGAACAACAGATTTTGTATTTTTGCTGTCTCCTCTAATTTCTTATTTCGTGATTTACCTATAGGTACCTATACCTAATATAAAAAAAAAAAAATCGAAATTGTATTACCTACTTATAAATTATTTTTCATACCACATAGCCATTAGAAAATACTTCAACGTTCTTTTTCATGTCAAAAAATGTTCTTGGGTTCTCAGAGATAAAATCTCAAGTAAATATGTACAATTCATAAATATGTTAAATAAATAATGTACCTATATCTTCTAGTGTGGTGAAATTAAAGGCCATGCCTATTAGAAATCAACAAGGTTCATGTTTTTTAGATTAAACTTTATAGACGAACTTAGATAAAATTGGATAAAGTTTCTCTTGTGTTTGGCTATTGTTCACATTTTTAATCCATAAGAACAAGAGACTGATTTTACCTGCATTAGTGATTTTTACCTTTTTCTCTATCTTTCTATCCAAAATCAAGATCAAAGGGTAAAAGATTTTAAGGTAGTTTTTTGAGCATTTTCGTTCCAATCTATATTTTTGTAAACAACGAAAGAGCAATTTATTCTGTTTGCTCATGGTGCAAAAACATCGAAAGGTGAAGCGATAGGAAAAATATTTATAAGGAAAAGTTGCTTCGAATAATAAGTATGTACCTAGTTTATGAAGAAAATCGTGTGAAACATTATGAATAATTGCTGCTATCGAAGGTAAATCTTATGTACAAGTATGGCAAAGCGTCTGTAAGTAGGATGTTTGATTTCATTGCTTAATGATAAATTCTTTTCCCCGACATCCGCGAGTCAGGGACGGACTGACAAAACCCAATTGTGCCAGCATCGATGGCGCGTTGAATGCACTGGTTCTCGTAGGATCACCGAAGATAAGCAACGTTCAGCTAAGTGCTGAAGACTTCGTTAGCATTCCGATCCAACCCAGGCTGGGTGAAGTTAATGTGGGTAGCCGGTTTGTAAGTTTCCCGCAAATTTAGGGTAGCACCCCCGTCGTGATATGACCATGCAGTTAAAAGTGACGTTAAACCCAAATTAAAAAATCTGGTGTAAACATCACACGACTTTCCTTATCCCCCAAAAAGGAGTCGAATTCCGCCACTGGTGACTCAACGGTAACAGATAACTAAAAAACAATACCAAATTCGTAATCAGCACTTTAAAATAATTGAATTTGATATGTCACAACCCCCATCTAGGATGAATAATAAAAAAGTTAGTCAAAGCGGGTCTCCCCAAAATACCGGTAAATTGGAGTCGAGGTCCAAAAAGTTCAAGATATCAAAAAAATGATCAAAATAGACCCCTTTTATTTTTTTAATCTAATAAAATGTTGTTCTTCAACTTTTTTTGTATCTTTAACAAATTCAAAGAAGCGGCGCTTGCGGCTAATATTTGCGGCCCTGCGGCCGAGGGATGCGGCCGATTTTAACAAAAAGTTTCGTGGTTCGACTGGTGTATAAAATTAATTTCCATACCAAATTTCAAGTCTCTAGCTTTTACCGTTCTCAAGATATCCTGTTCACAGACACACACACACACACACACACACACACACACACACACACACACACACACACACACACACACACACACAGACGCACGGACCAATGGCTGAAAACAACTTTTTACTTTCCTTATCCTATAATAAGGAAAGTATTGTATTCGTCGAAAATTTGACCTACCTAGCTTTTCACATTTCTGGACGAATCATAGCCTCAGGATACCAAAAAAGTTGTTTTCAGCCATTGGTCCGTGCGTCTGTCTGTCTGTCTGTCTGTGTGTCTGTGTGTGAACAGAATATCTCAAGAACGGTAAAAGCTAGAGACTTGAAAATTGGTATGGTGATTATTTTTATACACCAGACGAACCACGAAACTTTTGATTGAAATGGGCCGCATTCTGCGGCCACAGGGCCGCAAATATTAGCCGCAAGCGCCGCTTCTTTGGATTGGTTAAAGATACAAAAATTTTTAGAGAACAACATTTTCTCCGATTAAAAAAATAATAGGGGTTCACTCTGATCATTTTTTTGATATCTTGAACTTTTTGGAACCCGGCCCCAATTTACCGGTATTTTGGGGGGGACCCGCTTGGACTAACTTTTTTATTATTCACCGTAGATGGGGGTTGCGACATATCAAATCCACTGACTTTAAGGTGCTGATTACGAATTTGTTTACATTTATTTTTAGCTATCTGTTACCGTTAAGTTACCAGTGGCGTAGTTCGACTTCTTTTTTGGGATAAGGAAAGTCGTGTGATGTTTACACCAGATTTTTTGGTATCCTGATGCTATGATTCGTCCAGAAATGTGAAAAACTGGGTAGGTCAAATTTTCGACGAATACAATACTTTCCTTATTATAAGATAAGGAAAGTAAAAAAAACCCAATTGTTGATAAATACATAAAAATACATGTGTATTTATAAAAAAAATAATTAAAATTTAATTATTGATAAGTGGCATACAAGATAAATCCAATAGTGACCAATGCCTGTATTTTACTCATACTATAATTATTTTTTATTTATTATTAGAAATTGAAATAATGATGAAAATATTAAATTTAAAAATTTTAAAAAATATGGTTTTCTTTCTCTTTCCCGTTCTCTCTCTCGCTCTCTCTTTTTCCCTCTCTCTCTCTCGCTCTCTCTTTTTCCCTCTCTCTCTCTCTCTCGCTCTCTCTTTTTCCCTCTCTCTCTCTCTCTCTCTTTCTCTCTCTATTCAAAAACTATAAAAAATATGGTTTCCTCTCTCTTTCTCTCTCTCTCTCTTTCCCTCTCTCTCTCTCTCTCTCTCTCTCTCTCTCTTTCTTTCTCTCTCTCCCCCTCTTCACTCACGCCGTTACAAACAAACAAACCAGTACTCAGCCAGAAAATTGCACAAAATCCAAATACTTTCTGTTGAGGTAACGTTTCTTCTCCGTTCGAGATTTCAGGAAAACTCAGCATTAAAATTTTCTGCCTGTGTCGTAAAATTCGGAATTTTCGGTCGGAGTTGAGCATGAATTTGAACCTTGTTAAAAAAAAAAAAAAACAAACTCTTGAGTAAAAAAATAACTTCAGGAAAAGAAACAAAACGAAAAAAGTCAAATATTCCGCTGACTTGAAGACTTTTAATATTCTCTTAACTTCTTCAGTTCTCAAGAAAAGTTATTATAAATCATCAATTGCTAGATTTTTTCATGATAAGTACGAGTTGGTTAAGTTGGTTAGTGATAAGTACGTAAGCTGGGTAATATTTAGACGGATTTTGTCCTTTTTAGAAAGATTTTTATTAAGAAAAGAAGAAAAAAAAAAAAAAAAACTGTTGGCATAATGGAACTACCTGTCTTAGCTGACAGTTTAAATAAAGCCTATACTTACCTAAACCATTATACAAAGGTAAAATATACTGTGACTTTAGATAATGTACTTTTTAATCACATTCAGAAAGAACTAGAATCTTTTACATGTCATGATGTAGCTCGTGAATTTTAAAATTCAAAATGACTCAAAGAGGTCATTCATTTTCAGAAGTTTATTATTACAAACTGTGCTAGGAGCTGCTGACACTTGATATTTTCATGCTAAAATGCTGTTTTTTACTTGAGAGTACACAGAGAAACGTGTACCACAATGC
Organism: Bactericera cockerelli; assembly: GCA_024516035.1. Taxonomy (NCBI): domain Eukaryota; kingdom Metazoa; phylum Arthropoda; class Insecta; order Hemiptera; family Triozidae; genus Bactericera; species Bactericera cockerelli. The sequence continues at coordinate 35,265,615 of CM044958.1, forward strand.
TGTTCATCAGACCATGAGAAACCTCGACAAATAAGAAAACAAATTTGTGAATTCTTCTTCAACTTATATACCGCTATCTATCTTATTATACCGTTGGATTTTTTTCCTTTCAAGATGAGATGGTTACATTTTGCGTGACTGTTCTTTTGAATACAATAAACTGTTTGAACATCAGATCTACAATTGACGTTTTTTTAACTACACACTTACACAGCTAGGTATACCACAAAATATTATAATTGGTATTGATACTGTAGGATTCAGTCTAACACAAAAAATAATGATTCTTTTCTTTACAAAATTGGTGGTCCAGTGATTGATTGGTTGTATTCGTGATGTAATCCAAGGTGAAGATTGGCGAGGTCAAATATCAGAATGGATGTTTTTAATAATAATTTTTAGTGCATAATTTTACTATACCTATTATGTGACACCTCAAAGTTTCCATTTGTGTCGGAATTTTCGATGGCGATTGCAATACCTACCTCATTCACTTTTAGCCAGCCTTACACGTTGACATGTTGAGTACCTACTATATTTATTCTTATTCTTTCTCTTTTCCCGTTTAAAAGGGGCCAGTCATCTCCACTCAATGCTGTTTTGAAGCAAGACACTAATATTATATCTTTGCATACTACACATGAAAGGTGAGGTGGAATAGTAGCTATCGCCTGTACTACTTACGTTGTAACTGACTCTAAATATAATTTTCTTCATATTTTATTAACAAGAATTCATAGTGCATGAAAGGATTACACAAGTATTAATTATTAACATAAAATAAATGAAAGCTGAGTTTTTTAAATGTAGTTTAGCCCCGAAACCGCTTTCGCATTACTTCAGGGTACTTTACCTTTACATCCATGCCATTCCGGAACCGGAATGTATTTTCCACTCGATCAGAATTTTCCACACCGGCCGGGATTCGAAGCCTCAACCTCCGGGTCAGCAACCAATGCTCTTAACCACTGAGCCATAGAGGTCGGAAAAAAGTAGGTGTGTCCTATACTACTTACGTTGGCATGGACTCTGAGGGATATGAGGAGGGAGCACGAGCCCTGAAAGTTGACCTTGGGGAAGGCCACTTGGTTCCCAGGGAGCCACACGTAGGAGTCCCTCTTGAGGTGCCACGCTGTCTCCCGACCCGGGACCCTCTCCCACTGTCGCCGCAGGGGGTGGAAGTAGTCCTCGCTCTTCAGCTCCAGAGGGTCCACCACTCCTGGAAGAAACCACATTCAATGTTTTCATAGGACCTTAAAGAAAGAAGATCTTTGTCACTGTTAGCATAAAGGGCTAACTACCTTTAAAAAAAATGTAAAAAAATTGTCCCGGGTAACTTTGGGAGTGGAATTTCCACCCAAAAGAAACATCTCTCCTATGAAGACAGTACATCCTGTACTGGTATTTAACTTAACTCAATGAGGTTGAGTAGGTACACTGATATTGAATTGGGTAACGGCGAGCGAGGTGAGAAATTGGTGACTGACCACCTAAATTCGGACCCTTGTGATGCTGGCTCTTCCAAGCACCATTAAAGCTTTGTGAGTTTAACTTGAGTTGGTGGTCTGTTTGTATATTTATAATTCACCCTTAGCGTGAAAAGCAATGTGGTCGCGCAATGCACATAGATGGATTGTTTTATTTAGACTTAGTACATTTGTTTTTTATTTTATAGAGTTTAAGGACGTTTTTAAACTGCATGGTCATACACAACGTGGGTTTTACCCTCCATTCGCATAAAACTTACAAACCTGCTACCCACATTGACCACACCCAGCCTGGGTTGGGACGGAATGCCAGCATCACGAAGTCTTCACCACGCTGGATGGTGTTTAACTTTGGTGATCCTACGAGAACCGGTGCATTCAACGACGCTGGGTACTTAGTACATTGCACATTGCATAAATATCATTTACACGGCGTGCATACAAATTCATATTTCATGATGGTCTCAGCGTAAGGCGTAAGGTTCGCTCAATACTTCAAAAAAATAAATAATACATAGTCTGTAGTATGATGTGTTTGATCGTAGATGCGTAAAGTATAAGGACACACTTAATGATTATATTTTGAAAGCTTTGGTATTTTCCAGGCAAAGGAACTCACGCAAAACACGAATATACAATAATAGTCAATGGAAAGTTGAGTGGAGAATTGAAACTATTGAAACAGATTCGGACAAAAATTTTAAAAATATAGGAGACATTCTCTAGAATCTCTAGATGGTCCCATTTTAAATTCATCAACTTCGCACTAGCGGTTCTTGGTGATAGAGACCATGACCACTAACTTTTTACTACACGTATTTTTTCTAAAAAGTGGTTTTGTGTTTTAATACTCGTAAATAATATAAAAAATCCCAGAATGTCATTTTTAATTTAATAATAACAAAATTTTCCTGTATATACATATGTATAATTGATAGGCTATTGTTCTTTTACATCCCATTAAGTCTTTTTTTTTTCCTCCCTAGTAAACACAACGCATTATCCATTACTTAACTTGCTCATTAGTCCCCAAGTTCATACCTCACTCAGCCTATTTTCATTATTTCTTCATGGTCCATGCATAACAATGAACGCAAGGATATACACTTATACAGGGTCAGCTCAGTTGGCTAAATATTCAAAATATTTGTGGCAGTTATTTTTTCCAAATTAAGCATTTCGTAACTAGTATTTAGTAAAGCGAGTTTGAGTAATTTATTTATTATTTCGTGATATAGCGATTGTGATAAACACAAATACAGTTTAAAATAGTTTTATTCAAATAATAAATATAATGTCACAAATTTAGTGGTTAGGGCAATCATAGGAATTTTTACCATTGAATATGCATTATCTTGGTTTGTCCATAATTCCGATACTGGTCACAAGCAGAAAATTTTCTGTACATAAATTATTTATTCCTGTTTCACGAATACAAAATGGTGCTAACAGCAAATCTTTACAAAAATTTAAGAGGCTGTAGAAAAACAAATCAAGCTCCAAGTTCATAATTAGATTTTAAATGAAATGTAATTAAATATTAATTTTATTGTACTATTTCATTGTTATTGATGTTGTTGCGTTTAGTTTTCTTTTTGTTAAGCATAACTTCATATCAGTACAGAGACAAAGACAGGGAAATAGAATTTGCTAGACCAACTTGCGCCGAGCTTCATTTAAAGTTTTGGTTCCCCCCACTTTTAATTTTCAAATCTCAAATTTCATTTAAAGTTTTGCCAAGAGAATGACAAACTGGTATTTTAATTACAAAAGTTCTTTCAATTGATTTTTTCTACAACTCAAAAGAAGGATCTATCAGGGCTGGTGTCACATTTAGAGTTTGGGTGTCCTTGTTTGATTAGGTATATTTGAACTTTTAATGGTCTCTATCTAAAATGGATACATGACATAAATTAGAAATCTATCTAAAAACAAAGAAAATCAACTGTTAAGTAGAAAATAGAATAAGTTGGGTATTACTCTATTTATTTGTCAAATTCAAAAGGCTTAAATATTGATTTAAGAAAAAGTTCAACTAACAGATTTTTTGCAATAAATGTGTGTGTGATTAAGAAATGTTTAAAAAAAAAAAAAAAAAAAAAAACCAAATTCATTGATAAAAAAATCAAAAACTGTTCGATAAAATTAGTGATGTCTATATATTACTAGCGGGCTGTCGCCCGCTTTGCGGGCCGAGGCATGGCCGTGAAAACAAAAAATCCTTTTTCGCCAATGGCAGGTGTTGTAGTGGGAGTTTCGAAAAATCCCGTCTTATTGCACATCTAGACTATAAGACAAAGCTACCTACCAAATTTCAGCTTCCTAGGACTTACGGTTTGGGCTGTAGAGCGATGATCAGTCAGTGGTCAGTGGTCAGTGAGTGTCTTTGACATTTATATATTAAGATTATCTACCTCATAATGGAAACGAGACTTGAAGAAATGATCGTGTCTCGACTGCAATTGTTTTTTACCTCTTTTAAAATAGGTAAAACTAATTTTTACGAGACGAAACTTGTATTTGGTCTCGTCTCACGGCTACCATAATATTCATTAGTCTGAGGTTATGATTATCAATTACATCAAACAAGACAGTGCTCTTGATGAGTTGTGATGATGTGTTATACTGGTTGCTCAATGATCTTTTTTTTTGTTCTGATAATAATAATACTCTTTAGTGGATGGTAACCACCATTCGAGGTTAATGATCAAAACATTTTCTACCACCTAACTCTTAGAGTCTCAAATTAATAAGGAAAAATTCATGCACTGGGTGGGATTCGAAACAACGGATCCATACGCTACCTGGATTAACACACTAGCGCGTTAACCACTTGACTTCTAGTGCACGGTTCTTTTGTAAGAATTGATCATTGTTTAACCCAGATGGGGCTGACGTCCTTCCAGAAGGACGCTTGAAAGGTACTAAGTTGTGGATTTTTCTAATTAATTCAACTTGTTGGGGATAGTTGGCGACACCAGAGTCCTAGTGATAAGTTGACACCACTCTTATTTTGATTTATTCTTCCGTGTGACTCTGATAAGAAAATGTTTGGATAGCTGTAAATTTCAATGGATGAACGAGACAGACTCCGAGTGGGAGGGTAAGTAAATTCATTGTATTTTTTGACTTTTTCATCAACTTTTTTTTTATTTTCAATATAAAACAATGTAAGTTATAATATAGATAGGTTTGATTTAGCACAAAACCATTACGAGTATTACCGGGCACAGGTGGCCTGAAACTTGCGTGTCCTTCCAGAAGGACGTCAGCAAAGTGTGGAATTGTTTATATGAAGAAAAAAAAATATATAACACTGAGTGGTACTGATTATTTGAGTATTGTACCTATTTTTTTGGTGTCTTTATAACTTTTTGATATTTCAGAACTTAGTTTGTGAGTTAAATTAAATTAATTTAATTTAATTTTCATTTTCATTTTACGGTAGGTATGCACAGTACCAACGAATTTGTGTTTTATTTCAGAACGTTGGTTCCTCTCTGCTACTTTTCCTGGACGCAAATGATGACGCCATTCCAGGGGGAGGTTTGGACGTACCAGTGCTCCATCCCATCAATGCCACAGCTGACCTGACAGACGAGGACTCAGGGAAAGAAGATGACGTTAGAATAGACAATGTGTCATCCAACCAGCTGAGGGCTCTTGCTTCAGTGCCTCCCTCTATCAAACACCAAGTAAGAGAATGAAGAATCCCGTAGCAGTAATCCACAGGAAGCAAAAGCACATGACATAGATGATGCCAACAATGAACAATAAGCTGATCTTGTGGGATTCAGAGGAAAACGAGGTAGATCCACCAACTCTGCTACAGCCAGAACTACTCCTCCGCTACCGCTACGTTGACGTCAGGGAACACAATGCTTGGCAGCTTACCGAGTAGATGGCGGAAAACTGGACTACTTAGCTTTCCGCAGACGTATCGTGAAGTCAATTCTTGAATCGAACAAGGAGGTGTCTCGTTCCAGAGGCCGACCAAGTCAGGAGACAAATGTGGATTCAAGGTATAACCGTCTGGATGACTTGGTCAAAGAACTTGAAGCATCTAGCAAACGAAAGCTGTTGCGTTGCCGTTTGTGTGGTACTAAGACCACTACTCTGTGCGGGAAATGTAACCTCTCCAAGTAAAATGTTTCATTATATTCCATGCAAGAACATAAGTGTTCAATGTTCATGTTCCCGTTTCATTTTATGGTTCAAAATCATTAAAATATTTCTTTTCTTTTTTACATTTTCAATAAAAAGACATTTTATCTTTATTGTTTGTCACTTTTCAAATTAGTTACTTAAAATAAAAACACAATTTCTACTGATTTGATGCAAAAAAATCAACTTCCCTTTTAATTTACTTTTTATCAAAGAAGTACCTATTTTGCTGACGTCCTTCTGGAAGGACGTCCCTTTTTGGCGGAACCGGACCGCCAAAAAATTCAAAATGAATTTTTTGGTATTCTTTAGACTCCAGGACTCAATATTACTCCAAAAAAACAAAACAAAAAATTCACCGCGTTATCTGGGTTAACATGTAGCTCAGTGGTTAAGCACTCGCTTGCCATGAGGATGGTCCCGGGTTCGATCCCTCGTGCCGACAAAAATTTGTATTCTTAATTTGGTTACGATTGATACCTTCCGGTGCGCTCGTGTTGACCCAGCACCTAATTGTGAAGTATTGTGTCACTTCTCGCCCATCAGAGGGGAGGCATACTACGGGCTGGTTAGGCTACAACACAAACCACAAGCGTCTACAGTAGCTCCTGTTTCTTGGCTGTGAAAAACTCATTTTTAAAATTAAAAAAAAAAATTCAAGCAATTAGTGTGACAGTTCATAAAAGCAAACTCAGACCCTCTTCAATCTAATGGTTCCTCATCTGTTGAAGCTGTTTTTCAACAAACAACTCATACCTGAAACCACTCTAAGTATTGGCTATTATAGGGAAAATTCTCACATCCCAGCGTCAACCCTTGGTCCCTATCATGCATCCACCAGTGGCGGCTCGTCGGGTGAAGACACTGAAGACATTTTCACCTAATTTTGAACAGTGAAAACACTACTCATAATCCCTTGAACATGGCACAATTGATCCAACTCAAAGAAAAAAAAAAAAAAAAAAAGAGTAAGCTTTGTGTAAAATAGATCAATGCTGCTTAACATTTCATGTTACTTTCCAAGGAGAACACCAAATGTGAAGACAATTCGCAATTGTCTTCAGTTGTCCTTGAATCAACCAATCAGAGTTGAGTATTTCCAAGTAGGTATCATGAAATATTAGGCAACAACTATATCTATGTAGTCTGCTAGTGAAGACCGTCTTCAGTTGTATTCATTTTACAATATCTACACGACTTCATACGAAATGTCACGAAGCCACATACCATGTGCGATGTCATGTGTTTTTGATATTACATTGTTGCCAGTAGCATTATGCCAGACCTAGGGAACCAGTCAATGATTTAGCCTCCCATATCTAGCACAATCTTGTAATATTAAAAAAAAAAAAAAAAAAAATTAACGTAGGCGTTAGGAAAGCGGGATTTTGTTTCAGGAATTTTGGATATTATTTCTCATTTTTTGGGTTCTAGTTTTGTACATAGTTACTAAACGATAGCCGATACCAATAAATTTTAACTACTTATGTATCTTGTCAACTAAAGTCTTAAAAAGGACATCTCGATTGAAGTCAAATCTCGGAAATAATTATTTAATGTAGTTACCGAAATTGAGCCTAATAAGATAATCTCGTATCTAGTTGTTCCAAGAAGTTTTTAAATCCTGTTTAAGATCCTGGCTATGGAACCACTTTAAAAAAAATCATGAAATTAGACGTGTTGAAATGAAATTCTCAAGAGAAAATCCTGTTCAGGCGGTGTAGTATTTAAAATAAATAAATACGTCTTACATGATTTGAGGCATTTCTTTTAAAATATAGCTCTTGAAGTTTGTAGAAATTTAGCTATGAAATTAACTTGGCAACATTGTATCTCTTATCTTTAGAATGTAAACAAAACACTTTTTAAATTTTATTATATTATTTTCAAATCTTTTCAACGGTAATCAAGTGACTTTTAATTGGTGTAACTAGTTAATAAAGTTATTTCCCAGTATTTGATACAGGATAGAAACATTATTCCTACCTGATCTGACCTGTGCTTTTCATAATAAGTTGAATATGAAGTAGCTATGTACTTCTTTCAGTGTCAGAAATAACATTATAATTATGCAGGTTGCAGGTAGCTAAGCACACAGCTTCCAGTGAAGTACATAAAATTATAAGGCAATATCTGTGTTTTTCATAATTAATAGTCATTTAAACATCAATGGTAACCCAAATTTAAGCTGATTTTATATCTGTAGTAAGTATGTTTTCTTAGATTTATTTTGTAATCTGGTGGTGGATTTTCTTCCAGTTTTGGATTGTAATTTTTAGTCTTCAACTAACTTTCTTTCCTTCCCAGTTCTAGCCCCTCTTTAAAATGTTGTACCTACCTATCTACTGAGGTATAATCCTAATATTTTTATTTTAATTCTTTTTTACCAACTTTTAGTATATATTTTTTATTAAGATGAATAAATATTTTTTATTAAGATGAATAATTAATAACAATATTTCAAAGAAACAATGAGATTCCCACAAAATCATGGGGTTCAAACATTAAAAGTAACCCCATTCAGATTAAGAAGTAATGAGGATAAGAAAGATATTATGATTACTGGATGTCCAATTTCTCCAATTACTAGAACCACCACTAAAAAAGTAAAGCAAATGCCTGCCCCACAGCCATACAGTTCAAGCCTGAATGGCTGTGTACCAGCTCAAGTGTTGACAAATTGTTCTGCTGGCCTTGTTTATTTAATAAGTACCAAGTGTTCTCCAAAAAAAGTACCTATAAAAACTTATATGATGCAAAACTGGTATGAGAGAAAATCATGCTCTGCAGGGAAACAGCCATCACATACAATGGGCTGTGTTTATGAGACCATAAGAACTAAGATCTGATAAATTAATAATTTTATTTTTTCAATACTTCTGGGTATAATTTGTCTTCACCTAGTCTTGAAGTCAGGAGCCGCCACTGGCATCCACTCGTATGACCACGGGTGTGCACAGTTGGAACACTGCCAAGCCGTTCACTTTATTGAGTTTCAATTTCATGCTTCATAAGTAGTATCTTTTTCTCTCTTTTCTATGTGGCACATCATACTTTGCTTTCTTCTTTTATTTATAAGAAAAAAAAAAACAGTCTTGCGTATCATAAGAAAAATAATGAAAATAACAATGTAAAAATGGCGAACCGTATTCAAATAATAATAAAATAATAATAATGCATTTATTCAAGAAAGGAGAAGAAGAAGAAAAACAGTTATGTGCCAATATATGTATAATATGTAATCATGTATTTTACTTATACTAAATCCCTGCCGTGACAAGGGCTTAGTTATCCATAAGTACTTATCAAATATGGTATTTATTTATAACATGAATTACTATATTACCATTACTATTGTAAACTCTTATTGAGAAATACAATTATATTTTTATTCTATTCTATCATATTATCATCCATATAATAATAAAGAAAATCTATACAAGGAAAGAAAGAGCGAATTCTTAATCGTCAACTCTTCAGCGCAGCGGTTTAAACTTTTCAAAGAGTAACATTTTTAAAGCAAAGGTATGAATTGAATCAACACCCTCTTTTCTGAGTGAAAATAACTATTTTCTTTCATTTTCCACCTTGAATTCAATCTAGAAGAAAAATCCAATCACTATTGTTTCATTCTGCCCTGACCGACTCCCATCTCTCATATTGCTGTAAGCCCTTATTTCCAACCACCCTCTGACTTACCACCCAACTCACCTACCCACGAGAAAAACAACATTCATTTCCGTTACAAACCTTGACGACCCCCTTCTTTCTGTCACAATAATCGTTCCAACGAACAGGACTCATACGGGAAAATAAAAACCACGACATAGCATTTTTTTATGTGAAAAAAAAAGAAGAAGGAGAACAATAATAAGAAGACGCAGGATGAGGAAGAGGAGAAGGGGGAAGTAAAGGAGAAGGATAAAGAGGAGGAGGAAGAGGAAGAAGAAGAGGAGGCTGAGGAGTAGGAGGAGGAGGAGGAGGAAGAGGAGGAGGAGGAGGCTGAGGAGGGGGAAGAGGAGGAGGAGGATGAGAAGAGAAAGTAGTTGATGGTGAAAAAAGAAGAAAAAGTATTTCTCTCTTCTTTTGAAGGACAGAAAAAGTGGAAAATATGTTTCGAAAGAATAATAGATGAAGAACAAGAGAACCAAGAGGACTTGAGAAAAGTGGGAGGAGGGTTGATAAAGAGAGATTGTTGGAGCAAGGAAAAACTGAATTATATTGAGTAAGTGGGAGAGAGAGAGAGAGAGAGAGCAAGTTATGAAGTGTCTGTGGTGACTATCTAGAAGACTACTTTTATACAAGCTGGAAGAATACTGTATTTGTAGGTAGGTGTTAGTTATTTATTTCGTATCATATATTATGAAATAAATAAAAAAACTTCCTTGAACCGTTGGAATTAAAAATACATCTAAAATGACTATTTTTCGAACTTTTTGGAGAAGAAATGCTTTTTTTTTTTGCTTAACGTGTCTTTAACAAATAGGTCATTCGAGATGAGGGTTTAACGTCAACTTTCTGGAAGCTCACAAACCAGCAGGCCACATTAACCTCACCCAGCCTGGGTTAGACCTCGCATAGGAAGCTCTGATCGGTAATTCACCGATAAATCTAAACGATTTTATTGTCATTGTGATCCAACCATAATAATAATAATTGTTTTTATTCATATTTTCATACTTTGTCACATCATCTACCTCCTTTTAAGTACTCTTGTACTTTTCGGGAGATAGGGTACATTTTACAATATATGTTAAATCATTTCTTTATTAATCTTAGTCTTCCATATTGATTTAAATTTCATTATTGCAATTTATCAAATATTTTTTAATCTCTTTCTTCATTTTATTTTCATAATATTTCTCAGATTTGTTGGAATGTTATTTAGCATAGTTGGGATTTGAAAAGATCTTATTGTTGCTCCATAATTATTGTTGACTCTTGGTGTTATATAATGCACATTCGCGCGCCGCCATTCTTAAGTACAGTCGAATGTAACATCGCTCCGCGAAAAAAGTAACTTATCAAATTAAAAAATAGTTTTCTGATAATTATCTTTATACCAACTGTTATACAAGTGATCTTTCTTCTACGTATTGTGGTCAAGTCCTTTAAAAACAGTGTATTTTAATCATTTTTCATAAATAATCAACTGTCGATTTTTTTTTTTTTTTTTTTTTTTTTTCACATGAAAATAAAATTCATCAGCACCCGTAGTTAGGCGGCACGGGTTAGTTTTCATGCTGATGCTCAGTTATTAATAACGCATGACTCTTTAGTACTCGTGTACTCGACCCAAAGTGGTATAGTTTTACATCGGTCTTAAAATCTATTTTATCATTGTGTTTTTTAAAAATATAATAGTTCCGAAGAAAACATGGATTCTACCAGGCTAGATCATATCACCTCCATGCTGGAAGAGTTCCAAACTAGTCTCAAAGCTGCATCGAGCAGCAACACATCCGTCACAAACTCGCTCTCAATCCTTGAAAGTGCCTTCAAGATGTTCCGGGAGGTGGTGCTGGCAGAGCTGAGCAGCATCAAGGAGTCCCTGGGGAAGGTGGGCATGCTGGAGGTGCGCCAGATGGAGTTGGAGCAGCGCCTGGAGGAGCAGGAGCAGTACAGCAGGCGCAACTGTCTGCTCCTCCGCAACATACCGGAGTCCCAGGACAAAGGAGACAACGAGGACCAGTGCCTCAGGCATGTCATGCGAGTCATCAACCAGGAGCTGAAGCTGGACCTGTCATCTGACGTCATCTCCCGGTGCCACAGACTAGGAGGGAAACCTAGACCAGATGATGGAAACCCTGACCGAGTGAGACCCATCATCATGAAGTTTTACTCCTACAAGCACAGGAGGATGGTGTTCGGTGCTAAAAAACTTCTGAGGGGGAAGGCTCACTCTTTAACTGAGTTCCTGACGGTCCAGCGCCTGAAAATCTTCCGACAGGCCAAGTTAACTCACGGGATGCAGAACTGCTGGACATCGGATGGCAAGATTCTCATCAACATAGACAAAGGCGGCAACAAATTTCAGAGAGTAGTGGTCAAGAGCCTGGACCAGATTCCACCTGCCGTGATTCCACCTCGATCAGACTCTGCTCCCCCCGCGGGTTCGACCCCCGCGGCCTCCATAGGCGCTCCTCAGACTCCGGGTTCCACCCCCATTGTTACTGTCACTGATACTCAGTCTACAACTCCAAAAGATACCAGTGTAACATGGGACTTAAGAAGTAGACAAAGAAAATAGCTAAAATAAATAAGTACCTAAAAGATAGAAGTGACAAAAATGATTTAGTTATCGCATTCCAGGTAGATATCACAGTTATTGGTGGTAGTTATATTATGTAGCTAATTATAAATTTCCTGTAGCCTAGTACCTATGTACAGTTGTACACACCTAATGCATTCTCTCTAATAAATGACTGATAGCAGCAGATAGGTAAAATAGGTGCATTACGTAACCAATAAAATCATTATGTTCATCTGATTCATCGCTTGCCTCAATACCTAGTTAGGTCTACCTAGGAAATGACTAATTACGATGAGGCTAGCTATGCTACTGGTATTGGGTATAGGTATTAGAAAACGAGAAGTAGTCTGAGTGCCAATCTAAAGGGGGGAAAAAAAAAAAAAAAATGTCTGTTAAACCTAGAAGAAGAAGAAAAAAAAAAATATATATATAATAGTGATGGTAATAATAAAATAAAAATGAATAACCTAAGAAGTCTCGGGACCGCGCTTACCATAGGTCTAATTACTCCTTTTTATCCAAGTATTATTATAATAAGTTTTCAGTTGTCACAATATGAACTATATGTCGGGGATATAGGTCGCCTGAGGCTTTGAATGCAGGCGAGTTGAATACTTATCATTAATATTATTTTTTTTTATTTTATTGTTGTTATTACTTAATTTATTTTTAATTGATATTTTTTCCTCCATCAAAGTGGTTTGGAGACTAGAGCGCTCGGCTTTACTTTCTTTTACGCGGATTTCTTGTCTACGGAGGGCCGTTTCTTGGTTTACGGCGTCGTCGCGTCGGTGGGTGGGGACTGGATTGGGAATTGATCTTTGGGACTTGCTAGCTGGCTTTGGCGGAGTGTGGGGCTGTTAAGTCAGTTCCATATTTGGTTACAGCTGGCTGACGAGTTGCCTCCGGGATTGGTTTTCGGTTTGGTTATCATCTCGCTGTCGTCGCGGTGCCGTGGCTGCTGGGATGGCCGTCCGGGGATGAGGGAATCAAGTGGGACGGGGAGGGTCGGATGTTGTCCTCAAAATATTTCGCCTTTCTTTTAATCTACCAAATACCAAATTGCATAAAGCTCTTATTGTGATCTTACACAATTTCAATTTTTCTATCTTTTGGGCGTACGAATACGGTATAAAGCACCATATTCTTATTTTGGTACATTGAGTACATATTTTTATTTACTTATTTTTTTTTTACTAGTACTTTTTTTTTATTTAAATATTATACTATTTGTAATGAGAGTGTTTGGGTTTTGCATGTGTAGCATGAATAAATTTCCCTTCCTATCTAATTCCCTCTCCTTACTCCTAATCCTACCCTCCTTATTACTCTTTCTACCCCCATGACTTCTAATTCCTATACCCCTCCCTTTGCCAACTCTTCTCTAGCTTCATCTCCTAACCAATCAGATTCTAGTGACACAGAGGACGTTGAAGGTTTGGGCTCGGACGTCTTGCTGAGAAACAGTTTAGCTCCGTACGGTAACAAGTTTACATTGTGCCACTTGAATACCCACTCCATGAGACCGCCGGTGAAGTTCTTGGACTTCTCTCAGTTGTTCACCGGGTCGGGCCTGGATGTTGTCTGTGTCTCTGAAAGCTGGTTGGATTCCTCAATTCCTGATTCCGAAATATTTCTCCGAGGTTATCAAGTAGTACGTAATGATAGGCAGGACAAGTCTGGCGGAGGTGTTTTAATTTATTACAACAACACCTTTAATTGCAAGGTATTAGCTTCTTCGCCCCCATCATATTCAAAATCCCCTGAGTTTCTCATAGTTGAGCTCACGGTGAACACATGTCCTATCCTGGTTGCAGTTGTCTACCACCCCCCACGAGCTGGTACACTCGCACAATTCGAGGAGTCACTCGAAATTGTTCTTCCCCACTATGCTCATCGATTTATTTGTGGTGATTTCAATTGTAACCTATTATCATCTTCCATGGAAAGCCTCAATCTCAAGTCAATGTTTTCGTCTCTCAATCTTAATTTACTCCCCTTCCAGGCTACTCACCGGACTTCATCTTCTAACTCTCTCCTTGATTTAATTGCCGTTTCTTCACTTCATGATGTCCTTGGTCATGGACAACTTCCTGTTGGATTTTCAGACCACGACCTCATCTATGTAGGTTACTCACTTTTTCCACGTCGACATAAAAATAGGATCATCACTGCTCGTAGCTTCAAGTTTTTCAACACTACTAGATTTATTCAAGACGCAGATGCAGCCGATTGGGATAGAGTTTATACTTATGAAAACATTGATGATAAGCTTTCCTGTTTTAACAATATCGTACTGGATCTTTTTAATAAGCATGCCCCACTTCGAACTTTTGTGGCTCACCACCCACCGGCGCCATGGATGTCTTGTGAAATAAAAAGGCTTCTTAACAGGAGGGACAGAGCGAGGCGAAGGTTTGTCAAAACTGGATCTCTGACACATTTCGAAAGATTCAGGATAGCCCGAAACCGTGCTAAACAGGCTATCAGAAATGCAAAACTTCGTCACACGCATGCTTTGTTTCCTCCGGATCTTCCCATTCAAGATTTTCACAAGAATCTAAAGAAAATACGTCCCAAAATCAAAGAGGATATCCCGGATGCTGATGTTAACAGTCTTGTAGATTTTTTCTCACTTGTTCCCCAACCTGACTCAAATGTGATCGAAACAACGACACATCATTATTCTTCCTTGCCTCCGCCAGATGTACCTCAGTTTGAACTTTCCGTCTTTACCTACTCTGATCTGGTCAAACACCTGAAAAAAGGAAATCCATCATCAATGGGCTATGACCAAATCCCCTTAAGCTTTATTACTCGTATGTTGCACATAGTGGCTCCAATACTGCTTCACATATTCAATTACTCGCTTAGTAATAAAGTGTTTCCCAGGCAATGGAAAAAGGGACTGATAAGGCCTATTCCAAAAGTAAAAACCCTATCAGGTTCATCTGATTTCAGACCTATCAGTCTCCTTTGCTCTCTCTCAAAGGTTCTGGAGCGCATGATACATCTTCAAGTTATCAAGCATCTCAATAATCACAATCTCCTTAGTTCATTCCAATCAGGGTTTCGGTCAGGTCATAGTACGTGCTCTGCGCTGTTAAAAGTTACCGATGATATCCAGCAGGCTAAGGACAACAAAATGGCCACAGTTCTCGTACTTTTTGACTTTTCCAAGGCTTTCGACCTAGTTTCTCACCAAATCTTGCTCTCCAAAATGAAATCTTATGGATTTCATGAAAATACTATTGACTGGTTCAGATCTTACCTATCTGGACGAACTCAATGTGTACTAGGAGCAAGCAATAAGAGATCCAAATGGATGCCAGTAGTTTCAGGGGTACCTCAAGGCTCCGTTCTCGGTCCTCTACTTTTTAGTCTATTCATCAATGATATCTCTACTTGTTTCTTATCATCTCGCTTTCATCTATACGCAGATGATTTACAACTCTACTTTGTGTTCAAACCAGACAAAATTATCGAAACAGCCGAAATCATCAATAGCGAGATCACCAAACTTGTAGAATGGTCAAAAATCAATGGACTTAAAATAAATTCTTCAAAAACTAAGGTTTTACTGATTGCTAGTCATGGAATTCTTCGAAACATCTCCCCCCCATCTCCCTTCATCCAAGTAAATGGAGATGACATTGAAGTCGTACAATCAGCAAGAAATCTAGGTATATTCTTTGACGATACCTTGAGCTGGACTGTTGAGGTGAGCAATGTAAGAAAAAAGGTCTTCGGGGCACTGTGGTCATTAGGTCGTCTTAAAAAGTATCTCTCATTGAACTCAAGAAAACTCCTTATAAAATTCTATGTTTTGCCATTGTTTGAATATTGTGCCCCAATCCTCTTGGGACTCACCCAGGAGGAATCAATTAGATTACAACGGGCACAAAACGCTTGTGCTCGTTTTATTTTCAAAGTTAGGCGCTGGGAACATATAACTCCCTACCTGAACCGTCTTCAATGGTTAAAGGTAGAGGACCGGAGAAAACTCCTTACTCTATTTTCTGTCTTCAAAATCCTCTCTACTCAGTCTCCTTCATATCTATTTGAGAAATATTGCTTCCGTTCTACTATTAGCACACGAGAAACTAGGTCTCACTCACTCCTCCTAGAAATCCCATCCTGTAGAACGGAGGCGTACCACAAAGGGTTCCTAGTCTCCTCTGTGAACCTCTGGAACTCCGTACCCTATCCTATCCTTAACTCACTATCTGAACATTCCTTCAAAGCAAAGCTTACTGAAGCAGTTGGCAACCACTCCTTAGCCCTATAAAATCCCAATCTCTCCTACCACTCCTTCCTTCCTCCTTTTTACTCGTGCTAAGTGTGAATGTGTGTGTGTTTGGGTAACTTTATTTTATTATTATTATTTTATTTTATTTTATTTTATTTATTTTATTTTTTTTTTTCTTCCTTCACATTATTAATTGCAATTTATATTATATTTTATATTTTTCTATATTCAATAATGTAAAATCATGTAAAATTTACAATAAATAAAGAGGTGCTATATTAAACTGTTAGCGTAATGGGACTTCTTGTCTCGAGCCGACAGTCTAAATAAAGCACTACTATACTATACTATGATTTGTGTCTTCTGTTCTTCTATAATTTTCTTTATAATAATGTTTGGTTAAAAGCGTATAGATGTATAAATTTTCAAAGTTTAATATTTCATTTTCGTTGACTATTTTGTTTCTTTGTACTTTGTCATCTTGTATTCAACGTTAAATCCATAGAAATAATTATGTTGGAAACTTATTGAAACAATTCTCAGTAAAAGGTCTTTGAATGTTTGCTTTGAAACAATTCTCAGTAGAAGAACTCATCTTTGAATGTTTGGTTCATTACCGTACTCTAATATACATAATTATAAGGTTCAGTTTAAATTTCTGAAGTTGACCTCAATTTAATCTCAAAGTCTGACTGAAAATTTTCTCCATCAGTTTTCCCCTAATTTTTAACGAAGATTTGGTCAAAATAATTTTCCTGTAGAGTCAATAGTTTCCGAGTTATTACACACAAATCCAACCCCTTATGGCATGTGAACCATCTGAAATTAAAGGTGTGAAAAAGCTTTCTACAATAAAGTCTTCCGAATTGAAAAAAAGTCTTAATTTGGAGCTCTCATAAGGACCAATAAAATATATTTCACAGAAGAAAATTAGCTTTACGGGTATGACGAAATATGTTCCGACCAATGTTTTCGAATTTCTCCTTTTGAATTGAATTTCTTAGAAAGAAGTCATGAAAAAGCTATTTGAATGTTGCACATCATTATTATAAATATAACCTATAAGTTTTGGAGGAAAGTGTAAGCCTGCTTACATTTTATAAAAGGCAAGAAAATAATGTAAAATCCAATAACGAAGCATGGCGTAGGTACAACAAAGAATGGAATCCTATTATAGTACTCGGGTAAGTCTAGTGAAATGACGCACACAATATCATATATTCTATTATGCGAGATATATATGCGTCCCATCACATAAATTAATTAGATACCTATAGGTAATTATAATATCGTACTAGCTCAACCCATCAGAGGTATTTTGTCCATGACTGGCGATGGCGCTGCCTTTGTAACAGTAAAAAAATACTTCCGATTTCTAATATTAGAAATTTCTCGGAAGTAATATACTTCAATTACTTCATACTGTAGATTTTATGCAAAAAATTACAAGAACCGTCCAAATTAGATTACGGATAAGCATGTATTGTCATTTAATATTCTAATACCTATTATTATTAGGAGTGTAGCACTGTAGCATGACATGGACATGTTTATACTGATGTAAAGAATAATAATGTGTCATTCCTTTGTTGTCAAGTCCTTGCTGACTTTCAAGAGAAAATGTCACTGAACATCCTCGTCTAAGCTAAAGCTGTTGAAGGTCTAGGTATAAAGAATTTAAACTAGAAATAGTTCTTATAATATGACTCTCCGACCTTTTCAAATATTTTTCCTGTAACTTCTGCTATTTTTATCCCTGCACAATTCTCTGAAGAGGAATAACCATGTGAACTTTCCTGGAAATTTGAATCCAGGGATATTCCTGCATTTTCTCCGCGCGTTTCTCTAGCATTGTCTTTCCCTTTGATATACGATTCTTTTCCCCTCAAACATTTGTGTTGACAAAGGAACCGGAAATTAAAATAATACAAAACATAATCGATACAACAAATAAAAGCTTCAGGGCATTGCATTGGATTTCCAGCTACTGGATTTTTTACCTTCAAGGTATTCAAACAAATATGGAGGATGAGGAAAGCGTTGGAGGAATTTTCTTTTCCGTTTCGTTCTTTATGTCCTAACTTCAAGTTTATAGGATAGTCCAGAAAGTTTGAAAGTTATCCTTACGGGTAATGACGACTTTTTCGTACTTATAAAATTTACTATCACAATTTGAAAAGAGAAAATACATAAATTTATAAAATCTACCCTCAGTAAACTTCGCTTGATTATTACTTTCTTTTTAAATCCCTTCCACTAGAAAATATTTATATAGGTATGGCTTGAGTTTTCTTTGCAAAAATGAGGTATACCTCCCTTCTTGTACTCAACTAGAAAACTCAAGAGAGTGAAAGACATCGAATTCACAGAATTACTTCTACGTTAAACATGGCGGTCTACATTACTCGTACTTTAAAAAAGAAGTGATCATCTGAAAACCTTAAATTTTATGTTTTCAGGCGATACGTCTATACAAGAATGAAAACACACTGACTCGAAATTATGGTTGAGACAAAAGAAACCGCTTAGGATATTAGCTCAATAACCTAGATTATTAATAAAAAATTCTATACAGAGTGTCCCATTATAAACGAGACATTGAAATCTTTTGAGAACTACTGACGACAGAAAAATATATGTTTAAGATCATTTTCATAGCTCTAAAGACGCCAGTCGTCTAATAAAGATTCTTCGACAGCCATTTTCGTTTAACAACCTACACATACGTATTTTTATTTACCTACATATAAAAAGTACGTTCTTTTTTTACATGTAATTTGACACTGGAATAACTAAAATGTATAGAAAATAGCAGAATGCGATGTTAGTAAAACAAATTTCCGATTGATTAGACAGTGCTAAATTGTTATTCGACGTTTGCAAAAAAATATATTATTTAATATTTCAAATAATATTATGTACCGCCGTCGATGCGACGTGTTTATTTTGTGACGTAATTTCAAAATATGAATATGAGAAATTTTCTGATAAATCATTACATATATATCTCAATTTATGTTGGTAATATAATATGAACGTAAATTTTGTTATTGCTATAATGCTGAATTGAATGTTGAAAATAACCTCTATATTTGACTTTCCTAGATGATAAATTTCAAATAGGTAGGGTACAATGTAAAAGCAATAAAATTAGTAATCTTATTATTATTTGAAATGCAATATAACATGAAATTTATTTGTGGAAATTGTGAATAGGAATTTGCTGAGTCAAAGTTCATTTCTTAAAATAGGAGAAAGTTTGAAGTGAATGTAAATAAGCTTAATTAGTTGACGCTTTGAGCTGATAGGCTGAGGCATAAACGCTTTAGAAGGATTCATCGAATTTATCTCTAATAATTTCTTTAAATATTCCTTCTGAAAGATAAGCAAGGTAAAACTATCATCACAAGACCTTAGCAGGCAACACCGAAATAGTGAGTTCTCAGACTTTTTTCATAAGTCTTTTTTTCATTTTCCCTCCTGTCGTGCACAATTTTAATTCAAACCACAAACCCCTACACCGACACTATACATAGGACACGGAAGGAGCCCAGAACGTACTTGTTCTGGGCGTCCAAAGGGTTCAATGTCCATTGTCCATACTAATGCTTCCACCACTATTAATACCACACATGGGCACAGAAAGTAAAGTAAGTAACCTAAAATTATGTAAATAACTAAGTACCACAATATTGCCTTTAGTGAAATTTTGCTTCCCAGCATAATAAAATAGGAGCGCATGTTAAAATCATATTTCTATATATTTTTTTTTTTAAGATGAGTGTTTCACAGCCCTTTTTTATTTCGCAGCCATGAAACAGGAGCTACTTTAGACCCTTGTGGTCTGTGTTGTAGCCTGCCCATCCCGTATTATGAATCACCTCTGATGAGCGAGAAGTGACACAATTCTTCCCATTTAGGAGCTGGGTCAACACGAGCGCTAATACGGTGTTATATTGTTAACTAATACGGTTATCAGTTCTCTAATATTTACCATCGCAGGGGAAGTCATTGCAGGATCGCCTCTCCTTGTTCCAGCCGCTGCAATCGCCTCCTCGCTCGCAATACCTCCAGCGCTCCTGGGTCCCGCCTCCACATTTAGCGCTGCAGATCGCCCAATCCGACCAGTCGCTCCAACCTGGAATTGGAGAGAAGAAAATAAGGGGGATTATAAATTTATGATTTGTGGATTACGCACTCGTGTGAGAAGGTGACCTTAGTCCAACTCCCCGCGGGCTAGATATTTTCGACCCTAATTTGGACGTCTAGGATCCACGCATATCTCCCTTATTGTTGGTCAATTTATGTTATAAATGAATGGGAAAAAACAGCCCTTACCACGTAGGTACATCTACAGTTTACACAGACCTATGTTGGAAATCAAAAAGTATGCTGATGGAAAGGTTTTTCACTTGTTAAAACCGATTAGTCAGTTCCATCACTCAATTAAAACACTATTATACGTTTCGCGGTTTTCAAAAATATTTGACCATTAATAACAACATCAAGTAAAATTAGAGGGCCTGTATATTTTGGTTTTGGGGCCAAAAAACTGTAACTATTCAGTTATCGACATTTTTAACGATTTTCAGGAAAGTAGGTAAGTTTCACAGCCTTTCTTGTTTTGTACCCATGAAACAACAGTTACTGAAGACCCTTGTGGTATGTTTTGTAGCTTGCCCATCTCATAGTATGCCTATCCTATAATGGGTGAGAAGTGACACAATACTTCCTTACAAACAAATGTAATCAAAATTTGAATACTTTTTTATAGGGTCTGGGGATCAACCCAGGACCTTCCGCATGGCAAGCGTGTATCTTACCTCTGGGCTAATTGTGTGCTCAAATATATACATTTATTTTCTCTAGTAGGCAATAATATGATTCTACGTAGATATGTTATCGAATACATATCGTAGAAGTTTTATGGTACGTAGAGATGCTCGTATCTCTAACAAAGGGTGTTATTTTAATCCTCCTAATAGCTGTACACATTTGGGAATACTCGGGAAAAAACTTCCTAAATGGGTGGCAGATACTTTCTAAAAAGATTATGGCCCCCTTCTCTGGCTTACGTTTGGCTAATTCTTCTACATTGCTGGAGCTTAGTATGATATAAAACAGTATACTTATTCATTGTACCAACAGTTTTTTCTTATTTGTCACAAAAACAGTTTGTGTAGAAACTGAACACCAATTACCAATTCTTTGTCGTGTTTCCTAATTCCTACATTTATACAATTTCATATAGGTATTAGAATAAATCTACATTTTTAGTTCTCTCATCGTGTCCATAATACGAGGTCTGTCCCGAAAGTTCGTATAAAAGTGTTCTGGCAACGCTGGAAGGCAAAGTGGGGAGGCAATTTGGGCTATTTTCCCCTTCTACAACATCCAAACAATTCTCAGTGTGCGTTCGATCGCCTTACGATAAAAACTGGATCGTCCGGTACCTGTGAAGTGACCCCTCTCTCTATCACTCGTCGGCATGGAACTCTCAGTCATTCAAGAACAGCGCGTCATCATCAAATTTCTCGTAAAACTCGGCAAGAATGGGCACGAAATTTTTAATGATCTCAACCAAGTTTATGGAGATGATGTTTTCAAGGAACCTTACGATAAAAACTGTGGGTAAAAAGATTTCGTGAGGGCCGAGAAAGTCTCGAAGATGACCCTCGGTCAGGACGTCCTTCCACTTCCAGCACTTCTAACAATGTGGAAAGAATTCGATCCTGTGTCCTGCAGGACCGTCGTTTAACCGTCAGACAGGTGTCTGAAGAGCTTTCTTTGAGCAAAACAACTATTTGGCGCGAGAGGGCGGTGGATCCTCCACCACGACAATGCCCCCGCTCACACCTCTCTCGTTGTGCGTGAGTTTCTGGCTGCCAATTCGATCATAGCGACTGAACACCCCCCTTATTCACCGGATTGGCACCCTGTGACTTCTTTTTATTCCCAAAAACAAAATTGGTGCTTCGGGGGCGGCATTTGGGGGACGTTGAGGCCATTAAAGCAGCAACGACGAGTCAGCTGAAGAGACTTCAAACTGAGGACTTTCAAGGAGCCTTCAAACAGTGGAAACGGCGTTGGCAGAAGTGCATTGTGTCCCAGGGAGAGTACTTTGAAGGAGACAAAATTGAATTACCCGATTAATTGTAATATAAAATTTTTATTTCATTTTTATACGAACTTTCGGGACAGACCTCGTACATACTTAAATAGTCAAATAAATATTATGTTTTGTACATTTTAAGTAAACATTGACTATTGCCATTTATTAATTTATGGAAAACAATTCGTACAATTTCAGACGATGGCGATAATTTAGACGAAGGCAATAATCTAGATATAATCACTGGGAATGTATAAATCAGCAGGTATGTAAATTGTAAAACGAGTCCATAGAAACACTCAGATGTCTCCCTATAATTTTACTGGCGCGTTGCATAATCGATTAGTTTCACGGCGTGTATACAAATTTGTTGTGATCATTCTTACAGGGCTTAATTGGATTATCTAGTCATTAGTAACTTATCTATACCTACTTATAAAAGAGAGTTTCACTGACTGACTGACTGACTCACTCACTGATTCATCACTGTTTCTCCAAACTGGTAAGTCCTAGGAAGCTGAAATTTGGTAGGTAGCTTTGTCTTATAGTCTAGATGTGCAATAAGACGGGATTTTTCGAAATTCCCACTACAACTCCTGCCATTGGTGTAAAAAGATTTTTTGCTGAGCCCGCTAGTATTTATTAAAGGCACGAACTCAATATCCAAAGAAAACAATAATACATAAGAAAAACACATTACGTAGATAGTAAACAAGGCAAAATAAAAATAGTATGATATAGGTAACAGATTATATCATTTTTGCCACTCTCATCATGAGAATGAGTAGGGCATAAAACAAATAATTAACATCGCATAGAATCTATTTAAAAAAAAAAACCTTTTGTCTTAAGTATTATGTAATTTTATTTTAGCTTATAAAATTAATCGAAATAAATAAATTACCATTGTAGTGGGTAGCGCAGAATCTTTTAATGTTTTTCGTATCCTAATAATAATAATAATAATAATAAAATAACACGCTTTATTGGAAGGTAACCACCAAGCGAGGTTAATGCGCAAAGCATTCTGAGACTTATTATTATGTGGTCTTAAATCTCTACGCTACCATGATTACGAGATTAGCGCGTTAACCACTTGACTACCAGTGCATATTATGTTTGCCTAATATATTTGCCCATAATTTCGCCACTTCGTCACTGGGCTCCCATCAAAGCAGCTACTCAAATAACTACTCATTTTTCCTCGCGAGTCAATAATATGACTAGACCCCATAACATCCGAAGAACAGACTTGAAAAATTCTGACTACACTGGTATTCGAACCCAGGTCATCGTGCGTGCAAGCTTAGTTGGCTTCATCACTCTGCCACTTCTTTTTTGTAGCTACCCAATACACATACGTGATAAATAATTATATAGGTAACAAGTCTTGTAGAAACCTGGAGAGTTCCACTCAATTATATTCCTGTACTCGTTTCTATCTTGTCGTTTTCTCAGAACGACCATCTTTAGAAGTTTGAGACGATGCCATAAATTATTTCAGCCCTGAGGAGATCTAATTCAATATGGCGGGTGGAGGAGATCAAAACTTTTCCAAAGTATCATAAGAGCACCTATACTTTACATAATTTATTCTAATACACAAAGTTAAGAGTCTGTATGCTTTTCTTAGAAATCCAGTGAAGAACTTCTCGTTTTTAAGTAATATCATCCTGACGATCATATTTTTAAGGACTTAAAGGTAGAACGAACGAACTAAATGAACAATAAGCATGAAAAAAAAATTCAAATTATATTTATATAACTTTTCAAGTTAAGATTTCTTTTAAAGTTACCTATCATATAATTATATTTTTTGTGGTAATCACTTTCGTGATAGTTATGTTAATCATCACAACTACTCAAACTCGCTTTACTAAATTTACGCTGCATCCCGGACTTGAACCATCGACCTCCAGTTTCGATCAAGCTGCTGAGGTGGGTTGTAACTTTTGAAGCGATGTAGATACCAAAAACTAATGTTTTGCAAAGGCCTTTTTTGATGAGATCCTTACAATCCAAGTAAAGGAAAAAGATTCACTAATGTTGTGTACCTGTATAAAAATTCAAATCCGAGACCTGGAAAGGTGAGGGAGTAAAAAGCGAAATAACCATAGCAAACCCGTAAATATGAGCTCTCCAGTTATTAGCAAGCAAGAGGAGAAGGTCTGGAGCCGGGGGCAAGAGTATCTCTGGAGTTTCGCTAAAAGCTTTGGAAAATATTTCGGGCTTGTTTAGTTATTCATAGGGAGAACACCAATGTGATGCTAGTAAATATCTTTAAATAGGACAAGTAGGTATCAGCCAGTGCCGGAGCAACGGAATGGAATTGAGGAAAGTAAATGAACATTGCTGATGATGAACGTCTTTTAAATTATGCATGTCTTTCACGCTCTTGCAACCGAAGAATGCTAATGAGGAACATCAAGATTTAAGGGTTGGGTGGAAGAGATTACCAAAGGCAATAACCCCGCCCTTTAGTTAGGACATATGTTATGTATGTATTTATTTTTTCCTTTTTTTTTTTCTTCTCTTATATTGTATTTTAATTTGTAAGTATTTGTGTTGTATATAATATGCCCAATTAACAAAGTGTAAATAAATAAATCAAATAAATAAACGTCAAGATTTAAGCTATGTCCGTACTTGTGCGCTTTCCTATTCACTTTTAAATTATGGATGTCTTTCACGCGTGGCTCTCGAAAAAGCATGCTCTTGCAAGTCAAAAGAACCATGCAATAGCGCATACCTTACTTTTCCTTTTCCATGAAAGGGAAGACGAAATTTCTAATAACTGAGTGATAGCCTGTGACAGCCTGGGATAGAATAATAATACCACATGGTCTGTTCTCCCAGCGAGTCGTAAGACGCGACAAATAGGAACAAAACCCTCAATCAATATAGCCAGAACCCACAAATTCACAACTCTGGAGACTCGAACTGCTGTTATCGAATGGTAAGGCAAGCGTATTAGGTCTCAAAGCCTAGTCTACAAGTAAAAGAGACACTGGATAGCTTTCGCTAGTGAAGAAGAAAACGCTGTCCATTCGTGTTAAGCCCGAAAGCCCACAGTAGTGCGGAAAATATTACTTACCTCCTGTGGAAATCAATACTCTGCTCCTTACGTCTACCACTGAAGAATATTAACATGGTCCCTGTCTCATTCAGACACGGTTCAGTCTTATTTTGATTCCAAATAGGTACTTAGGTATGCCATACCTTTAGGTACATTGTTTTTTCAGCCACCTATAATTTGGATTCATTTCGATTGTACACTAAATATCTTAAGTAGTCGATTATCTAAGATTTTCTTGATAATTTGATATAATGATTTTTTTAGATATTTAAACAGATGAAAAAATCTAGGATACTGAGATAAAAATCTAGAATCTAGGATACATTGGTAATTTGAGGACTTCTATGTAAAAACCAAATATTTTTCTCCTTTTGATCCTTTTCTTTTATTCAAGTAGGTAGTTCTATTTTTTTATCCCACATTTTTCGTCTATAGTTCTCTTTTTTGTTTTTGTTCCACATTTTTCGTCTTTAGTTCTTTTGCTATCCCTTTGTCTGTTTCTATGACATTTACATGTTCCTAGTATCTGTCATTTCTTCCATAACGAATTGTAAGAATAACAATTGTAACAGTCGTCGAGTGTTGTATGAGAAAAAAGCTTCAGGGCGGAGCATGATTTGTTCAGGTCAGAATGGAAAGCAAGGAGAGAGGGAGCGAAAAGGAGAGAGAGAGACAAAAAGAGTGAGCAAGAGGTGGAAAAATATTTAACAAGAGAAGACGCAATCTCTAATGAAGAATATAAAGTAACAGCTGAGGAGAATAGAGTCAATTAAGGATATGAATTGGACACAGTTCGATGCAGACGCTTAGAAAAAGGAAAGAAAAAAAATATCATTATTCAGAAAATTTATCGGTAAATTTCCATTGAACAGATAAACATGGAAAATAATTTATATTGATGTGACACATGCACTGAATGGCTAGATTTGTCTAAAAGTACAGTTATCGTCATTTGCTTTTATTGTATACAGCCTCTATTATACTAAAATATATGGATAGATAAAAAATGGTAGCTACCATGAAATTCACCTGATTTAGAAAACTAAGATAGAATTTGATGTAGAAAAGATATGTAGAGAATAAAAGAAAAAGATGTGTATTGAATACGTCTTCTAGGTATGTAATACAGCAATGCAGTAGAAAGTGTCCAATTTATTTATACATGCACTCCTCATATGGAAACACAATAATATAAATGAAGATTCGTCTGAATTTCTGAGTTTCTTACGTAGAACGAGATGTCAATATTCGAAAATCATTTTCATGTTATTTTCTTTGGAGAAAAGAAATCTCAACTACAGAGGGCATAAATGCATAATATCATTCCAATACAAGGAAGGAGAAGAATAGAAGAGAGAAGAATGAGATTTTTTACTTACTCGTACCTTCGAGCATATCTGAAGGTATTGAGAGTTTCATGTTTTTTTTAGTAGAAGAGAATTACTGCGAATCATTGAGACCAAAAGGTTCAAAGAATTTTATAGAAATTTACTAAAGTGTGCCAAGGTTCAAAGGATTAATTTTGCATTTAAAAGAAAAATGTGCTTTCCAAAGATAAACTGTATCCTCTCGGAATTTCTATTTGCAATTCATTTGTTCTCTAGTTTCAGAAAGTTTTCATCGATCCGTCTGACCTCTGTTGACAAAGTGTCATTTCCTAGTTGTAAACTTTGTAATAACTATAACTTTCTCTTCCAAACTTTTAACGAGGGAATAAGAAATGTTTAAGGTACTTGAAGAAAATTATGAGTCTCCTAGGATATAATACTTTATGCTTCGTCAGACATAAAATTCCCGAGAGAACTAATGAGGGTATTTCAAAATTGGCTTATAATTACTTCCTTGGGATTAAGAGCCAAGTCTAAGATTTTGGAACACATAACCTGATGATGCAAGGTAAATTTAAGTAAAATCTAGCAAAGAAGATCAGATTTTTATTAAAATCTATATTTTTAAAAATGAATTAAGTGTATACAAGTATGTTCGTTGAAATGGTTATTAAATGATTATAATAAAATTCTAAAGTATTCTAAACATACATCAAAACGTAGATAATGTCAGACAAAACGGACATTGTATCTTATAGTAGTTATAAGGAATGTATGGAGGAAACCCATCGGGGCCCACTTTTTATGAGGTTCAGTGTATACAGCATACACATTACATATAGGTACTTATTATGAAAAACACGTATGAAAGGAAGAAACGTAGCAGGAAAATACAAAAAGTAGAAAGACTAGGTACCTACTTTGAAGAATAAATATTGCATAGCCACTTTGTTGATCCCTTACGAGCTGAGTGAAAGAGCCCAGCACTGACGTACGTAATAATTAGTGCTATGCATATTTAATGATCTCATCAAAAGTTTAGGAAGAAAATGGAAAACTCAATGATAGTACTAAGAAGATTAAAGTTTAGAAGCGAGAGGATCCCCTTGCATACTAATGCTCCACTGGAGGATCTTCATTAGTTGGGAGAGAAAATTAGAAAATCATTTCTAGCTTCATCAATGTTATAAATATGAATTTGAAATATTTTAATAAAAGTAGGTACCGAATGAAAAACGAAATTTACCATGTTTCCAACATTAACCAAAATACTGATTATGGTACTAAATTTAAAATTCCTAGAAGCTCTGTATTATAGTGAGTCGGAGGCTTTGTGACCCTTCAACATGAAATATAGTCACACTAATTGAATTAGGAGTACATACCCTTCTCTCACCAATGTAAATGCACGTAGGACTCGACTTATGCTGATATTGGAAAGCGGTCGTGCTTTCCAATCAATTAGGTAATATATTATGTATTTACGAAGCAAACAGCTTAGTGCTTATTCATTACAATGCTCTAATCTGATTTTGGAATTTTAATCCCTTCAGTTTGTTAGTTTTACGAGCTCAAAATTCACGATAAATTGTTCGCTTGGAATTTTCAGAACAAAATAACTTTTAGCTTGAAAACAAAAGTTCGGCTTGTTTGTTTTCGTGGAATGTTCCCAAGTTTTAATCTGGATCGAGTCTAGGTGAGGGTGCTGGAATCAGGAGAAAGGGATGTTGTTTTAATCTCGCAAAGGTCTGTTTGTAATACCAATTATGTTAGTCTGGCCGAATCTTGTGTCACTTCTGCGATTTATAAAACGGAAACCTTTTCCAGTGTAATACCGTTTGACACAAAGCGACGACGGTAAATAATACATTCAATACAAATTACATTAGATACACTTGGGAAGATGCGCTATTTTCTATCTATTTCTCTTCAATCGTTCTCAATGCCATTGCCAGTATAATAAATTCTACAGTAATTGCATAAAAGGACTGGGAATCTTATTTGAGAAGATATAAATAAATAAATAAGCAGGGCTAAAGGGAACTTCAAGGAGCTATGGATTACTCGTAAAGTAGCTTTGTCTCTCTTAAGTTTTGTGTGCAATATTTTCATCAGAGCTCCTTTCGGTTCACAAGTCCAATGAAATTCCAACAGACAACAGACATGGAGAGAAAATTCATAAAATTTAAAGAACAATTACTTATATTTAAAGGATTTATTGAAACTGAATTATTTAAAGTATGTTTGGTTTTTAATCATGTTCTATACAGTCATAATAATTATGTATGTATGTAGGTAATATTACAAAGATACGTTTAAGAATTGTGTTAGGTAATTCTTTTGTAGAATGTTTGGCATATTCGTAGTTTTTGTAGATTCTATCCCTAGAACAAAACTATCCTTCAGACCCTTGTTTCACGATTTCAATACAAAAAGTTTCTGCCTATAAATTTAGTGACTATGTTTTTTGACTTTTTTGTGACTAGCTTACCCTATTATTATAGCATTTCTGAGCTTCCACTTTCTGGGTTGTATTGATCGGAATTTCTTAAGGGTTCAGAGCCAATTTTTAAGTGTAGTTATAAATAAATGAAAACTCCTATGTAACAATGCACTTCATTAAAACGGTAGTAGGAGAACATCTACAACAGAAATAAGAACCAGTTAGCTCTACCTACTGTCATTTGAGTTTGAAAACTAAACCCACAGAGTTATGATATTAAATTTTATTGTTTTGTGAAGAAAAAAAAAATCAATTTTGTAATGATAAGAGAATTTGTAATCAGTGTGTGATAAATTTTTGAATGACAATCCAGAAAGCATATAAAAGCAATTCAATTAAACCACCAAAATATTCTGTGAGTCACCGAAGTATAGGGTTGCAGATGGTTTTTTGCAACATAACATAAACCAAGCATAAGCAAAGCACACTGAACTAGAAGGAGAAACATATTTCTGTTTATGTTTTGAGAAACATTTTTGCTCTCTTCTTTAAAATCCATGTAATTAAAAAAGATAAATGACTAGTGTTTAACAAACTTTGCAGTCAAGAATGAACTCCGCTAGTGAGAATGAGAGCTAACGTGAAGGAGGGGGATAAGGAGGAGAAGGAGAGGAAGAAGAGGGCGAAGTAAGACAAGAAGATTACTCCCAAGAGTCTTGTCTCATTTACAATGACGGATGGCTTCGAACGTAAATACCAACCCTACTGAAATATGCATTAGGATTGGCAATCAGGTACTCAAAGGCCTCCTAATGGCTGCGAGCTTCAAGCTTCAAGTTGGCATTTGTTCCAACACTATACTGAGCAATACAATAATAATAAATTTCGTATGGTGTGTTTCTCATACCAGAGAACAATTTATGTAAAAAGAGCAATATATCTTGATAGAAAGTTTTGAAATGGGTCACGTTCGTTTTTTATTTTATTCCATTGTAACGAACTTCAATAGTTGAACAACTTATAAAAATGGTTAAAGTAGGCATTGGAATGTTTAATGATATTCAGGTACTTGTGAACAGTAGAGAGATAGATATTTTACTTGTATTGCATATCCTTTAAAACATATTTTGAAAATTATTTGACAACCTTATATGCAAGTGAAAAATTCTATTCTTGGAACGAAAAGATGACAAAAGTTTATATGTTATTAAAAATAATAAAAGAAAACACATTCATGTTTTATTTTTAATACACAACTAAATACCATGTATTCAGAAACGTAGCAGGAAGTTTAGTAGTAAAATTAATAAATAAAAAAGTTTGTTCAATAGGACCTATAGAAATAATTCTATTTATTTATAGGTATTAAGTAAACCATTTTTCAGTAATATTCTTCTCATACCTGCATAATGTCAAACTGGAAGCTCATTTAAAATACCTTTCAATCTATTTATTTTTTCTTTATTATTTCATTGTATTTTACTGTATAATTATTTTTGTCTTACCTAATAAAGCATACTATAGTGATAATAATAATAATAGCAACAATTATATTTTATTTACCTCTGCATAAAGTAAAGTAACCTCTTTGTAAGAGAAACCTGGATATAAGAAGAAAAAAAAATCCAGTTTCTCGAGTTCTCCTATATCAGGGTTAGACTGTTATGTAGAGATTCCAGCTAGAGTTTTGCACTTACTTGAGAAGCAAGACAGGTGTTCTACAAAAGTGAGACTAGGCTTTAGATAACATTTTATTCATGTCCTTGCACAGGACCCTAACAACATTCTACCCAGTAATAACACCGCCATGAATATCTTCGCGTTTTGCATGCCATGCTTGCCATATCAAGGTGAAGATAAGAATTTATAATATTCCTGCACCTCTCCTCCTCTTCTGGAATGTAAACTACGTTGTCTTCACTTTGATATCATTTGTTCAAAGGCTGTCTTCATGCACGTCACGTGCTGGGTAATCTATTCTTAAGAAACACTGATAAAGCGCCTCTCACATGAAAATGGAATGTTCTTGTCCTACCACCAGATATGGAACCTCTGATATGTATACGAGCATTATTATTATTATTCCGTGTCCATGTGCCGGGCACAGCTACCTGTATAACGGTGGTGAAAGGATTTTTTGAAATCCCAGGTTCAATGTCCAGGAGCTTGGACATTGTCTATATGTCACAAAAGATCTATTTCAGGACGCAGAGACAAAGAGCTTTCAAAGCCGACAGCCCTACTCATCCAATAGCATGTCCATTGATACTACATATTTAGTTCTAAACGTCCTTAATTGAGATAGTCAGGAGAGGGGTTTAATGTTGCCTGATATCACCGAGTAGGGAGCGACGGATACCCAATTAATAGATTTTTAAAAAATGAGTGTTTCACAGTCCTTTTTATTTCGTAGTCATGAAACAAGAGCCACTGTAAACGCTTGTGGTCTGTGTTGTAGCCTGTCCATCCCGTAGTATGCCTCCCCTCTGATGGGCGAGAAGTGACACAATACTTCCCATTTAGGTGCTGGGTCAACACAAGCGCACCCGAAGGTGCGTTTGTGTTGATCCCTTTGAAACAACTGTAACCAAATTTTTAATACATTTTTTTTTTTTGGGAGCGGGGCTTCAAACCCGGACCAATTTAGTATCTGTCAGTAGAATGATGATACAAAACCCGACAAAATTTGATGGGACTCACAAAAGTCTCTCCAGACCTTTTTGAAACACCAATATACATAAATAGTACAGAGTCTTATTATTATGTGGTCACAAACTCAAATTAATGAGGAATAATTCAAGCACTGGGTGGTTCTTGAACCAAAGGATCCCCACGCTACCTGGAATACCAGATACTACACAGATACACAAGAGCAGTTAACCACTTGACTACCAGTGCAGATCATTTTCAGAGTGAATTCGGTGAGACTGTTAAGATTTCAGAATGGTCCTAGACAAAAACTGTTTTTCGCTCGTTGTGGTCCATTTTCTCTTAGTGCATGATACTCCAACCTTCACCCTACATATTATATCACGGATATATCTCCTCGTTAGGTTCAGACACACCATAAATCCTGAGACACTTCTCACACTAGAAGAAGACAACTTACTAGAGGAGAGACACCCCACACAATGATATGTTGCACGTATAACGTGAACAACCTCAGTGGCCACAGCTCTCCTGAATTTTCTCTCCACCCACGAAATTAATTTATAAGATGAAAAACTTCTTCTGAGAGTTACTTGAATTGTTCATGAGAACTGCGAGATGGGAAATGTGGGAAGATAAAGATATGCTTGACTTTTACTTTGCAGAAAAAAGGAGAAACAAGAACAGGAGCTCTTAATTTAACCGAAAATCACGTAGCATTGATTTAAAAGATGGAGAACAGGAAAACAGAAATGGGGTAGTAACAATACACGATGGAAATTCGATTAACAGAAACAATTGCTATTGGTTTGTGCTTTTTTCAGTCCATAACATAGATTCCATTAAATATGTATGCTTTTAGTCAAGTATAAATAATAATACTCTTTAGTGGAAGGTAATCACTAGGCGAAATTTTTGTTTCAAGCTTTTTACCCCCTAACGCGCAGTCTTATATTATGTGGTCACAAGCTCATTTTTTTAAACTAATTATTGAGGAAAAAATCCAAGCATTAGGGAGTATCCGATTAATAATCCGTTTCCCCGTACTAAAACATGGAATTAAAATAATTAGGATCAAGAAAATCATGTACTTATAACCCATGGTCCAATATTCTTAAGGGTCCCCTTTTAATACATAGTTGTCTCATATTATATTGGGTATAGCGTGAAAAAGTACGAATATTTAGGCTGTAAATGCAGATACATAATAAAGCACAAAGCTGTAAATGCAGATACATAATAAAGCACAAAGTAAGACGTTGATTAAGAAGGTACATAGATAAAAAAAAAAAAAAAAAATATTAGGTAGTACCTACGCTTACGTAGGTACTAATTGTATGCACGCCTTAAAGCTAATCACTTATGCAATGTGCCTGTATAACCACAATGCAACTCGTTTCACATCCTGATCTTGGTGAAACCTTGCTAATGAATTCCGTTATCAAAAATTTGTTTCCTTATAAAATAAAATACTCAAGAGATCTTGTAAGGAATTTATTATATGATATTTAAGGAGAAAAAGGAGCACAAAACATAATAATTTCATATTACTTTACAAAGAATAAAAGTTATTAAAATTTAATTTTCTTTACATTTATTTCCCAAAAACATTTTGTGAATGAAAAATCATTACTTAATCATGTAAAACTAAACTCTTTCATTATATATTTATTTTTGGTTATTATTTTAGGGTCTCTGGTATTTCTTTTTTTTTCTAAGAAAAAGCAAAAGAGAAAAAAATACTCAGAAATTATCAAAAGGTTTAAAATAAAATATAAAAACCGAAAAGTAAAAGCCTTTTACTACATCCGTCCATTTAACATGAACAGGGAGAAGTCATGTAAAAACTTTTTGCATTCATTATTAGGTATCTGGCTGGGCATGTCAAATAGTAATATTAAAATTATAAAGAAAAAAAATAAAGATTAAGGAGACAATGTTAATAGCGTCTTGAAAAATTATAATATAAATAAATACACAGTTCCTTCCATCTTCTCATAATAATTATATGTTTACCACTAACAAAGACAGCATTATATAATTATTATGTATTACAAAAGTAGATTCTTCATCTCATGAGCAATGTTTTATGTTTACAAGACCAGTGCAAAAATGTATAAAATGCTGAGCTTTTGCCATTACCATATTTTAACATACTTACATACATATAATATAATAATATAACATTGAGAGAAGAGAAAAATGGCTTTTCATTTAATATGTGGACTGACTCTGAACGAAAACTGCAATATTCTTGTCTGATAATCATTATTCGGAGGAAACTAGAAATTTTAATAATACCTTCGATTTTATGATAATGGCTTAAATTTTAGGAAAAAATCAATATCTACCCTATATTTTTTTTTAAATCCAAAAATGAGCCTAGTCTTGGGCGAAACAATGTTGTGTTTACACTCCATTCCCTGCAAACTTAAAAAAATAAGCTAACTAAATTTCACTCATCTTTGGTTGGGCTGGGAATAGCCAGCGTCACGAGGGTTCAATTTTAAATGATCATGTATCCAAGTCCTAACTTTGCTGGACGTTGATTGACTTAAGTTACAGAACAAGAACTAGGTATAGTCATCGTTTCATCAACGCTGGCTGGGAAAAAAATTGTGAGAACTGGTTAATAAAATTAATTATTACAGTACCCTGATAAAATTAAATATTTTAACAGATATAAACGTGGGTGGGGTCACAATATGACACCCAGTATGTACGATTCTAAAGTTATTCAGTTTCTTTCTGTGACTTCCAAGACCCACTGAAACAAGACAGTATACAACAACACACATACACCAAGACCATCTCTTCTCTGTCCACACAACCTTACCTCTCCAACACTTTTCTCTCTTTGAAACTTAATTTAAAAAATAGCAACGTTTATTTTTCATTTAAAAGAACAGCACTTCTTTTTCATTTAAAAAAGAACACTTCTTTTTCATTTAGAAACATCAGTGTTTACAATTATTATTACAAGAGAACTCTATGGTAGGGATTTTTTTCTGTTAACATTGCAACGTTTGAAACTAATCTACTATCTTATGTCGCTGTATACTTGCAATATAAATGCATGCTCTTCTGTAATCAGGTAGTTGTGCACAATGCACAAGTGCACACACTCGTACCTATGTAGGCAGTCTCTCTAGAGTCTCTAGATTAGTAAAATACTCGTACATCTATAAAAAATTGTTTTTTAAAAAAAAGTCTCTCTACAACTAGGAGCTTAAGATTCAATAGAACACAGCGGAAGGTCTGCTTTAACACACACATTTTTAGCAATCAGCCCTAGATAAATCTAGAATAACACCATGAACTGGTTCAATTTTTCAAGCATATCTCAAGATAACAGAAATAAGGTAATTAGACTAATAAAATTAGTATGTGAAATATTTTATTTTTTTGCTTGAAATTCAAAAATAATTTCCAACCACTTATTTTTGAAGATCTCCTAACCTCCTGAGCATTTTTGTTTTTGTGCTTGCCTGTCATTTTTATTATTTCAAAATGTCGGATTGAAACAGAAAACGGATTGTGACAAAACTTTGTACAAAATAAAATGTGGTAGACGTTCTACAACCATTTTAATGATCAACTGTCAACTTGCATAATATGGAGAAAAAGAGCTTATGTATAAAATATACATAAGAATATTGTTAAAAAGAGCTTTTGTTTGTGCACCTAAAGAAAGTTGTGTGTCAGTTTCAGCACTTGCTCAATCCTCTGGATTTTTTTTTACAATTGAGATCCAAAAAATCAGTAACCCTTCATGGTCTGTCCCAGGGGTCAACTGAGGTGAGCTCCAGTGAAATAAATGATTGAATTCACGTGGTGAACCATGGAGGAATAAGCGATGGAGAACTCGTAAGGCCTCAAACCTGTCACATAAGAAACTATCCAACATGGCTACCGTTTTTACCTTCAAATACATGTAAAAAGAAAAATTAATTTGTTAAGATTTCCTCTGTGTTCCAACAATCCAAAAAGGTCGATTTTATGTGACAGGTTTATTACACGTGATGTTATACGTTATGAGACAGCTGTTTTGGCATGTGTGTATTGTGTCTTAATGTTAAAAATCAGCATCGGGTCAATTGTAACTCCTAAGGTTTTTGACAGTTTGAAGCTTGTGGTTATTACATATTATATCTCCAGTTCTTTTTCAACTTCAACAACACAGATACACAAGAGCAGTTGTGTGTCAGTGCATTGTGATGTCACCGGTCTAATAAAGAAATCTCCTTACTAAAGAAATTGTTGTTGTTGGTTTTTAACGTCGTTTTCAACTGTATGGTCATATCAAGACCATCCATTCGCTAGAAACTCATAAACCAACCACTTTAACTTCACTCAACTTGAATAATGTCGGGATCAGCCAAAATCGCGAGCCTTTGAATCTGAATTCTACCATCCAAATCATAGTCTCGCTGAACGTTGCTTAACTTCAGTGACAAAACGAGAACTGTTATGTTCAACGTGCCATCGATTGTATAGTTATGTATACGTTATTTGGCTTGGAATTATTTATCATTATTTCCCTCCTGTCTCTATCTTTGTCTATCCTTTTCTATGCATAGGATCTTCTGTTCCCTATCCTCCCTTAATTTCTTCTCTCTTCTATTGAATAAACACCTTCTGCTTCAGTTCGTCTGATTTTTTAACCCGTTCCATCTTCTTTCTTTAAATATGTCCCAAAAGAACTCAAGCATCTGAATCTACATGCAAAACGTATTTTTTATGAAATTGTATTATAGAAATATTCCAACTTCTAATGGAACCTTTTAAATGTCATCCGTTTACACTAGATGTAAATAATTCATAGTACAGGAATATAAAAAAGAAAAATATTTTCAATTAAAAATGTAAAAGTGTAACGACATAACAATGTAGCTATCTCAAATTGATAGCTGTTTTCGATTTAATAGAATCATGGTACATAGAGAAGGATAAAGAGAAAGATAAATAAAGGAAGGGTAAGAGAAAAGAGAGAGAGAGATGTTTTTATGAAAATAGATAAAGGGGAAGAGAATTGCAAGAACAGGAAGAACGAAGGTTATAGAACAAAGGAAGTAGAGAGAGAGAGAGGGGGGGAAAAAATAGAAACTGCTGTACATAGGGATGAAGCATAAACAAACAAAGGTTCATAAAAATGAAGGGGCATGGTAGATGCACTCTACATGAGTAGCGCTGGAGGCATCAGGTGGTCCCTCTATGTTTTTATTATTCTACCCGGCAATTAAAAGTGAGCGCCTCGGATTAAAATTATATAAATAAATTTCGTTTACCGTTCCGCTTGAATTTATTGCCAGGGAGCGGAAGACACAGCAATTTTGTTATTTTCGCCTCGTGCCTTTTGTTGTTGACAACTATTGTCTGAATTGAATGGTTAAACTATATGAATAACTTTATGATTGTTCTCGACCTCTGTTGCTGTGCCTCCTCACTTCTCTACAGTGCCAAATTTCCGAGAAAGGTGATATGAAAATCCCCATCAAATCATTGAAGTTCATATTC
Source organism: Bactericera cockerelli (assembly GCA_024516035.1). Taxonomy (NCBI): domain Eukaryota; kingdom Metazoa; phylum Arthropoda; class Insecta; order Hemiptera; family Triozidae; genus Bactericera; species Bactericera cockerelli. The sequence goes on from CM044958.1 coordinate 35,302,893, forward strand.
CTTCTACCACAAGTTGAATTTCGCATAACTACATCAAACACCTCGGCCGAGGTGTGAAGAACGCCTACACAAAGAAAGAGACAGCCCGGCAGAGTGTAAGGTTACGGAAAACATACAATTATACATATATATTTATTTATTTTTAAACACAGTAAAACTTAAATATATTTACTCATAATCTAAGAACCAATCAAACTTCATCTTCCATGTTAAAACTTTTACCTTTGTATCTGCTTCCTTCTACCACTAGTATGTTGTGATTAATATCAAATCGATACTATGAGATTTCAATCATAAGATGTTAAGGTACAACAGAACCCTAACCAAAGGGCATATTAATAGTTATTGTGACCGAGTGGATTAGCTGACTGGCTTCAATGAATTGTTCCCTGGGTTCGATCCCCAGCAGCGTAGGAATTTTCTGCACACAGTATTTGGATGTCTAGAGTCCTCGTGAGAAAAAATGAAAAGCTGTTTGTATGGAAAGCGACCAGTGGCAGTGTCGCAATGATTATTTTGAAATCTGGAGTTCTGTAATGCTGGGCTATCCATTACAGTTGTGCCATTTTATTATTATCTGACCTGGTTGCAGAGTTTTCAGTGAAACCCTTACAATTAACACTGCGACCTAATTAGATCTATTGTGATTAGTTGATACTATTCGGTTTTAACGTCCTGATTTGAGATAGTCAAGACGGGGTTTTTACCCTAGCCAATCGTACCAGCTACCCACATTAACCTGACCCAGCCTGGGTAGGGCCAAAAGTGCCAGCCCCACGTGTTTGGAAGGGACAGAATTTTCTTCGAAAATCCGCCCCAACCGGGAGTCGAACTCGAGACCTCTGGACTACGGGCAGTAGTCACAACCATTACGCCACGGAGGCTGGACAGTTGTGACATAATAACACAATAAACTCACAAACATGATACAAAGGGTCATTGCAAATAACGTTTATTTTTAATAAAGTTTGATTAAAATTGTCTAAAAGTAAGTATTTCTGTCAGTTTTTTAATCAATATAGATGGAAAGCGTCAAGTGTGAGATGCTCTCAGCAAAACAATTACCTCGGGTAAGGCAGATACCTTACGTTACAAAAAAGTAGAGTCGTTTACGTAACAGTCTTCCCTCTTTCAATTTTTCTAATGACTATCTGCTTGCTGTCTATCTCTTTGTTTTCAGCTTTCGTTCCCTCGCTCACACATCCAATATCGCCAATGCTGCTATCACCATTACACCGGATCTTTTATCGTAATGAGTTTCACAGAAGCACTCAGTATAATTGCTTTTATTCTTTTAGTTGTAATTAGTTTTCAAGTACTTTGGAAAAAAATATTTCTTTAAGTAGGTATGTCATGATTCCTCAATCACCATTTTGTAGTTAAAACCCTGCTCGGCAAACACATGGTCATCTTCTATTCATCTCATTTTGGGTATATAAAAGAGAAATATGCAAACAAAAGAGAAATATGAATGGACTTCGTATAATGTTATAAATATCTATTGTGTTGAAATAGTAGAATATATTTTTATGGTAAAATTATGTATTTAATATACCCAACATAAATATTTTCGCCGAGGTGCGATTGCAGTAAAGTAGTAGTTGTAGGACTGTAGGTACTTCATGAAAACCAACCGATCTCAGTAGTTTGATCGGTGAGGCGGTGGACTTGTAACCTGGAGGTCGGTGGTTCGAGTTCCAAGTTCGGAGGTTGAGTAGTTGTGACCATTACGAAAATGATTAACACATAATTATATTATATGAAAATTACTTCATGAAAATCACATAAATATTATTAAATGTACCTAGTTCTTGTGAAATAGTTATAGTGAACACGAAATAAGTATTTTTAACATTATAATAACTTGTTGACACCCCACCGCACAGCTAGAAGGACCGAGCAATGTGGGTGTGCAAAGGGTTAATTTATCCAAGACAGTTTAGTTTTCAGCTGTTATATTTCTCAGAACACTTTGAATGGAACACACATTTATACATGTTTATTATTACATTATAACAAAATAATAATGGTACATCAACAGGTATTGTATGAACACCCGTTTATACAATAGCTATCAATCTACCTAAAACATGTTTTGTATAGGTATAAAAAAAATATTAGTTCTAAACTATCATTTTATCATATCAATAAAATGCTGCACGATGAGAGGTTGCTAAAAATACCCTATTCATTTTTAGTTAAAATGATGTTTAATTATTTATATTTTTTAAAATTTGCAATTTTGTAAAATTTGCAATTTTTTAAACAGTCAAGTGTTTGAATGTATTCATTTTGAATTCATTTGATAAACCTACAGGTAGAGAGCCACCAAAATATTTATACCTTAAAAATAGGTATTATAAACAGGAGGTTATGAAAAGTCCAGATTACCTAGGTACATATAAGTAAAAAAAAAATCCAAACAATTTTTTTTTCTCCAAAAACGAACACAATACTTTCTAATATTAGCGATTTCTAATCTGTATTAGAAATTTCTCGGAAGTAAATCGTACTTTCCTGGGTAATGGTCTTTTTATCTATCAATTCTACCGTGAAGATGCACCAATGTTCTTTCAAGCAAGCCACAGCAAGCTGTCCTACAACTGCTTTGTTGCGGTCTCAGTGACGATTATAGCGAGTAGTTCCAGCTTTGAAAATAAAGTTGTCTATTTTCTCTCACCTCAGTGGAAAACTACTCTTCTGTCGCAAAACTTTTTGTTGTATATTCTCTGTGTGGCCTTCGAAAGCTTTTCTCCCTCTCCCTCTCTTTTCTCTCTCTCTCTCCTCTCCCTCTCTTTCTCTCTCTCTTCTCTTTCTCTCTCTCTCTTTCTATTTCTCTCTCTCTCCTCTCTTTCTATCCTCTTTCTCTCTCTCTTCTCTCTTTCTCTCTCTCTCTTCTCTCTTTCCCTTTCTCTCCCTTTTTCTTTCTTTCTCTTTCTCTCTCTCTCTTTTCCCTCCATCTCAATCTATTTTGTTCTTTCACTAGCTTTTATTATTATTATCTGACCTGGTTGCAGGGTTTTCAGTGAAACCCTTACAATTAACACTGCGACCTAATTAGATCTATTGTGACCAGTTGATTCTATTTGGTTTTAACGTCCTGACTGAGATAGATAGTCAGGACGGGGGTTTTACCCTCCATTCGCTGGGAATCGTACCAGCTACCCACATTAACCTCACCCAGCCTGGGTAGAGCCGGAAATGCCAGCCTCACGTGTTTGGATGGAACAGAATTTTCGTCGAAAAGTCTGCCCCAACCGGGAGTTGAACTCGGGAACTCTGGACTACGGGCAGTAGTCACAACCATTACGCCACGGAGGCTGGTTACTCTCTCTCTCTCTCTCTCTTTGAATTTCTTTTCATTTTCTTTCTCTCTTTCTCTCTCTCTTTCTCTTGTCTCTTTCTCTCTCTCTCTTTTTCCTCTATCTTTATCTATTTCGTTCTCTCACTAGCTTAACTCTCTCTCTCTCTTTGAATTTCTTTTCATTTTTCTCTCCCCCTTTCTCCTCTCTCGGCCCTTCTCTCACCCTATGCTACCTATCTTCTAGAAGGTATTATATTTCGACCCTCTTCCTCTCCTCTGTTCAAGAATGTATTACTTCCTCTACTTCCCTTCCTCTTCGGTTCTGCAATCATGGACTCACCCCCCGTCGTCCCACTTTCATTGCATATTTAAACACTGAATTCTTACCGCAATGCTCTCGATAGTCTTCAGTACTGCTTCTTCAGTCCTCAAGTACTTCTCTAGCATACCGCCCTCAGTAGCTTGATCGTTAAGGCGGCGAAATTCGAAACTGGAGTTCTGTGGTTCAAGTCCCAAGTTCAGCAAATATTTAGTAAAGCGAGTTTGAGTAGTTGTGACATCACCGAAGTGGTTAACACAAATCTAATAACCTTTCTTTATTTCTTCTTTCTTCTACTTCTCTAGCATGGTCGTCCACTTGGGTTAAAGGTTGAACAAAGGTGTCCCGGGTTCGAATCTCGGTAAAGTCGGAATATTTTGGAGAGTTTTCTACTCAATTTAGGTTTTGCGGAGGTTCTCTCAGATTTCGTGAGAGAAAATGAGCAGGTAGCGGCTTTGGTGTGAGTAGGGAGTTTTATTTTCGAACACATTATCAAGGCAACAATATTAAGGCAACAATTATCAAGGCAACATTATTACAGCAAAAATTATCAAGGCAACAATATCAAATTTATATCTGCCATCAGGACAACCAGAGCAATTTATTCAGCAGCAAACTCGATGGGTCGCAATTTGAAAAATATCATACGGCCTAATTTTGAGTCTATCGAGCGCCTTGACGCACTCAAAATTCGACTTGTCCATAGAATAACCCCTTTAGCTTTTGGGACCAGAAAATATTATTTTGTAGAATCAAAAAAAAATCTCTCATTGTGTTCAGTTCGTAATTTAATTAAAGAAATTACGGGTCATATTCCACAGCCCCATTGGAGTGCCTAATAACGACTCTTAAAGCGTTGTGAATAGTTCCTACTATTCAAAAGAGAAGTTTTATAAAGTTTTCCGCACGTTTCAATTCAAACAAAAGATTTTTCTCTGCAAGACGTTATCTTATAGTTTTCTTTTGAGCGTACCTTCATTCTGCTAGTGCTTCCCCTATACTAGAGTATTTTTTACGTCAGTTTTATGAATCTACTTGCACGGTTTACCTTGTACTGCTGCAATGTAGCCATAAAAAATATGCGATAAGGAAACCGAAGTGTTGAGTGAAACATCACGAAAACTAGTGCCGTAAAAACGGATTTCACTGTATAAATCCGCTAGGAATGCAACGTTACAATTGCGTTACAAACTAGTTTATCCTAGGCAAACTGATTTTCAAAAATAATAAAAGAAAATGATAACAATAAAGTTAAATGCAAAAGATAAGTAAATAATGTTTTATTTATCCTGGGCAAAACTGAATAAAAGAATGAATTAAAATACAGTTAAGTGCACGTAGAAGTAGTCTATTTGATTATTAACGATCAAGTAACTGACGTACATCATGACACTGAGAACCTTGCATCCGAGCGTATTGAAAACGCCCGCAAAAGAGCTCAAGAGAATTTGGAGAAACAAGCTAAAAGGATGAAGTTGTCCTCTGATAAGTTACACTAACCAGCCAAAGTAGGAGCTAATGTTACTATGTCTGTACCAGAAGTACATAGATAAAGAATGAGGAGAGCTCAGAAACATCATTGGTATTGTTCTTCAAGTAACTGATGGGCTTTACAAAATAGGCACGAAACATGGTGTTCTGCAGAGTTTGTATACCTTCGGGTACAGCCACAGTAACATTAGCTCCTACTTTGGCTGGTTAGTGTAACTTTATCAGAGGACGACTTCATCCTTTTAGCTTGTTTCTCCAAATTCTCTTGAGCTCTTTTGCGGGCGTTTTCAATACGCTCGGATGCAAGGTTCTCAGTGTCATGATGTACGTCAGTTATTTGATCGTTAATAATCAAATAGACTACTTCCACGTGCACTTAACTGTATTTTAATTCATTCTTTTATTCAGTTTTGCCCAGGATAAATAAAACAACATTTACTTATCTTTTGCATTTAACTTTATTGTTATCATTTTCTTTTATTATTTGAAAATCAGTTGTTTTCGTTAAATCAAGAGTGGAAAAAACGTTTACTTGATTTTATTAATTTTCTTTTTGATGGAGGGGATATCCCTGACACACTCACCAGCTCCTTAATGTTTATGCTTCACAAGAAAGGAGACACGAAATCATGTAGTAATTATCGAAGTATTGCTCTTCTGAACAATATCCTCAAACTTATCACTCACTTGGTATCGCAGCGCGTTCTCGCCTGGAGCGAGGATAATAATGTATTCGCGGAGGCGCAAGCTGGATTCAGGCCACGACGAGGCTGCATGGACAATATTTTCTCTCTCACCAGTATTGTGTCCCTACATCTTATAAAAAAACGTAAACTTTATGCAGCCTTTATAGATTTTAAGACCGCTTTCTCAGAAGTCAGGCATGACTTGTTGTTTTTAAAAATGTTTGAATTCGGAATCTCTGCTAAAGTAATCTCATTATTACGAAGGATTTATCAGAGAGCAACAACTCAGATTAGAGTTCAGAATATCAAAACAGCCAAAAGTCTAATAACCAAAGGCGTTTTGGAGGGTGATTCTATATCGCCTGTTTCATTCATCATTTTCATAAATGACTTGGAAGAATACTTCAAGAAACATGGGGCGGAGGGCGTGTCAATTAACAGCTCGATAAATATTTTGCTTCTTCTCTACTGTGACGATCTTACCATTCTTGCCACTAGCAAAGTAGATATGCAAAAAAAGCTAGATATCCTTTCGTCCTACTGTCGAGATAATCGAATGACGGTCAATGAGGCCAAGTCAAAGATAGTTGTATTCAGGCGAGGAGGAAGACTAGCCCGCACCGATACATTTCAATACAATAATAAATCGTTAGAAGTAACTTCTGATTTTGTATTCCTGGGTGTGAAACTGTCATCTCATGGTGTATTCTATAAAGCTGCACTTCAAGCTATGTCAAAGGGCAGGATGGCGATCTCCAGTGTTAGGAATACCCTGGTAAACTCGAGGATGACGTCACACGATAGTCGTATGAAGCTCTATAATTCTATAGTTTGTACAACGCTACTGTACGGAGCCGAGATCTGGGGAAACAGGTATGAAGATCTGATTGAAGTCTGTCAAAGTCAATTCCTGAAATCTGTGTACGGCTTGGCTAGATCTACGCCTCATTACATGCTCCGGATCGAGATGGGCGTGGTGAGACTCGCGTACCATGTCTTCAAGCAAACCCTGGCATGGTGGTTGAAACTACTAACAATGTCACCAGAGCGATATCCTCGAATTTGTTTTAACGAACTTGTGACCACAGACCAACTGTCCCGGAATATTGACAAATACAACTGGGCAACTCTTCTCAAATATCGACTCGTACGGTTAGGACATGCTGAAGTATGGGAAGCGCAGTCACCTGAACTTTTAAAATCTAAAATGAGCGAGATATTGGATTCATTTAGATTTAAGCTAGTTGAAGAAGATTACAGTAGGCTTGAAAATTCGTCTTATTGTACCTTGTATAAAGAGCTGAATCCAAAACCTTTGACTGATAATATGATTCCAAGTACAAGAAAATATTTACTACTGACAGGTAACATCGACAGGACTAGGGTTATAGCTCAGATTCGTCTATCAGGGGATTTAAAAGTAAATTTCTTTTTAAATAAAATAGGTTACACATGGAATAGTGAAGAACATTGTAGCATTTGCAATTTACATGAAAGTGAAGACCTTCAGCATTTTTTATTCAAGTGTCCTCATTATAAAGCCCTAAGAGACCATTATCTTAATAAATGGATAGTACCGGACGAACAATGTTCAACTAAAGTTCTAGTTGATAATCCATCCAGATCTGACATCAATAATATTTATTTTTATGTTCAGGCAGCTTTAAAGCTGAGAGCCTTTCTTAGGAATGAATAGGCGAAATAAATGGAGAGGTTTATTATGTACTGTATTCTTATATAACTATTATCCTATAGAAGAAGAAGAAAAAAAAGAAAATGTGTTTCTTTGTGTTATTATATCACAATTGTAGTGGGTAGCGCAGAATTATAGGACTTTTCCATATCATTAACCCAGATGGGGCTGACGTCCTTCCAGAAGGACGTCCTTCTGGAAGGACTTCAGCCCCATCTGGTGAAAGGTACTACATTGTGGATTTTTCTAATTAACTCAGCTTGTTGAGGTTAGTTGGCGACACCTTAAGCTCTTTGTTTTGAGTCCGAGTGATAAGTTGACAGCACTTATTTTGATTCAGGACTCAATTTATATCACTCCAAAAAAATAAAACAAAAAATTTCACCGCGTTATCTGGGTTAATATCCCAATATCCTATTTTTGCCTATAATTCCGCCACTGGTCGCTGCTCACATTAAAGCAGCTACTCATTTTTCCTCACGAGGTATGAGTGGACCCCGAACACCCAAGAACAGAGCAGAAAAAATCCTGCCCCGCTGGGAATCGAACCCAGGTCACCGTGCGTGCAATGCCTAGCGCGCTAACTCACTCTGCCACGGTGACTTCTATATTATCCTATACAATTAATTTTTATTTTTCTCATAAATAGTTGCATGTTGAATATACAGGGTCTTCATAAAGTCTCACCCAGGCCTAGGTTTCTCGAAAACGACTCAGAATATCAAAAAACGCAAAAACCCGTATTCCTTTATATTTAGGGGGATTGATTTTCAGCCAAAAAAATTTTGCCTACACCGCCCCAGTCAGGCTGGGCATGGACCAACTTTAAAATCTTAAATAGAATGGTATGTCTTGTGGCATATTGTTTTAAAGGTCTTATTAAGAGAAGTTCATTACAACAAATTTTAGTGAGCTACGACTTACCGTTCTCGAGATACAGGGTCGGACGTCCTGCGTAATATCCATATATTTTGACCTATAACTCGTTAACCGTAAACTATGGAGAAAATTTTTCTTCTTAATAATAACTCCTTATGGCAAGAACTTTCGAACAAGTTAAAACTTGATTTGTTTTTTCGTTAAATTTTTTTCGACTGTTCGTCCGGCTGGCTGACGAAACTGACCAGAAACTAACATCAACAGAGTATGTCGAGTTATAACTTGTTCGAAAGTTCTTGTCATAAGGAGTTAATATTAACAAGAAAAATTTTCTCCATAATATATGGTTAACGAGTTATAGGTCAAAATATATGGATATTACGCAGAACGTCCGACCCTGTATCTCAAGAACGGTAAGTCGTAGCACACTGAAATTTATTGTAATGAACTTCTCTCAATAAGACCTTTAAAACAATATGCCACAAGACATACCATTCTATTTAAGATTTTAAAGTTGGTCCATGCCCAGCCTGACTGGGGCCGTGTAGGCAAAATTTTTTTGGCTGAAAATCAATCCCCCTAAATATAAAGGAATACGGGTTTTTGCGTTTTTTGATATTCTGAGTCGTTTTCGAGAAACCTAGGCCTGGGTGAGACTTTATGAAGACCCTGTATATGTATTATGTGTAATGATTTCTACGGATAAGATATATCCATCTAGTCTACTGATCTCGCCTTAAATTATCTTTAGGTGTAGTGTAGACAATAATTTGTTTTTGTTTTTTTTGTTTAAGAAGACTAAATATTAATTCTAAAAAGAAGGTAAATATTAATTCTTTGCGTGTTTGTTTATTTATGTTTATTTAAATCAATAATTATAGTTGGGTGATTTTTGTCATTTTTATTCATCAATTAATAATTATTATGTATTAAAAAAAAAAAAAAAAGTTTGAATGATTTGTATAATATAGTTAAAAATATTAGTCTCAGAGGTGCTATTTAGCTAATGTTTTACATCTTTTTGTTACTATACCTATACCATGTATTTTTGTGCCAACCATTGTAATATTTTTTGTTTAAAAATAAATACAATTATTTTTATCTATCTATCTATCTATCAGTTGTGCCTAGGATAAACTCGTTTGTCCTAGGACAAACCAGTTTGGACTGAAATATAAGCATTTCAATCCGGAAAATCTAGTTTATCCTAAGTGCGTTAGGATAAACTAGTTTGGCCTAGGATAAACTAGTTTGTCCTAGGATATACTAGTTTGTCCTGAAAAACAGTTTGGCCTGCAACAGATTTTTTATCTACACCACACCACTCCTTTACCTTTTTTTTCGCACCACTCACGGGATAACACATCAGTATCGAGGCTCTTAGTACTTCTCTAAATACAGTCAAACCTGGATATTTATTTAAAAAAGAACACACATTTCCTGGTCTAATTTACGTCTCTATAAGGGAAAATAACCTCTCTAAAAAAGAAGACAAGATAAAAAAGAAAATATTTCGGGTCCCTTAAGTTCTTAATACTCAGTTTCTATACGGTACGATCATTACGTAGTGAGTAAGTAAGTCAACCAGTCCTGAACATTATAGCTACGCTGAAAACTCACAAACCAGTTACTCAAATTAACCTTACCCAGCCTGAGTGGGGCCGGGAAGAGACACCATCACGAGGATATAAAATTGAATGGTCACCTCTCTAATTCCTAACCTCCCTGGACGTTGCTAAACCTCAGTGACAGAACGAGAATTTGTGTATCCAATGTGCCATCGACCCTGGCAAAGATCAGTATCAAACACCTCGGCCGAGGTGTGAAGAACGCCTATACAAAGAAAGAGACAGCCCGGCATAGTGTAAGGTTACGGAAAACATAGTTCCCATGTATTTCATGTACTTTCAGCCAGCGAAAAGTGCAACATGAATTTCAAAAATTGCGATTTTTATTGCAAAAATGGACTCTACGTTGAAAAATAAATTGATTTGACTTTTTGTTTGACTTCCTAGGCCAACGGGAACCCTATTTTCGAGACCCCCCAACAATCGTGAAAGCCATGAAAAGATTCATAATTTTTTTTTTTTTTTTTTTTTTTCTGTTTTTTTTTTCATACGGATCCTTTGAGACCCGACTTCGTGTCTTTAACTTGGCACTGAAGATTAAGTGAGGTGTCTAAAGTGATCAAGATATAATGGAGATGAGCCTGGACCAAAATTTTTTTCTAAATTATAAGCGGGCGGCCCATTTGGGCGGCCTCGGGTTTTGGGAGCCCAAATCGGGAATAGAAGGATAATACTAATCTTAAGTGGTATCAAATGAAAGATCTTGATGAGCAGATACCAAATTTATTGATTTTATTCCTTCATCCGGTCCACTGGGTGGCACCTGGTGCCCTTTACATTTTCTTTGGCGGGTAGGTACCTTCGAATCCTTAACTTAGTGGTCAGATCTTGGCCAGTATGTATTTTTCGAGATGACCTCGCTCTCTCTCTGCAAAATTTCAATACGTTTTCAAGTACTAATTTTGTTAGTTCATTTTCTGCCCTCGTTTCTTCAGAAGACAACTTTGTCTAGTGGTAGCATGATCGGCTTGTAATCAAGTAGCACGGGTTCGAATCCTGGCGGGGACGAAATTTTTAGCTCTATTTTTTCAATTTGGGCTTAACGTTTTTTTGTTTTTCCGATCTTTATATTTGATCTTCATGACGACCCCATTACCCTCGCGAGGAAAATTTTAGTAGTTGCAGAATTGGCCAATGACCTGTGGCGGCATTACGACTTTTACGAGATTGATTATGGACAGTCATGGTTGGATGGAGATTGGAGATAAACTATGATGAATTAGCTCTCATAATGTCGATGCTACTCACTAAAACTTGTGACAAAGCAGTGACTTTGGCCAAGTGGGTAGCATACTAGGCTTGCACGCACGATGACTTGGGTTCGATCCCCTTCAGGGATGTTTTTTTTCTATGTCCATTATGTCCGGGGTGCACTCATACCTCGTGAGGTATTGATAAGGGACGTCAACAGCGAGTTCTCTCCCGCTCATGGTTTTATCAACACCAAATTGTCTCCCGTCGCGTCGCTTGCATTTTTACCTGATTTTATACCTACATAGTTTAGGCCTAGCATAAAAATTATAATTGAAACACCTAGGAATCATTGATATAGACCTGAGGCATGGCCTTCTATGTATTTTTCCTAACCCTATGATAAACCCAAGGCATGACCTTCTATATATTTACCTAACCCTACTATAAACCCGAGGAATAGCCTTCTATTTATTATCCCTAACCCTACTATATTCCTGAGGCATGGCCTTCTATGTATTTTACCTAACTCTACTATACACTGAAGGCATTGGCTTTCATTAGTTAGAGATTTTAAACATTTCCTTATAAAAGGCCGATTCTTATATAAAAATGATAATTTTATAGTTTTCATTTTCTTAAATACCTAATGTAAAAAAGCATGGTCCTATTTCCGGGAGAGATACTCGTGTTGACCCCCGCAACAAGCTGGAGAGAATTCGGGTAAGAAAAGGTCAACGGGAGAGAACTCATTACCTCACCTTGATAAGGTGATTAAACATTAATTTCTTTGGCATTTGTAAATCCAGGTGTTTTAATGTCCCTCATAGGAGGCTCCGAGGTCTATTTAGCATTGAGTGATAAACCTAATCATGTGGAGTATAGAATCAAAAGGTCTTGCATTGCAAATTTATATATTATTTACTCACTTTGGGGACTGAGGGGGCCAAATCTGTGATCCAAATACATATTGACCTTAGAAAAAATAAATACATACTGCGAAAAGTATATCTTAAAAAAAAAGACAACTTGGTACATTCACATTTTCCCAGCTTATTTACTTTTGTTATTCATAATGTTTGAGAAGTGTATGAACCTATATTTTCGTACAAAAAGAACTGATATCCCCCAAAAACACCACTTCGTGGTTAAAAAAAGAAGAACGCCTCACTCAAAAGAATGATTATAATTAGCTAAAAATAAATGATATCAAATTGAGAACACCTTACCCCCTCTCTTTCTATATCTCTGCACTCCTCTCTGAATTTATTCCTCTTATGTTTATCTTTCTTTGTCCTTTCTAGGGGTCATCCCAAACTTGATTTCTCTTTAAATTTACTTGTTGCACGGCAATAAAAAATGGCGGTCGCGGTGTAATTTTCTCGATTCAAATCAAATAAGTTCAGAAAAATCATACTCCGACCGCCATTTTTTATTGCCGTGCAACAAGTAAATTTAAAGAGAAATCAAGTTTGGGATGACCCCTAGAAAGGACAAAGAAAGATAAACATAAGAGGAATAAATTCAGAGAGGAGTGCAGAGATATAGAAAGAGAGGGGGTAAGGTGTTCTCAATTTGATATCATTTATTTTTAGCTAATTATAATCATTCTTTTGAGTGAGGCGTTCTTCTTTTTTTAACCACGAAGTGGTGTTTTTGGGGGGATCAGTAAAAACCGAAAAGTGAGAAGTAGTATTAGATGTACAATAATATCAGAACATATGGGCAGCTGTTTCGAGGTAATAGTTCTGAATACCCATGACACCAACCAACCTCTTAACCTCTGATAATTAGTTACTTTGTTTCATAGCACCTATACATCTATACAATGATACTTATGTGATCTGGTGAAACAAGAATTTTTTTCCTTCTGCGAAAGAGAGTAATTTGTTCACCCTTTCCAAGTTAAAGGCCTTTTTCTGACTTGTTTACGAGCCTTTTTCGTTTTGTTGAACAGAAAGTATAGTAGCACCAGGGAGACGGGGTGGTAATTTCAGAGGCAGGGCCCCAGGTGTTCTCAAGCGTTGCTTAATGTGGAACAGCTATGCGAAACAGAAATTTATAGACAAACTTTGGACTGGCACTATACTGTCCTGAGGGACCGTCCGGATGGTTGGAACTTTGCGGTACTTGTAATAGTTTTCTAGTATACCGAGTTCTCCGAATGGTCCCACAAGTAACCTTCCCTCTTCTCACTGTATGAAATGTTATTGGTTATTGACTTTGTTGCAGGTGTCTGCTTCAAAACTTGGTGCAGTTATACTTAAGACATTATGACATAATCACCATCAGGGTGACGTTATCGTGAACGATGGTAGCCAGGCAGTGGAGTAATGACTTAGCATTTCTACCACTGTCTATACAAGGAGGCTAATAATTGACAAGGACCCCCAGAACCAAGCCAATGCTGGTCTACTCCCTGTTTATAGTCCCCCAGCCAGACTGTTGGTCTAGAGCGCACGATTAGCTCAGTGGTTAAGCACTCGCTTGCCATGCGGAAGGTCCCGGGTTCGATCCCCCGTGCCGACAAAAATTTGTATTCTTAATTAAATTACAATTGTTTGTAAGGGATACCTTCCGGTGCGCTCGTGTTGACCCAGCACCTAAATGGGAAGTATTGTGTCACTTCTCGCCCATCAGAGGGGAGGCATACTACGGGATGGGCAGGCTACAACACAGCCACAAGCGTCTACAGTAGCTCCTGTTTCGTGGCTACGAAATAAAAAAGGCTGTGAAACACTCCTCTTTAAAAAAAAAAAAAAAAAAAAAAAAAAAAACTCCCTGTTTATAGTCCCCCAGCCAGACTGCTGGTCTACTCCCTGTTTATAGTCCCCCAGCCAGACTGCTGGTCTACTCCCTGTTTATAGTTCCCCAGCCAGCCATGACATAATATACAACTCTATAGGTTAGGGATAGCCAAAAAAAAATTCGCGGCCGTTCGCCTTAAAAAAGTCAAAAGCCCTCGCGGTTATCCAGGTTCGACTATAATCCATATTCTCACCTAGCCATACTATGTATAATGAAAAGGGACAATGTAATACATTCAATTATATTATTCTATAATACATGTACAACTGTACAGTCCAACCCAGATAAGAGCACTCAAGGGACCGGAAATTTAAAAGTATAAAGTCGTTATTATAAAGACGTTATTTTCCCTTGAAGAGAGGTAAATTAGACCTGGAAATTCTTCTCTTACCTGTATATCCAGGTTCGACTGTATAAGATAGGTAATAACTTCAGCTTAACATTGGGACAGTATGGAATTATTCTTATTATTTTTTATTTTTTATTAATTTAAAAAACTCAATAATTATGTACATATCTATGTAAACTAGGTTTTAGGAATTTTAGTAAAATTAAAGGAAAAATACTTAAGGAAATCGAACAAAAATATGGATAATACTAATAGATCTAACAGCGAATACTAGATAATAACCACAATCTAAGAACCTACCTACTAGAAACTAATATGTGGTTTTTATAATCATCAGAAACGTTGCTGATGACATGAATAACATGTTAGTTTAGTTTAGAACAGCTCGTTAGTTTAGAACCACAACCGAAAATAAAAAGGTCCCAGAGATTTTTCTTGAGGTGAAAAGGGAGCTACTTAGAACCGTGTATAAACTGTAACTACATAGTAATATGCTGGACAGTTTTCTTCCCAAAACATTTCAAATTATTTTGGAAACTCTCATGACCAAAGTACTGCGGTTGGAAACGTGTTCGCACTAGACTTTACTGAAATACCAACAAACAATTTCACAAATTTAATACTGTCACCACAAAACAGTACCACCTCTGTGAAACTGCTTCGACATTTATGCAAAGTCGTCTGTTCTGGCCTTTGGCCCTTCTGAGCTATAGGAATAGAACGAGAAATATTTTCAAAATTACTTCAGTTGTGGAGGAAAACACTCATTTTTTTTGTATTTTTTATAGATGTCATGTTTTAATTCTGTGGAAACTACCTATTAGGAAATTTTAGGGTAAAAATTATTTTTCAAAGAAGTTAACTACTTACCTGTATTCCCGAACACGTTCAAGACAGTAAATTTAATGTTGATTTATTTTAGACAATTGAGAAGACAATATTATTACAGGTAAACGAAATATTGTTAAAACGCAATGGGACTATTTAATTTTTCTCTATTCTCTTAGATCTAGTTAGTTTCTTGGTAAGTATTAGCTAAAAATAGTTTTCCATGAACTCAAAATTCTACTAAAATATTTTGTGTTTTTTTTTTTTATTTTAACCTACCCTCTTTAATAATAATTAAAAAAATATAATCTATTATTTTATTAGTTATTTATACCAAATCATATACCACTCAGTCTCTCAGTGTCAAGTTTTGAATTATCGGAATATCTATCTATAGTGCACACATTTTTCCTAAAACTGCTTCTATGAGTTACGATTTCTTCAGTTCAAATACCTAGGTAGGCTAGTTTTCTTTTTATCTTGCCTTTTGTGAAAGTTACATCTCGAGATGTCATGACCTCAAAGTAAAATATTATAATACTATACCTAGGCATAGTACAAATAATGAAAATGAAATTTGAAATAATAATCTTTCAGTTCTGAGCTCTTTCAGCGTCTCCTACATAAAAGCTGAGAGAGAAGATAAAAGGAAAGTGTTTCACGAAAAGCAGTAATTTACGTACATAAAAATATTTGGAAGTTTTTATCAAAGCCTTGGTACTTGCTGCACCGTTCTTGTTGCTAACAAAAGAAAACTCCATCCTCATAGAGCTTTCTAATATTTATTTTTTAAATTAGGTCAAAATTAAACACATAGAATTGTATTTTTCAGCATAATATATTTTTACCCTAATTTATAATATATTATGTATATCTCATTTTTAAAGGTTTTTCTTTAATAAAAAATAAAGAAAAAAAGCAAGTCTAGGGTTGTCAAGGGTTGATCAGCTGTACCAGCAACAATGATTAGTAACCATACTTAACTGAAGCTGAAATTATTATTAGACATTACCTCATACTTACTTAAAGCTGTCCATAATAATGATATTGCATTGTTAGAGTTATGCAGACTCTAAAAGGCAGGAAGAGTATTTGGAATCACTGATCATGAGAATTCTTGCATTTATCTTGGGACCTCCAAATCAAGAAGCAAACATTTTAAACAAGTCGGAGAGTAAGAAGAAAAGGAGCAAATAAAGTGAAGAACTTTGTGAATTATGATTTTACTATTTATGCTTGGAAAGCTCCCCTCCCTTCTGACCACGCTTGAGCAATTCAATATTTAATTTACGAGTTGTGCACTTAACCAGAGCAGTTAAAACAAGCTTGTGAACTCTTTTTACGAGCGCTCATATCCAGATAAAAAATGAGACCTATCCGCCCACATCTCCCATTGTTCCCAGAAACACAATGTAGCTTGTCATCAGCAAGATGGAGGGCCATCGGAACAATAATAAAATAGCAAACTTTTCAACGAGGGTGGAAGAAAAATCTGTGTGAAATATTGGAAACAAAGAAAGGAGAAGAATTGATGAAAGTTTAGAAGAGCTCTTTCTTTCCGTTTTCCAGCTATTCACCATCCTGTTTCTTCCTTCTCTCTCTCACTCTTTTTCTTTACCTTTGTTAACTTGAAAATATAAATGGGACAGTTCCTGGTTAAGCTTGGTGACATCTTGAGAAATCCCTTCTGAGTGGAAAATCCTGATTGAAAAATCCACGGAGATATTCAATTCCCGACCAAGTCAGTTCATTTTGGTTTATGAAATCCAGACATTTCACATCTCGAGATTAGATGTAAAATTTCTCGATGGTGTTTTATTGCAAAAATACAAAAAGATAAATTTATTAGATTATATTTCTACGAGCATGTCTCCTACTTCTGGAAAAAGCATCGATTTTTTCCGCTTTTGTGATATGATTTTCCGTTTATACATGTATTTTTCCAAAAGAAACGTTACTTTATAATATATTGAATCTCATCCTGACAGACTGAAGGCAAACATAATTCACTCTCGTACAGTTACTCTAATTTAGAGTACTAAACCAACCTATATACGTCTATCTACAAGCCCCAGTGGATAAAAAAACTCACACGAACCTATTTTCAGACAAAATTCTGACAGATATAATGGGAAAACTT
Source organism: Bactericera cockerelli (assembly GCA_024516035.1). Classification (NCBI taxonomy): domain Eukaryota; kingdom Metazoa; phylum Arthropoda; class Insecta; order Hemiptera; family Triozidae; genus Bactericera; species Bactericera cockerelli. The sequence continues at coordinate 35,320,209 of CM044958.1, forward strand.
CTTTTGGTGTCAGAAAGCTTTTAAACTCGGGGAAAATATTTTGTACCTACATTACACCTTAGCTAGGCGAGAATCTTACATTCCTTCCTCCTTACTCACTACGTCAGCATTTTTTATTTGAAGGTGAAAATTACGGTACAACGAAAGGAAATGTTGTTCCTCATTTTTTTTTTTTTTTTTTTTTTTTTTTTTCTTCTCTTTTTGCAACTTGATAATATTCTGTTTTGTTTTCTGAGTAGTTCACTTTCATGATGTTGCCTGTCATAGTACTCGTATTTGATCGAAAATAATTTTCACACAACAAGAAATCGGAGCCTGGTACGTGAAAGTACAAAAGTTATTCGATTGCAGTAAAGGCAGCACATAATCTGCCAATCTTTTTAGAGTCTGACAATACAAATCCAAGATCCCGTTAAGGTTTCAATTATAAAAAAATTCTATACATATTTTTTAATCTTTTATTATTATACTTTAAATTCTCCATCTGTCTCTCTTCTCATAATATCTTCATATTATTTCCGCGATAAATTTCTAATATTAGAAATCGGAACTATTTTTTGTACTCTCTACTTTTTCTAGAATTTAAAATACTGTAAAATACTAAAATTTCAGATTCTATTCATCTTCTAAAGTTACCTGAACTTGGTTGGCTTCAGAAAAAGTATCATGAGATTTAGAGATTGGAGAATTCAAGAAATGATAATACTAAATATTTTATCTATTTACCAAAATAATATATTATGTAATATTTAAGTATGTATATTTTACCATAATATTGTAGATATACCCTATCATACACGTAAATACAATAGTATTATTGCGTGTGTATGCATAAAAAAATAAAAATACATAAAAATTTGCAACATCCACATACTTTCAATTCAGGATCCCTAGTCAACCTTATGAGCAGATAAAATAACAAGGTAATATGCGTTTAGAATTATTCAAAATGCATATTACGTAGGTGTCATTTACGAGTTATGCAAGCACGAGAATATAGAAATGTGAAAACCCAACATTTCTAGAAATGTGAAAACCTGAAAATGGACTGACGTTGCGGTACCGTACTACGGGGCTTCTTTGCTCATAGGGGGGGAACTTTTCCAATTTCATATGAAACATGTGCTGCCATCTAGCATCTTTTTTTTTAAACGACAGAGATCTTTTTCCTTCAATTTCTTTTTAAATACATTTTACTCAACACGTGTGTCTTGTCAAAAGTATGAATTTGTCAGTTCAGTTCCGGATAGATCAGTCAATAGGTGTATTTTTTGGTGTTTGTTTTTTTTTTCTAAAAAAATTGTTAGAAAATTTCAACCTTGGAGGAGATTGTACTTGAGCTACAGGTAAGCAGTTTATATTATTTTAAAGTCCATTTTGTTTTCTTTAAATGCATGTCACCGTCATTTTTTTAGTTTGAGTCGTTTTTCTGTAAATTGAAAAAACTTTCTGTGGTGTAACATTACCCATTTCTGGGGTTTTTTTTCCCAAATGGGCAAAGTTACCCCATTACATTCTGACGAGTTTGCACAAGGTAAAACCTTTGGGCAAAGTTACCCATGCATTTATTTAATAATCATTTAATTTAATAATATTAATTGTATTTTTATGCTCATTGCTTTATGTTTTCTTGTTGCAGTATGCCACGACATTACAAGAGGGAGGTAGGTGCTCGAAAGTACGCAGACTACACTGCAGAAACACTGAGTGAAGCCCTTGAAAGAATAAGCAGAGGTGAAATCACTCGGTCTCAGGCGGAAATTGATTACAAGATACCTAGGCGCACTTTGTTCAACAAACTGAATGAAAAGCATACAAGTTCATGTGGAAGACCACGTGTATTTGATGATGAAGAAGAATCTTCTTTCGTCAAATGCATGCAACAGCTGAGCGACTCCATGTTCCCGATTACACTAGAGGATCTGAAATACATTGTTTCTGCTTACCTACAGAAAAGTGGAAGAAAGGTTTCTCAGTTCAAAGGTGGACATCTGCCTGGCCAAGATTGGGCTGCTGGTTTCATGAAACGTCACCCTGAACTCTCCCAAAGGTTTGCTCAAAACATCAAAAGAGTTCGTGCAGGAATCACTCCAGAATCTCTGAAAGAATATGTGACCAATCTTTCTAAATCCCTGGAAAATGTGCCCCCTGAGAATATAATAAACTATGACGAAACTAACCTTTCAGATGATCCGGGGAGCAAGAAAGTAATTGTAAAAAGGGGGTCAAAATACCCAGCTGTGATCATGAACTCATCCAAATCAAGTATTTCCCTTATGTTTTCCGGAAGTGCCGCAGGGGAGTTGTTTCCTCCGTTTGTGGTTTACAAATCATCTTGTCTGTGGTCAACTTGGATAGAGGGAGGTCCACCGGGAGCAAGATATGCGAACACCACAAGTGGGTGGTTTGATGCTTGTACATTTGAGGAGTGGTTTGTGTCCATGTTGTTGCCCCACTTGAAGAAGAAAGTAGGACCTAAAGCCATGATTGGAGACAATTTGTCTTCACACATATCACCTAGAGTTGTTGAATTGTGTGAAAAAAAAACAACATTAGGTTCATCTGCTTGCCGCCCAACAGCACGCACTTGACACAGCCATTGGACGTGGCTTTCTTTAGGCCCCTGAAAGCGGCTTGGAGGAAGATACTTACTGAGTACAAGAACTCAGCTCAAGGAGCAAGGAAGACATCATTAGACAAACAACATTTCCCTGCTTTGCTGAACAAATTGATGGAGGCATTGAAATCAAATCAAGAGCAGAATTTGATATCAGGCTTTAGAAAGTGCAGCATCCATCCTATTGACTTAGAAGAACTCCTGAAGGGCTTCAAGGTAAGATATTTAGGGTAGGTGTTCTTCTTCTTGTACTCTCGTCTTATCCCGCTTAAGCAGGGTCGACGTTGTTCAACCTCATGTTTGAGCTTGGTTGGTTTTGGCACATTTTTACGACTGGATGTCTTTCCTAACGCCAACGATTCTATTAGATTTTAACGTCCTGATTTGGGCGGGGTTTTACCCTCCATTCACTGGGAATTGAACCCGCTACCCACATTAAGAAAGTCTGCTCCGACCGGGATCGAACTTAGGATCTTTGGACTATGTGCAGTAGTCACAACCATTTCGCCACGGAGGCTGGCTAGGTATGTACAGCTAAAAAATTATTTGGCCTTTCCCGGTCCTTAAAAGGCTGAATGAGTATAATCAAAGTAAGATTTTGGTATATGGGGGCCTACGCTTGGAGGTTAACGTGCTCACTCTAAATATAATTCAATTTATAATGCTTTCTTTGTTTTGTATTCCAGAAAAAAGACTTCAACACTGTGGATATAGAAGACAGTTTCAAAGCCTATCTTGATAGAAAAACGAAGGATGTCTTGGACACACGGAAGACAATGAAAAGGAAGAAGATCCAAATAGCTTCGGGAAAAAGCGTGGAGCCAAGTGACCTCTTGGAGAATGGAGATGAAGAGAATATAGATGATGTGCAAGAGTATGTAGTAGAAGAGAGTCATGTACAAGAGAATGTTGTAAAAGAAAATCTTGTAAAAGAGAATTCTGTAGAAGATAGAACTATATGACTTCAACTCCATCTACTTCCGCTGCTGCATTTTTATCCGACTGCACCCCAATCCCTACATTGTTGTCAGATGCCACAACTGTCACTAATCCTTTCGCTAAGAGTCCGAAGAAAAAGCAAAAGAAGAGGAAATTGCTGACGACTGTGGCACCGTTTAAGTCTTCTGATATAGCTTTAACTATCAAGAAAATCAAAAGAGAGATTGCTTCAAAGAATCAGGATCAGATCCTAGCTCCTTTGAAAACGTCTGCCCAAGGTGCAAAGGCAAAAGTTCAATCTAAAGCTCCTTTGGTAAAGGATCCTTTGTGTGAGAGGTGCTCATTAAGCTCCAAGAATCTACATTGTTGTAAAGAGTGCAAGAAATGTTACCATCGTACTTGTATTCCTAAGGATTATGATTTTCTTCTGAGTGATGATGAGGAGGAGGAATTCTTCATCTGTCCAAAGTGTAAAACTGAAGTTGTTGACGGAAACAGTAAAGAAGAAGATAATTCAGATGATAGTTTCTTTTAAAAGCTCCCCTATGTTAAAGGATTCTGTGTGTGATAGGTGATCAAGTTCCTGATATTTATGTTTTTGTGGCCATTATGTTTCATTGCTTTTCGATTTTTTTTTCTTTTCTTTTTAATAAAAAAAATACAGCAAAAATTTTAACCAATTTTTTTTGTCTTGATGATTTTTTTTTTCGTCTTTTCATTGCAGTTGTTTTCAGAAGTCTATCTTTTCTCAATCACGAAAAAAAACACATTTTTACAATGTCCTGTTGTACCGTGTGCAAAGTAACCCCATCCATGGGGTAACTTTGCACACGACTTTATATATAAAAAAAATATAAAAAGGCAGATAATTCAGCAAATTTTCTTAAGAGCTTTAAAAGTACCTCTCTTTGGCTCCAAAATAAAATAATCCTTTTTGAAATAACTGGAGAAATAAAAAAGTTATGCCACATTACCTGAAAAAATGCTTAAAAGTTGAGCAAAGTAACCCCGATATACGGTAGATGTAAACTTCAGGACATACATAATAATATATGTACAATTGACAGGGGTGTTACTTTTAGCTTGGGCGGGCGGATAATCCAACAAACTATCCAATTTCGCCTTCAGTCCACCTATCCCTTAGGGTCTTATTATTATGTGGTCATAAACTCAAATTAATGAGGAATTAACTCAAATTAAACGTTACGCCAGCCTCCATGGCGTAACGGTTGTGACTACTGCCCATAGTCCAGAGATCCTGAGTTCGATCCCCGGTCGGAGCAGATTTTTCACACGGAAAATTCTGCTCCCTCCGAACATGTGAGGCTGGCAATTCCGGCCCTACCCAGGCTGGGTGAGGTTACTGTGGGTGGCTGGTACGATTCCCAGCGAATGGAGGGTAAAAACCCCGTCTGGTCTACCACAAGTCAAGACGTTAAAACCAAATAGAATCAATGGACATGAAAGGAGCCTAGACATTGGATCTGGGCGTCTATATCATTATACAAACCTCTCACCACCGTGATTTAGTTATCAATATCTATCTCACAGAAATGGAATTATTATTATAGCGATGTGAACACAACTATAGTGTTGTAAAAATATGAAAAATCTTTTTGACTAACAAGAAATACACACATTATATGAGAAAAAAACTATGCGTTCCGCTAATTTTGCCCGTCACTGTATTTACAGCTCGTTGCAGTAAAATTAATTTATACCTCCTCCCAAAATGTGTCTCCGTTCCACCCCTGACGCTACACCACTGCACCACGTACTCGGCACTCCACCGCCTGCACATTGCTGGAGTGTTCAAAGTAAATTTCTTTTGAGTGAAACTTTAGACTCAAGTTCTGCTCATACATGCATACTTTATTACAGTCAGCAAACAGCACAGTGAACAGTCAAAGGTGGAAGCTGGAAGAGTATACAGAGTCAAATTAAATGAAATCCGAATCATGAATTCCATTATAATTATGAGACTTATTATTTATGACTTTAGTCATTCAATCTGTGCGGTACCTACATGGTTATATTTGTTATTTAGATTTTTAAGTTAGGTATCTTAAAAAGAAAAAAAAAAAAAAAAAAAACATAAATACAAATCATTCCTGTACCTTTTGTTAAATTTCAGAAAAATGTGATAAAAGAAAACATGCAAAGAAAAAGTTGTCTCACTAGGAAATGTTAGAACGACACAGTGCCAGATTTGCCAGGTCCAAATAAAATACACAAACCAAATACAAAAGGCTTTAAGCATCTCTAGTTAACACTCGGGTTAGCGTTTATCTATGCACTCGATTGCACTAGGGCGCTAGGGCCCTAGGCCCAAGTCCATAGTCGTTATGAGCAGATAAATTAATCAACTTTATACACAATCAAATGGCTAATGGTTGTGCTTAATCAGTTTTCTATTCACATGACTCTGTCTGACACCCCCCGAAATTCAAGGAGTCTCACATAACTTTGTTTAATATTGTTCTTTCTGTGACATTTCTTCTCTCTTCATTTTCTGAACTTTCATTTTTTTGCTGATAGTGACTATGCACACCACCTCTAGAGTTTTATAATGATGATAAGACTAATAGTATAATAAAACACCTGAGACTGATAATCAAAAGTTCATCCAAGTTGGAAAGTTTAAGCAGGGAGAAGTTTGTTTTCCTTGCGTGAGATGTCAGCCAAGATGAAAGTTGATTGTAGAAAAAAGCCTCAACATGACACTTGAGCTCTCGACTTCTAAAGTTGCTTAAGAAATTCACGTCACTATAGTGAAAACTTTAGGAGAGGATATACCAAGGCATCACGCACGTCACCGAATTCTTTCCGGATCCTAATTCGTTGGTTCTGGTTTTATGAAAACCGAGTTCTCTCACCTCCCTGAAGTTGGCTCGCCCCTAAAACCAATTCCGAAGCTGTACATTACTCTCCACTCACCAGTTTGTACTCACTTTGTACCGATGTATTTGTACCTCATCCGCTGCCAAGATATTGGGTTTGATATTTGGGCAAGCAAATATATCCCCATTCCTGGACTAACTACTTGTGACAAAATTTATATATAAAATCCATTTTCATTCATAATCAATAGAACTCCGAAAGGGCCAGACCAAATGGCTCCAAATTTAGTTCAGAGTCTCCTTTTGGTGTTTATGCTTACTTAAAAAGGATTTTAAAAAAAAATTCAAACAGTACGTGCCAGTTTTCAGCTATTAAATGGGTAGTAAATTTCCCCACTGTATAATGACACCCAAACACAATAAAATTTCTATAGGTATTCATGGTTGTTTCAGACAGTGTCAATATAAAATGAGGTCTCATTATTATTTTTTATTTTTTAATTGTCATGCTGGGAGCTTCTAGTTTATCATGGTCTTGGTTAGTAAGAAAAAACCACGAGCTAAACTCGTATAAAATGAGAACACTTTAGTTCATTCGAGATATTTTCCAGGATAATAAAGTCCCAGTAGTAATATTTAAATAATGAAATCATGGCATTATTTTTGTAATCGAACTCTCAGCGGAGAAAGCGACAGGAAAGAGCAGAAAGACAGAAGGAGAAATGTTGGACGGGGAGGAGAGCTGCTTCAGAATCTAGATTTGCATTTTCAACTAAATCAACACAAGAAGATGAATGTCTTTTAATAAAAGAAATTGGAATTTGATTAAAATTATACAAGAGAGGAAAAAAAAGTTACCCCAGGTTTTATTAATTTTCAAGCATGATTTGGCAACTCATACCAAAAATTTAACGATGTGTTGTTTTTTAATTTTAAAACATCTGTGAGCCCTGGAAAAAATATTCTATGGCTTATTTTTCTCATTTTATTTCAATAAATAATAACAAAATAAATTCACAAAATCATCGGTCTTAAAAAAAATTGAAATAGGAGCAAAAATATATTATTATTTTTTAACAAAAACGAACACAATACCTCCGATCTCAAATATTAGAAATTTATCGGAAGCAAAACAGGATCTAGATTTCAATTTTATTTATTTAAAGTAGATTTTGAGTATTATTATTTGCTCAGAATTCTAAACTTCATTACTTATTCTGAGGGCCTAAGCATAAATAACTGCGCTCTCTTTTCTTCAGTTTTCTATTCACATGACTCTGTCTGACACCCCCCTAAATTCAAGGAGTCTCACATGACTTTGTTTAATATTGTTCTTTCTGTGACATTTCTTACTCTCTTCATTTTCTCAACTTTCATCTTTTTGCTTCTCTGAAATTAGAAACAGAAGTTGTATGAGAAAGTTTCAGATTAATTCAGCTCTCTTCATATCTTATTTTTTCTCAACGCGCTTCTTTTGTACACAACATTTCTCATTTTTTTCTGCCTTTGTCTCAATCTGAAGCTTTGAATGAGAAAAAAACTTAACAAATGCAACGACTGTTGACTTGACGCGAAAGAAAATAAAAGAAATAGAAGGAGAGAGAGAATTTAAAGTAATATGAATACTTGAATTTAAATTTATATGTAGAAGAACAGTGACATGGGTTTTTTTTACTGACATAGAATTAAGAATTTATTACTGACAATGAATTATACCAAAGAAAAACCTAAATTTATTAAGTATTCTCTAAAATGGCTTTAAAAAAATATTAATAATAATTTACATAAAAAAATCTAATTATAGGTTCAATAGGACTAGTCCGCATCGTACACTCTTGCCGAGCTTAGGCGAGGTGCACAAGTTTACTCACCTCGCCTTGTCTCAGCGAGAGTGTATTATTAAACAAGTTGGATCAAGTTTTATTTACAAAATAATACATACATCGATATTAAAATTAAGAAAACAAAACTTGATCAAGCATGATAAATATAGTGAAGGCAGCATCTAATCCCGTTGCTGAGTATCTTTAGATCACTAGTTTTGTGTGATGGCACATTCTTTGCGGCTGGATGCCCTTCCTAACGCCAACGATTTTATTTGATTTAACGTCCTGGATTAGGACGGGGGTTTCACCCAATGTCGATCCCAAGTATAGGTTTGGGAAAAATCAAAGTGAAAGAAGAAGACTAGTTTTGTATTGCATAGAAGTAAAAGTTTCTCTAAAGCTGAGAAAACTTAGCTCGACAACTATGCTATGTTTCAGCAGTATATCTGTTACACTTGTATGAATATAAAGGCTGTCTACTCTGTGTTTACGCTCTACCTTGCTTTCTACGGTGAGAAAATTAATTTATGATATAAAGAAGCGACGCTCTGAGTTCTACCATATAGGCGAGTTTCATTTAAACCTCCCATAAAATATAAATTCCATAAGAGGGAATCGTAAATTTAATTTAAAATAGAAGAATAAGACGAGAGAGAATTTTCACTCGAGAGCAGAAAGTTACGATTCCTTTATTTTTGTACCTTTCATTTTTTTTTTTTACAAAATTGTTTCAACATGTCAGCAAGGCTTAGAAAGGTTAGCTTTTGAAATCAACAAAAATTCTAGAAATTATATAAAAAGCCACCTTCCTATGTTGAAGTGCTTTTATTTTTTCTACCGGGTGTCCCGTGGCCGTGTACTAGAAACTTTATAAACTTATAGCATAAAACATGGATAGCTGTCGGCTATTCAGTAGACCAGAATAAAAGGAACAGTTTTTCTTCTGCTCTTCTTTTCGTGCATAAATTAGTGTTGAAGTTATTATTTTGTAACATTGATTTGTATAATACCTACTAATAACGGTGCGTTTACATGCAACAGAAGTGAGCAGAGAAGTGGGCATGATAAGAATGTAAACAACTCACTTACCCGCTCATTTCTCCATTTCCACTGCTACTTCTTCTGTCATATACTATTGTATTCTTATACAATATATTGTAAGAGCACATTTAAAAATAAAATGTCACTAGTAATAATATTGTCAAGTAGCCGACCTCAGTAGCTCGCTCGATAAGGTGGTGGTCTTGTAACCTGGAGATCAGTGGTTCAAGTCCCGGTTTCAGCATAGATTTAGTGAAGCAAGTTAGAGTAGTTGAAAAAGATACCACAAAAGTGATATCTTTTTTTTAACTATTGTCAAGTACTGACCTCAGTAGCTTCATCGATAAAGCGGCGGACTTGTGTCCTGGAGGCTGGAGGTCTCAATTTCAGTTAAAATTTAGCAGCGTGGTCTGTGTGAGTTGGAGTCTTTGGAACAGCACGAAAGTGATAAACAAAAATATGATAACTTTAACAAAAAATATTTCCAAGTAAAATATAGATATTAAATACCTAATCTGAAAGGACATTCTGTAAAAGAAGATAGTACAGAAAATGTTTCTCTTAATATGTAGGTAGAGTTACATCGGCTATATATTTATATATACGAGTAATAGTCGTTGGTAGTCAAGTGGTTAACGCGCTGCGCTAGTCTAGTAATCCAGGTAGCGTAGGGATCCGTTGGTTCGAATCCCACCACATAATAATAAAACTCTGAGGATAATATAGTATATTAGAAGAAAATATAGTATAAAGATAATATAGAAGATAATAATAAAAAAAAATAATAAGAAGAAAACAAAAAAAAAAAAAAATTGCAGGTCTTTGTATTTCATTTACCTAGTTTCTTAGTTCCAATTTGATATCACGCTTTTGTTTCAGTATCAGTATAAACAGAAAAGTGAGAAGTTGTACTAGATGTACATGAATATCAGAACATACCTGGAAAGCTGTTTCGAGTTTATTGGCTCTCATCAGCAGGTACTAGTTCTGAATCTGAATATCCATATTATCCATGCCATCAACTAACCTCTCTATTTTAATCAGTATAAACAGAAAAGTGAAAAGTTGTAAACGATAACTATGAAAACCTTGAACTTTATTTATTCACGAACGCGTTACATCTTCTACCTTCTCCTTGTTGTTCAAAAAACCCTGACCTTTGCCCACCTTCTTCTTTTTCAGGAAATTGCTAACGAAGAATAATGTTTCGAAACAGTCCACTCATACCTCGTGAGGAAAAATGAGTAGTTACTTGTATGAGTAACGACCAGTGGCGGCATTACCAGAGTAAAAAGAAATTAATGTAATAGAATAATTCGAAATGTAAAGGAGGCTCTTAGTAATGCTGCGCTACCCACAAAAATTGTGAAGAGGCCTTGTGCTTCACCACAAAGAAATTCGTACATGTTTCGAAACAGAGATATTTTTCTTCATTCCCCAAGCAGAACGCAAGGAACAGACAATTTCCTAATAAACTCTGTAAACAAAGTGATGATGATGTGGGTGCATAAAAAACACAACTTTGACGTCACTGCACGCTTCTTGTAATCTAAAGTTTTTATCGTTAGTCGAGTGGTCAAACCGTGCACTTGGTGTTCCAGCTGTTAAAATTTAATTTGAATAATTTAATAAGCTTAGGAAAAATTAAAAGACAAGAATTTTGATGGAGCAGAAGCATGGCCGAGTAATTTCTGATTTTTTTGTTATCTTTTATTTTATCAATACAATGTTGTCACCTGTAATATTTTTATGCAATGTTGTCACGATCATGACACCAGCTAGCTTGGGGATTAGTGAGTTCTGAGCATCATTCCAGAGAGCTTTCTCACTCTCAAATCACCAAAATCTCCCTTTCAACCACCCAATTCCGTTCCAAAAACCACATGAAAAGTTTTGTTTACTAAAATAACCCAATCATGTGGTATACATGACATTGCGCTGTGGGACTATTTTTCTTTCAAAGCACTTGAGTTCAAAAGTTAACCTGTCTCTCCTGGCCGTAAATATAGTGATCTAGCCCCTTGTTCCAGGAAACACTCTCACTCACATAATCCCCAAATCTCCGTTTCAACAGTCACACACCGCACTCTGATTGGTTATTTCGTTCGAATTAACTAATCAGAGTGCGTTGTGTGACGGTTGAAAGGGATTTTTGGAGATTATGAGAGTAAGAAAGCTTTCTGTAACGAGTCACTAATATCAAATCCACCCAATGCACGATTTTTTTTATTTTTGAGAGTTTCACTAATCATGGCACCGAAACCACTTCTACAAGGTAGGATCTTGCAATATAATAGGCAGTAATAAATAAAAAGATCTATTATTATCGTTCACGATAACGCAACCCTATGATGATGATTATTCGAATAAGGACCAAACGGAAAATGTTACATTAAAAAAATATATAACTTTTTAAGCAAAAAAGAGACAACAACAAAAAGTTCTGACAAAGGCTGTGCTAGTCTTCTTTGAAAAGTTTATCATAATACAGATACAACTATGTATTTGTAAAGTTGAATGCAACAATAGTCATCAGAATTGTAAGTTCCTCTGAGGAGTCAGACAGTTCACGACACAGCTGCTACTGTTGCAGTGAGCAGGAACTGTAACAGTTACTGTTTCCTACTTGTTTCTAGTTTTCTATTTGTTTTACTTTTTTCTTTCTCCCTAATGTTTTCTTTTCAAAGTTTCATTGAAAACTCGAAGCTTCAAGTTGGAACTGTTCTTGGGGTTTCAATTTGAGTTCACATCGGGGAACGAAGAAAATTGGAAAAATGGATTGACTCTTCGGTGCAGAATTTCACACGCTTGTTTTTTGCTTTGACGTCTGTGTAACATCCGATGTCATTGAAGACGGTCATTTAATCCTATATTGATGGATGGATACTCTCAAACCATCTGAAAGGGTTGGGTGAAAGAGATTGCCATAGGCAATAACCCCGCCCTTTAGTTAAGACATATGTATCTACAGGGTGTAACAGACTAAATGTAAAATCTCTTAAGAAGTGGTAGTATAGATCATTTCCAACCATTAATGTTCTATAACACTTTTGATTTAACTCAGTGGTTCTCGAGATATTATTTCTTTGAATTATTTTTACAAGTCCCCTGCCGCTCGACAAAGAATGGCATCTAACTCCGTAAATACAGTAGATGAAGCAATAGATTTAACTTTTTCCATAAGATAACAATATTTCACTATTATTTAGACTAGATTTATTCTTAAAAAGTGCACACGTACTGAAAAAAATCGGCAGCAGCGGAAAATTTATCGCGAACATGAAATCCACCTGAAACTTCAGCCGCCATTTTCTCAAAATACTGCCCTCATAAAGTATTGGTTTCATTTATGTAAAAACTTGCTTGAAGTCTTATCTTTCAGAAAGTATGGCACACTTGATATAAAACTTTCATTTTTTATTGAAACCAAGAGAAATAAAAAAAAAGTCAGTCAGTACTACTAACTGTACCTACTAGGCTACCATCCTACTTTTACCTAGGGAACTAATTTTTTTCTTCAATTTGACAAATTATGGTTGTAATTTACTTTCCAACGGCCCAAAAAATTAGCCTCAGTCGATTCATTGATAAGGCTGCGGACTCTTAACTTGGAGGTCACTGGTTCGAGTCTCAAGTATGGCAAATATTTAGTAAGACGAGTTTGAGCTATTGTGACACCACGATCGTGATTAATTGACCTTAATATTTTAGTATGTAGGTATGGTTTTATTTGTGGTGAAGCACAAGGCCTCTTCACATTTTTTGTGGGTAGCGCAGCATTACTAAGAGCCTCCTTTACTTTTCGAATTATTCTATTACATTAATTTCTTTTTACTCTGGTAATGACGCCACTGGTCGTTACTCATACAAGTAACTACTCATTTTTCCTCACGAGGTATGAGTGGACCCCGAACATCCAAGTACAGAGCAGAAAAACTCCTGTCCCGCTGGGGATCGAAACCAGGTCACCATGCGTGCAACGCCTAGCACGCCAACTCACTCTGCCACGGTGACTACTAATTGACCTTAATATTTTAGTATTCCATGTGTTTTATTAAAATTAGGTACCTACTAACATAATAATTTGTACCTCTATGTACCAACCTATGAATGTTCAGTATTTACCGTACCACCTTTACCTGTGGGTGTTAACTATGTAGGTACATTGTTATGTTTCATTTCATTCAAACCATTTTATCATTGAGACCCTTTCCTCTTATGAACAAATGAACAATTACGATTAATATTGATTTCTGAAGCACCACAGCTAAAAGTATCATACATGGATACGTACATACTAATTTGCCACACTTGAGACTCGAACCAGTGACCTCCAAGTTAAGAGTCTACTGAGGCAATCTTTTGGGCCGTTGGAAAATAAATGGCAACCATAATTTGTCAAATTGAAGAAAAAAATTAGGTAAAAGTAGGATGGTAGCCTAGTAGGTACAGTTAGTAGTACTGACTGACTTTTTTTTTTATTTCTCTTGGTTTCAATAAAAAATGAAAGTTTTATATCAAGTGTGCCATACTTTCTGAAAGATAAGACTTCAAGCAAGTTTTTACATAAATGAAACCAATACTTTATGAGGGCAGTATTTTGAGAAAATGGCGGCTGAAGTTTCAGGTGGATTTCATGTTCGCGATAAATTTTCCGCTGCTGCCGATTTTTTTCAGTACGTGTGCACTTTTTAAGAATAAATCTAGTCTAAATAATAGTGAAATATTGTTATCTTATGGAAAAAGTTAAATCTATTGCTTCATCTACTGTATTTACGGAGTTAGATGCCATTCTTTGTCGAGCGGCAGGGGACTTGTAAAAATAATTCAAAGAAATAATATCTCGAGAACCACTGAGTTAAATCAAAAGTGTTATAGAACATTAATGGTTGGAAATGATCTATACTACCACCCCTTAAGAGATTTTACATTTAGTCTGTTACACCCTGTATAATTATATTTTTCTATTATTTTTCATTTTCATTGTATTTATTGTTTCCATTTTTTTCATTGTTAAAATAATTATTTGTACTGTATATAATGTTCATTTATATTTTAATAAAGTGTTGAATAATAATAATATTTTCTACCTCAAATCTTTCTACGAGCCAATGTTTAGCAGGTAGGTAATAGTCAGCACTATACAATGCGATGGGTTGAATTTGAGTGGTTTGAATCTGGAGTCTCTTTGTTAACATAAGGTACAATTTCAAGTTAAAAACCGTAGTGAACACTATTGTCTTGGCTTTCTGGAGGTCTTTAATAATAAATTAAGAACAAATCATAACCATGGAAAGTAAAAGTTATTCTGTTGACGTTTGATTACTTTTTGTTCTCATTATTTAAAAATTCTATTGTGAAAACAGATATTGTAAATTTTCCGATTTTTACCTAAATGAAGACGATTTTTGCTTGGGAAATGATGCTTTTATTATTATTTTTACGTAAATGGTAAGTAGGTTATTTAGAAAATTAAGCTCGAACAACCGGAGCAGTTCAATAAGTTTTCTTCAGAAACTTCAGAAACGGAAGCAGGTGTGAAGCATAAAAGTTCTAATAAAAGTTTTCCTTACTACAGAAACCAATTAATGAGAAAGCGTTGTCTGAGAAAGCATCAAGCAACTTTTTCACTTTCCTAATTGAGCGCCAATATTAGAAATAATTTATTCTGATGCGCCTCAGGTCTTGCTCGTGGACACTAACTTAACGAGTGTTGTTTTCTGGTTCTCTTTCTTATTTTTTAAGAACGGTTTTACTAACGCTTTTGATGTTATTTCTTCTTCCTTTGCTTTTAATGGTGGTTAACTATTTAATTATTTATAATTATCTATATAAATATAATTTCAGAAATATTATTACTATGAATTGTGTTGCTCTGACTATTTATATCATTGCCAACGCGACGTCAGGTAGATCATATTGGTATCTCTAATATAATATGGTCTATCCCGGATAGCTCAGTAGTAAAGGCGACACTCTGTGAATCCAGAGATTCCAGAGGTTGCGGGTTCGAACCCCAGCCGGGACATACAAGTTATCCTCCCAATTGGGATTTTTACCACATAATAATACCTACATCTTGGGCTTACTGCTGGAATAATGGGACTTAATAGTCCTAATCGGGCAGTATAAATAAGGCGATATTATTATTATTCTATTATAATCTATTATGTTGAATCTCAAAATAGAGGAATTTTTCAGAACAATTACCAAAATATACATTATATAAAAGAACATAATATATTATACAGTCTCACCTGTATTTAAGAGAAACCTTGCTAAAGAAGAACGCTTTCCAGATCAAATAACCTCTCTATAAGGGAAATCTGGGAAAAAAACTTCTATAAGAGAAACCTGGATATTGAAGAAAAAATTCCGGTCCCTTGAGTTCTCTTATATCCAGAGAAAACCCCGCCCTTTAGGTAGGACATTATTGTTATTTTCTTTTCTTTTTTACTTATTTATTTTGTCATTTCTTTGTTTGTTTTTTTGTTTTTTTTTTTTTTTTTTCTTTTTTTTTCTTTTCTTAATTTTATACTGTTACCTGTACTTTGTCCTCCTAATAAAGCTTAAAAAAAAAAATCAAAAAAATTAAATGAGGCTTACCCAGGGCGTTCCACACGACCGTCACATTGTCAGCCGACCAGGGTGTGAAAGCGCCTCGCTCGTCGTCCTGGTAAGCGCTCAGAAGACCTTGCTTCAGCTCCAGGAACATGAAGTAGTACTTGGCGGTCGTCACCTTCTGCCAGCAGCGACTCTTCTCGTAGCCGAACCCTTCCTGATAGCCGTCCTGCGGCTTGAAGAACCCGGTCAAATTGACGCGTCTGAGAACAAAAAACAGGAAAATATAAGAATTAATGACTAGATTATTAATATCTTAGGTATATATTTTATTTTGATACATCATAATCTTCTCGTTTTTAATCCAAGTTTGGAAACCTCAGGATTAAAAATACATCTTCTGATTCAGTTCAATACTTTTCTTTATTATTATTATTATTATTTAACACTTTTTTAATTGGAACTTAGATGGGGGACCATTCAAATTCGAACCCTCGTGATGCAAACTATTCCTGGCCTCACTCAGGATGAGTAAGGATATTTTGAGTAGCTGGTTTTAGAGCGGATGCAGGGTAAGACGATACCGTTAAAAGTGACTCATCCCCAAAAAAGGGGGGAAAAGAACAATACTCTAAATTTAATATTTTTCAAAATGAGGAATCAACGAATGACTAGTTTTTTAATCTCTAAAGTGTTGAAAGTTTCAGTTTTAGAATCGCTGAGTATCCCGTATGTATCATAAGTTCTCATTCTAAATTTTCTTCCACGAAACAAATGCGCAAAAAAATTCAACTGGGATTCCTCGCATTCTTGGTGCAGTATGACAAATAACCATCCTTTCATCGTATCGTATTATATTCTTTGTTCTAAGCTCATTCTATGTGCTTGTTTTTTGTCTGCTATGGCACACAAGCAGGCGTTACAAATGCTCATACAAAAAGAGAGCTTATAAAACTGTCAGCTGCAATGGGTTCAGAAATTTTCAATATTAATGACGCCACTTTATTCCGGCTGTCAGAAGGTGGAAGGTGGCCCAGGGGTGTTAGCTTTATGTATGTTGAGGGCTTTGCCTCCATCTCACCTATTATTACTACACCACTTGATAAATATTTTTAACACCGGCTGAGTGGTATTAATCTCTAGATCCCACAAAGAAGAATTGTATCGTTGTGAAGTCAAACTTTCACTTCATATATTACATTACAATTTCAACATTTTTCAAGAGGATTGACCAGTTTTTATTTTATTGAAAATAAAAAAGCATTATCTAGAAAATCATCATTAGGATGACAAGCCAAAACGCTTGCAGCATTGTCTCATTGAACTGCAAGGCTTATTTGTTGCAGCAAATAATTTCCCGATCTTGGGTCTCCAAGATGTATTACAATAAATCTTAATATATAAATGTCAAAGTCACTGACCACTGACTGATCATCGCTCTACAGCCCAAACCGTAAGTCCTAGAAAGCTGAAATTTGGTAGGTAGCTTTGTCTTATAGTCTAGATGTGCAATAAGACGGGATTTTTCGAAATTCCCACTACAACACCTGCCATTGGCGAAAAAGGATTTTTTGCTTTCACGGCCATGCCTCGGCCCGCAAAGCGGACGACAGCCTGCTTGTTATTATATAACATAAATATAACTTCATTACTTCACTAGCTCAATCACAGTACTATACCACAGTGAAAGTTTTTTCGGTGTCTGGCGATGAGTCAGAATCATTGGTCTTCTAAAAAATACTTCCTTAACGAAATTTGTAAATAAACAAATTATGAAATTCAGTAATCAGTAAGTGAATTTCTCTCTCCTAATCCCCCTCTTTCTATCATTCACCAACCCCCTGTACTTTCCTCCCTTTCTTCCTCTCCTATCTCACTCACTCCCTCATCATGTTCTGAGCAAGACAAGGACAGGATGATTGATGACTTGTTCATTACAAGCATGCATAGATTATGATAGGGAGCCTTTTTTCTGCTCCATTGTAAATTCACGGAAATACCTGACAAAAAAATCCTTTGTACCTATCCTCATAACATCCGAGGTTTAATTTTTCATCAATTGCTCCCCTCTCTTCCGTCATGTTTTACCTCTTTACGCTTTCTACTGTCTCTTTCTTCTTTATTTCTCTCCCTTTCATTTCCTCCCTCCCTTATCCATTATCTTATTTCTCTCTCTCTCCATCTTTCTGCTCTGTTCCCCTTTAAACACTCATGCATTGCTTGTTAATTCTTTGCACTTCCTCTCTAAACCTCTCTCTCTCTCTCTTTCTTTCTCTCTTTCTTTTTCATTTCCTCCTTTCCTTATCCATTATCTTATTTCTCTCCCTCTCTTTCTTTCTCTCCCTTTCATTTCCTCCCTCCTTTATCCATTATCTTATTTCTCTCTCTCTCTTTCTTTCCATCTCTCTCTCTCTCTTTTTCTCTCTCCTTCTTCCGCTCTGTTTTATTTTCTCCTTTTCTTCTATCTTTCTCTCTCTCTCCCATTCTCTCTCTATCTGTTTTTCCCTCTTCCGCTCTTTTTATTATCTTCTCTCTCCCTATCCTTGTTCATCACTCTCTCTTTTCTCTTTGTTAAATACCTTTCTCTATTAAATTAATTAGAGTCACCACTCTTTCTTGTACTTTCTGTCTCTGTCTCCTTGCACCACTCTTCGTTCCCATTTTACCCTTCATGTTCATTCCACTGTCTCAGAATATCTCTCTCTTTCTCTCCTCCGTAGTACAACCCTCCCTCTCTATCTTGCCTCCTTCCTATTTACTCGTACACCTCCTCTAACTCCCCTCCCTCTTCTCACCTCCAATATGATTTCTACTTTCACTCCTCCGTAGTGTAACCCTCTCTTTCTCTCCTCCGTAGTACAACCCTCCCTCTCTATCTTGCCTCCTTCCTATTTACTCGTAGACCTCCTTTAACTCCTCTCCCTCTTCTCACTTCCAATATGATTTCTACTTTCTCTCCTCCGTAGTACAACCTTCCCTCTCTATCTTGATGCCTCCTTTCCATTTGCTCGTACACCTCCCTTCCCCTCTTCTCACCTCCAATATGATTTCTACTTTCTCTCCTCCGTAGTACAACCCTCCCTCTCTATCTTGCCTCCTTCCCACTTGCTCGTACACCTCCCTTCACTCCTCTCCCTCTTCTCACCTCCACCATGTTTGCATGTACCCGTCTCATAATATGAATTTAATTGGACGGGAAAAGCATAGATTGCGTATTTGGGTGTGAAATGGTGTGCTATGCAGCGGTAGTAATGAAATAAAGGTTTGCACCTCTCTGGAGGCGAACTATTTTAATAAAACAGGATGCTTTCTCGGAGTTTTTTGCAATATTTTCCCAGAAAATGTATTGGGAGCTATTGATGCTACATAATGTAGAGAGGGTTAGGATTCTGTAAATAATTTGTTTATTAAAAACTTCAACAATAACAGCACAGGTATTTTTAATACATATACGTTTTTTTCTATTTTAAACAATTCTAGGCATATTACTTTCGCGAATATCTATATATTCTTTAGTATCATTTATTTATTTTTAAATACGAGTATAAAAGGTAGGTAATCTCTGATACACACATTTATCAAATTCAAATGTAAAGAACATTAAAGAAAAACTCACGTTAAGAAAAAAGGCATTTAAATATAACACCATCAAAATCATTTCATGTCCAAGATATGTAAAGACTACAGATCCTCGGGAAGGTAGATAGTAATAACTGATAACCTGTTAATGACACTAACTTGTGGACAAATAGCTTTGCAATGAAAGCTGAAAGCGTTTTGAACCAAACTCTTACCAGTCTCACCTGACCTGAAAAGATGGTATCTAATTACTATCTGGTAAATCTACTCATTTTCTATCTATAATTTTACAGCCCGTAGTGGCTGTAGTGTATAGTGGATATACTGTACACTTTTTTCGGATACATCCAATTGCAAGAGTGAAAATTGCCAATAGGCAAAATTAATAACAGCATGTAGGTCAAAATTGGAATTATTTGGAATGCTGAGTTTGGGTTTTAAAAGTTGCATAAAAAAAGGACGGAAAGAACTAATAGCCTCTTTAGTCCTGCCTTATTAGTTTCAGTTATTTTTTATGTTGAGTAAAAAAATAAAGGTCTTTCAAGATGGGTAATTCTGAAAATTTAGTGAGTTAAATTGAATTAAACCCTAATGGTAAGTAAGATTGCTCCAGGTCCTAGATTCTTAGAAAATTCATAGTTAGAATATCCTAGAAAGTTGAAATTACTTTAGAAGCACAATAATTAATTGAAGAAGGACCCGGGTTCGAACCCCCGCGCCGTATTCAAAATTTGGTTACACACACTTGTTTGTAAGGGATACCTTCTGGTGCGTTCGTGTTGACCCAGTACCCAAATGGGAAGTATTGTGCCACTTCTCGCCCATCAGACGGGAGGCATACTACGGGATG
This sequence comes from Bactericera cockerelli, assembly GCA_024516035.1. Lineage (NCBI taxonomy): Eukaryota > Metazoa > Arthropoda > Insecta > Hemiptera > Triozidae > Bactericera > Bactericera cockerelli. The sequence continues at coordinate 35,340,462 of CM044958.1, forward strand.
GGCAGACCACAAGCGTCTTCAGTAGCTCCTGTTTCATGGCTACCAAATAAAAATAGCTGTGAAACAATCATTTTTTAAAAAAAATATATATATATTATATACAGGGTGTCCCACCAAACTTGGACACCTCAAATTACTCGGCCCCTGAAAGAGTTTTTGAAAAATAAAAAAATCTAGGGTACATGTGCTAATTATACGGTTTCAGTTATGAATTTTTTTTTATACAGGGTGGTTCAAAAGTCAGAAATTGAGGTGTCAACTTTCGATTTTTAAATGGATCGACCTGAATTTTATTTGATAATTTTACTTCTAAATGATTTCTGAGTACTTTTTTAAACAAAAATATTACATACAGGGTGGTTTTTTTTCGACCAATTTTTTTTCTAAATCTCGAATAACTCAAGTTCTTTTAATTTTTTCGATAACAAGAATAAAGAGTGTTTGTGTAATGAATACACGCACTTTTTATTGGCATCAAAATTTTTTATACAGGGTGGTTCACAAGTGAAATAATGACTTGATTTTTTTTAAAACCGAGTTTTTTTAATTTTTTATTTAGGATTAATAAATCTCGTCTAATTTTACACATTTTTCGTTAGTCATATCGAAAAACAAAACAAAAGTGTTGTACAGGGTGAGACATAATTTTTTTGGAACACCCTGTATATGGGCTGTCAAAGAGACGCAAAATTAAATATAAAGACTAAATATGCAAGAAAAACTTTGATTTTTAATTAAACTAAAAAGTTATGGTGTTTTAACTAATATTGTCGCATGGACCACCCTGTAGATATTTTCTTAAACCATCATATGGGTAGTCGAAACTGTCTAAAATTCAACGAGGAGTCCAAATCTGAAAGAAAAAAAATGAATTCAAAAAGTCATGCTCAATTTTGTGTCTACACCTACCTACTTCTTATATCAAGTTTTAAAATCATTCAGTGTGGACACCAAACTGAAAATGGCTTCAAATTCGTGTTTTTTACTTGTTTTTCCCACATGATTCGAAGTGTTCGTTGAATTTTATACAACTTAGAGTACCTACATGATAGTTTAAGAAAATATCTACAGGGTGGTCCATGCGACAATATTAGTTAAAAAACCATAACTTTTTAGTTTAATTAAAAACCAAAGTTTTTCTTGCTTATTTAGTCTTTATATTTAATTTTGCGTCTCTTCGACTGCCCATATACAGGGTGTTACAAAAAAATTATGTCTCACCCTGTACAACACTTTTGTTTTGTTTTTCGATATGACTAACGAAAAATGTGTAAAATTAGACGAAATTTATTAATCCTAAATAAAAAATTAAAAAAACTCGGTTTTAAAAAAAATCAAGTCATTATTTCACTTGTGAACCACCCTGTATAATTTTTTTTTATGCCAATTGAAAGTGCGTGTATTCATCACACAAACACATTCTCTTCTTGTTATCGAAAAAATTAACCGAACTTGAGTTATTCAAGATTTAGAAAAAAAATTGGTCGAAAAAAAACCACCCTGTATGTAATATTTTTGTTTAAAAAAGTACTCAGAAATCATTTAGAAGTAAAATTATCAAATAAAATTCAGGTCGATCCATTTAAAAATCGAAAGTTGACACCTCAATTTCTGACTTTTGAACCACCCTGTATAAAAAAAAATTTCATAACTTAAACCGCATAATTAGCACATGTACCCTAGATTTTTTTATTTTTCAAAAACTCTTTCAGGGGCCGAGTAATTTGAGGTGTCCAAGTTTGGTGGGACACCCTGTATATTTTATATAAATTAATACAAAAATATGTAATGATGTCTGAATATATTGCATACAATTTTGTTACTCTGTACTTTGCAATAGTGCTGAATTTATTTTTATTTATTTATTTTTTATTTTTTCAACGCTTTATTAGGTATAAATAGACATTATGTACATAAAAATAATTATTTTAACAATGAAAAAAATGGAAACAATATATACAACAAAAATGAAAAAGAATAAAAAATATATAAAAACATAAGTCCTAACTAAAGGGCGGGGTTATTGCCTATGGCAATCTCTTCCACCCAACCCTTAACTGAATTTAAAACTGAGGCATGGCCATACTGATAGATTCTGTATTTCTATTTATATCTTTTTCATGGGTTGTGATCAATTTCTAGAGGGTTTCAATTATTACCTATCAGACATACCTTCATACCTAGATTAATTTATGCATTAATATATTTGCCATTTGACATTTATAAATTTGTATCAGTAATATTTTGACGTTTGCTACATGAAGATGGAAACACAGACTACGTATTACTCGGAACGAGCATTAGTAGTGGGGTAATTCAAAAACCCATTATGAAATGCAAAATGTTATTTTTTACTCGAAAATGTATGTATATGGATTAAACTAGTTGAGAGAGAGAGAGATAGAGAGAGAGGAAGGAAGATAAAGAGAGAGAGAAAAAGAGTAATAGAGAGAGAGGGAGAAAGAGAGAGAGAGAAAAGAGAAAAAGAAAAAGAGGGACAGAGAGAGAGAGAGAGGGACGAAAAAGAAGAGTGAGAGAAAAAGTGTGATAGAGAGAGGTTAATAAATAGTATTTGACTAGGTGCTTATTCTAACCAATCTCTCTCCCCTAGTCCCAATCTGGTTCCAGTAAATCCGATTAGAAAATTTCCATATTAGATGTCACCTGTAGTCTGTAGTCTGCTCAGCATCACAATAAATGCCATTATTCATTATTTCCTCGCCACTCAGCACTGAATTCCCTGCAGATTAGGGAAAAACATCAGCAATGAGGACATAAACATAATCAGCAAATCAGCATTCCCAGAGCACCGCAAGTCAGAGGGGAAATCAGCCCTTGCTGAATTATTTTCCAGACTCTTCTCACCCAACCCTACCATAGCTCAATATTCTTTCAATTTATTTTATTTGGGAACCCAACGGAAAACTTTTATATTTTGACATTCACCTGTACAATGTTTTTACTTCTATTTTTGAGGTTTTTCCTCCCTTGTGACTTTCGTCATTCGTGAGGAAGAAATAAGAAAAATACCTGTCTGGAATCTATGATGCATTACTTATGGTAGTCAAGTGGTTAACGTGCTAGTCTGGTAATCCAGGTAGTGTAGGGATCCGTTTGTTCCAATCCCACCCAGTGCATGCATTTTTTCCTCATTAATTTGAGTTTGTGACTAAAGAGTGTTATTTTTATTATTATAATAAGGATATTCACTTTTATTATTATTTTTATTATTATCATCACATTTTCACGACATCTTAAACAATTGTAGCCAGACAGACGACAGTTAAGGCATTCCTTAAAATCGGGATCACACTGAGAGCAACATTTTGTTTCACAATGTTTCGCAACATTTTGTCTCGAACTTTGTATGGAAAATGTTACCAAGTGTTGACTTGTTGACAAGCAATGTTTCAGTAAGTGGGATTTGATCTCATTTGATTTTAAAGGATTGGAGCATGAAACGTTGCGAAACGCTGGGCAGCGTTGCAATAAACTTCTTCTAATCTTCGATAAAAACTTGCTCTTTTTGTCATAAGCATAATCCATTTTTCTATATCTCATCTACTTACTTTGCTTCAAGGATATGAAGTGAGCAAAATGATGTGACTAAGGTAATGCATCTTTGCTGTTTATCTCATTTGTGAATTGGCGAGGTGGAGAGTTACCGCACTCCATAAAAGTAACAGAATATATTACATTTTCAAGGAAACAATTAGGCAACAAAATGTTCAGAACAAATAACGCCTACACTAAACACTTAAACAACCTTCTCTACGAAGAAACTTTGCCGTCGTTCAAAAGTTTGAGATACACAAATAGAAAATAATTTCCCACACATTTGTGCTGCACTATGATATTATTATGAATTTCAAACACGAACTGTATTAAAATTACCATGGAGGAACTAATAAAAGAACTCATAACGTATTTCTCATGGGTAATGATAGCCATATTGGATTGTTTGTTATAGGAAAAGAAATTTTAGGTTAATAGTTGCCGCCAGCGTCAATGATACGTTGATGCACAATTCTCATTTACCTCAAACCTGTCACATAAAATCAGCCATTTCTTCATCTTTACATGCTTTTGAAAGTGATAATGGTAGCCATATTAGATTTTTTCTTATATGACAGGTTTGAGGTATTTAGTGTTCTCCATTGCTTATTCCTCCATGAAAATTACAAAAAACTATTTTTGTGTTTTTCAAGTTACTCCTATGACAGTAATAATTATTTTAATTATTATAGGAAAAGAAATATTAGGTTAAAAGTTGCCAGCATCAATGATACGTTGATACACAATTTTTATAAGATCGCCGAAGTTAAGCAACAACGTCTAGCGAGTTTGGTGACCATTCAAATTATAAGAGTCCTGAATATTTCTGACGCAAACTATTTTTGGACTAGGGTGGTTGTTAATGTGGGTAGTTTATTTGTGAGTTTCCAGCGAATGATGGCTAAAGCGTCTCACAACTCACATGACTTCTGACGTGGAAAGAGACGCTCAGTCAGAATGATTCCTTTTTTACGAAACTCCTTATAGAGTTTAGTTATTCTTTGATTGAACTTATTTTTTTTCGTGAATTTTTTTCTTATGTTTGTTATTTTTTCCATCCTTCGCTCTGTTTTGTTCGTCTTCATTTGAGCTTTTTCTCTTTCCCTTGAGTTTCATTTTTTATGAATTCAATTTCATGTGTTTTTGTTTCATAAATGTTTTCAATTTGATGTATTATTTGTTTTGGAAAACAATAAAAGAAAAATACATTATATATTTCTGTCTTCTTTTTATTCTCTTCCATCCTCTTCACAATTAGGATACATTCTCGTCTTTTGTCAGAAAATTCATGTATTTTTCTCTTCGAATCTTGTGTTTTCCTTTCATCAAATATGTTAATGTACACAATACTTAATTATGCTAATGTTTTGCAATTAATTTCCTACTTATCTCAGAACAATTTTTTACGATCGACAAATATTCTCTAGATACCTACCTAAATATGTAATAAATAAATAATGAAGTCAATAAATACATAGATAAAATTCTTGTTAAACTTGAGTGCTCGAAATTGTAGAGGCTCTATGTAATGAACTTGTTTTGAACCTGAAAGGAACATAAAAAGAGACACGAAAAATATAAGGGAACCTATTTTTCCAGCAGTGTCCAAGTTTCCTATGCACAAAAGAGATACGGGCTCATGAAAATGCCGTAAATATGCACGTCTGTAGAAGGGATTCCAGGGAAATGTTCTGTCAGAGGAGAGGTAATATTTCATTCCATTCCCATATTCACTTATCTCACTTCCACGCGGGTTTTCATTTTCTGTAATTTTCCTCCGTCGAGAGATTTTTCATCCCCTTATGTTATTTGTTTTGAATCGAAAAGCTCGTTATGATGGAAATTGGATATGAGCGAGACCGAGTTATTCAGACAAAGGGGGGGGGGAGAGAGAGAGAGAGAGGGAGAGAAAGAGAGACAAGTGGAGAGAGAAAAAACATAAAGAAAAATGGAAGGGATTGAAGAAAAATGGAATAGATATAAATTTGTAGTGAGATGAAGAGAGAGAAGAATAGGGAGATAAATAAAGAATATTTAATCATTGGTAAGTGCCTAATATGTATAAATAAATAGTAAAAAGAAGCACAGATGAATAAATAAATTGTGTGTTTTAAGATAGAAGATATAGATAACTGAAATTAAAAGTAAACTACAGAGGAAACTGTAGAAGTCAAATTCATGTTGTTATTATTAGAATATTTTCCTTGTTTTTTACAAAAACAACTGTTGAATTTTCCTGTCTCTTGAGTATTTTTGACAATGTCTTGAATATTTAGACATTACATACGGCAAAAAACTGCACGAGTTTTCAAAATTTACAAATTCTTCAATATCATCATCAAAAGTAATTATTTTCATTTTTAAGTCTTTATCTGCCCGCCACTGCTTGAACTCTTGATATAAGGTTGATAACTGAAAATTTGTAATGTTGTTCGGAGAAGACTTGGCACGAAATGTATTAATAGGACATAAGCTCAAAACGAGGACAGGAGAATGTCCTTTCAGTTCAAAATCAAAATACAAAGAGTTTTTTGTTGTTGCTTTTTTAGATAGCTACAAATTTACATAAAAAGTTTTTTGTTAAAAAATATTCAACAAATTAATTTTGCTGTTCAAAAATTTCCGCTGATATCTCATTGTTCTGATACCTTCCTTTTTCATCTGAGCTGCTCTATCGCTTTGCAGAAAGTTTGAAAAAAGATGGAATATTTTTTCTTTCTTTCGATAGCTGAAAATTTACATAAAAAGTTTTCCATTAAAAAATTCACCAATTTGAATGTTGTTTAAAAATTTGTATCAGTATATTCTGACATAATTAGGTATATTACTTTCCCATCTGAGCTACCTTGCTCAGATGGGAAAGGAATTTGAGTAAAGATAATGTATGTACAATAAATTGGATGTTTCAAGATAGATTATGTAGTTTGATTATGTAGTAAGGTTGGTTTTATGATAGAAGATACGATTATTGTACATACAGAATACATAGTTGTAGGTGCAATAATACATAATGTAGGTGCAATTATGGTTCAGTTACAAGGATTTATTTAGTATCCTAGTATAGGTACTTTTTGTTATGGAAGTTAGGAAAAAATCTTTTAAAGACACCTACCTAGATCCAACTCATCTTAGCCTGGGTCGTGGTATTTTCACCCCCTATAAATCCACCATCACCAATAACTGACCGCACTCTGAACAAAAAAAATATAATTACTTCAAGTCATTCGTATACTAAGGTAGTTATTTTAGAATAAAATAGAAGTGATTGGGGTACTGAACGATTTTGAAACAATATAACACTATTAGAGTAATTAGGGTTTCCTAAATTACTATGAATCTAGATTTTCAATCCTTTCAGACACAGAAACCACAACCTTCTAATTGTTATAATATTTTCATGTGTACTAACTGAATTGCAAAAAGTACCAGCACAATTTGATATCCTCTGAAAAGAAATAATAATCTTTTTCCTTAGAGGAAAGGAATACTAGTTTTATCAACCGTGGTTTTAATTTTAAAAGGGACTTAGTTTGAATTGCTTCTCATTTTCTTTTCACCAGATAATACTCGTTATGCAAATAATGTGTTGGAAATGGGTGATAAGACGATCATGATTAACCCTTTCATCCCCCTGATCCGCTCTAAGCTTCTACTATTATGATTCTAATTTTTCAGTGTTATGTGTATATTGGGATTATTGGGCACTGGGCAATTGGGAATTGTACACTATCGGGTGTTGGTGTACGACAAAAAAACCGAGCACTTTTGTGTTGAATTATATCAAAAAGTTCAAAAATTGATATTATATCGAGACTTTACTAGTAAATATTTACTAGTGTTACATATCACACGACTTTCCATGACTGAAAAAAATGTAATTAAAAGTAAGAACAACATCTTAAAAATAGGAGTAAAATGACTAATTTTCCAAGAATTTCATTTAAAATTAGGTCTTTCTAATTCAACTTCCCGTTTTTACAGAATACTGGAAACTATGAGCAGCTACTGAAAGTAAGAGCAGCTATCAAATCGAATCAAGCGGGGCATGTGGAACAGGGTAAGACAAGATAACTTTGGTGATAATGTTGAACCTAATAACTACACGCTTTCTCTTCCCAACCCTAGCGTCTCCCTTTGCTCTCTCCCCCAACCCTCTTTTTCTAGATTCTTCTGTGCCCCCAACCCTCTCTTTTTCCCTTTGCTCTCCCCTCCAACCCTCTCTTTCTAATAGATTCTTCTGTGCCCCATCCTTCTTTCAAGCTCTTCCTCGCTACCCCTTTATTCTTCCTTCCTATACGCCCCCACCCCCCAACCTCCTCTTTCACCCTTCATCTCTCTCCGCCACCCCAACCCTCGCTTTCTCCCTTCGCTCTCTCCCCCCAACCTTCTTATCACCACTTGGATTACACGAGTTTCACAAGCTACATTGAATGTGAAGCGCCTCGCTGGCCTGTCACATTCCGTTCTGATGAACATGACGGCATGGGAAGTGAACTTTGAGCCCGACTACCCGACATGAGTCGGGAACAGAACGGGAGGGATAACTTCAGACCCCACACAAACTTTGCTCCGTCTAGTCTAGTCCATAAAGAACAAGTTGAGACATCGCTGTTGCCAAGTTTCCTTTTTCTCTGTGTTCAGCAAATAGCCAAAAAATTCATTGCGTGATTATCATTTTGCCAACGTTTTCTCCTATTTGAGGTCCAGTCGTACCTCGTGAGGAAAAATGAACAGTTGCTTTGAAGTGAGCGGTGACCAGTGGCGGAATTATGGACAAAAAATAAGATAATAATTATTAAAAAAATCATGGAATAGGAAAATCTGCTATAATTCTGCGCTACCCATTAAAGTTGTGATAAAATAACACAAAAAAACACATTTATCTAACATTTTCTACTTTTCGATCAATATTTGAAGACAAAGCGCTTTTCATTCACACTTTACGCACCATAACGGCGCACGGTGCCCTGTATTTCGACAGGCCAAATGATGTTCGTAGCACGAAGGTTGAAAGTCCTCGAAATGTCTTAAATTGTGTTGAGGAATTTTCTCATAATAGAATCACACAAAAAATTTAAAACCCAAATGACGAAATGGAATGTATCGCAATTGTCCTTTCATCCCCATTAAATTTGTAAGGGACGCCGAATTTTTACAAATTGAACTAACTAACAGATTCTAACACATCATCTTGGAATGGTTTGATAACCTCCGAAATGAACTTGAAAACCATCAATCGAGGAGGTGCTGGATAATAATATTATAATAATGCGAGATTACCTCAAGGTTATGAAGATACAGCGAACTTTCTAACCACTAAAAGTTGTTTCCAGTTTTGCCTTAGATATTACTCTGAAACACGTGGAAGCCCTCAATGTATATTGTATAATGACAATTAATTTAAAATATGTTTGCAACTACCTACGCAATTATTGTATTCAGTGAGCTAGACTGAGTGCCGGCCTACGCACGCAGTTCGTATATATATTTTTTTTTTTTCAAGGAAGGAAATTGTGCCCCGGACCGGCTCCCGCATTACTTCAGGTCAAAGGACCTTTACATCTATGCCATTCCAAAAACGAAAAACTCTGTTAGAACTTTCTGCTCCGGCCGGGATTTGAACCCGCAACCTTCGGGTCAGCACCATGCCCTTAACCACTGAACAACGGAGTTCGGAAATTACATAAAGCATTAGAGTATAAATTATACACATTGTTATTGTAAAAAAAATATAAATATGTACATACATTTGTACATAGGGTTAACCTGTACAGAGCAAGAATTTTATTTAATATAAAGAGAAATTTTTATATATAAATGTCAAAGTCACTGACTGACTCACTGACTGACTGATCATCACTCTATAGCCCAAACCGTAATACCTAGCGAGCTGAAATTTGGTAGGTAGCTTTGTCTATAGTCTAGATGTGCAATAAGACGGGACTTTTCGAAATTCCCACTACAACACCTGCCATTGGCGAAAAAAGGATTTTTGATTTCACGGCCATGCCTCGGCCCGCAAAGCGGGCGAAAGCCCGCTAGTTTAATATAAATGTATAGGTAAGTACATAGGACATGTCACATTGAGGTAAATCTAAATAGATTATGTATTATTAATATTTTATGTATTTAGTATTTACTAATGATCACATGTAAGGAAATTTCTTCCTCCCTCATTTTCCTTTGTCCCCAACAATTAGGCACAGAGTCTGTTGATGTCTATACTAGGTAACACAATTACTCCAGAAAAAGGAAGCCTTTGATGTATAGTATTGTACAATTTACCTACATAAATTTACGTATAAGTATAATATTGTACAATTTACCTACATAAATTTACAGTAAGGTACATAACTAATAGAATTATAATATAAGATATATGTAACAATTGTAACATGTAACAATATAAATAATACATTATATGCTTATTTGTGAACGTCTACTGCAATTAATTTCCTTATTCCTTCTTCTTTTTCTATATTTCCTTCTCTTTCTCTTCTCCACTTCTTTATTCTACTCTCTTTCTTTTCCTATTCCTTTTTACTTTCCTAACGTAGATGGACGAGTAAGACTGTGAAGAGTAAGGAATTCAATCACCGAAATTTTTTGAAACTTAGTTTTCAGTACCAAAACACCTTCTAGTGTCTCCCGAGCACAAATTTTTTAGCCATTGGTCCTTGTGCCTCTCTGTCGATGTATATTAGTTGGCCTGTTTGTGTTTCTGTGGACAGAATATCTCAAGAACGGTGTAAGTTGAAAACTTTAGCACTAATCAGAAGTATTTAGAAAACAGAAAACAAAACTTTTGGTGGTACATAGTTAGACGGGTTGCGACCCCAGAGGATTTGTTCATTCAAAATTTTGCAGTTGTGTCCAAAAAAACAAAGCTTCGAGGTATAAGACAGACATGACTGTGTTGTTCACAACGTTTATTATCATTTTAGAGTATTTAAGTTTTTCTCATATTATTTTGAGAGAGCCTAAAAGTATACAGAAATGCAGATAAATTGAAATCAATTAGGTGCGAAATTAAAGAACTACTTCATTAGATATTAATTATTGTCCTTGTTTAGAGAATATTTTCCTCAATACAAGTAAGCATTTCACAGACGGAACTGAGGAGTTTAGATTCCCGATTTAATTTATGAATTTTGTATCTTCTTCACCCGGGAGTAATATTGAATTTTTCCCTTCAAATTTGTCCGGAAATAATAACGAAAAATATAATTTAATTGAATAATTGTTTTGAACCCCCCCCCCCCCCCCCCCCTTGCATCATCTCTCTTTCACATTTTTCTAGGTATTCATAAATAATTTATACCGCCCCAGATTCGTTTTTCTGGAATTCTAAAATTGAAATTAAATTTTGCTCCCCCAATTATTTTCAGTTCAATGGAGGTAATGCATCTCGGATTGAAGGGAAGCTCTTGAGATCCCACACGAATTCATTTGCAAACACAAGTAGGTACGAGTAAGTAGATTTAGATCCATTATTTTTCAAGAAAAAAAAAATCATGCAGGGTAAATTTGAAATAAGGAATATTGCAGTGTACATAATTTTCTTGAATGAAACGTTTAAAAATTAATATAAAAAAGTCCCTTTGTTCTACAATATTATTCATTCGAAACATTTTTTTTTTTTTTTTTTTTTTTTTTAGCTGAAAAGTTAAAGCTGCTTTTCTTCAGTCATTTGAGCTGAGACGACAAATTTTATCATTAAGCTCTTTTAAAATTAATTGTATCACGTGCTATTCACTTAACAGAAAGTCTGAGAAAGTTAAAATAATGTCAAAAAAAATGAAATGTTAGAAGACACGACACAGAAGGTTTTCTATTATCATCAGTTCGCTACATTCATTATATCATTCCCAATGTAACTCTTATAATTATGTAAGATCGATGTTATTAAATATAAATAATCTATTACAATGTATTTATAATTATCTATTATTCGAGTTCAAAAGTACAAATAAGTAAGACTTACGCCTGCTGAAGAAACAATAAGCTCTAAACAGTTCTTCTTTCTTCTTTTACTCTACCTTATCCCGCTCAAGCAGGGTCGGCGTTGTTCAACCTCATGGTTGAGGGTGGTTGGTTTTGGCACATTTATTTACGGCTGGATGTCCTTCCTAACGCCAACGATTCTATTTGCTGGGAATCGTACCCGCTCCCACTATAACCTCACCCAGCCTGGGTGGGGACGGAAATGCTAGCCTCACATGTACGGAGGAAAGAGAATTTTCTGTGTGAAAAGTCTGCTCCGACCGGGGATCGATCTCAGGATCTCTGGACTATGGACAGAAGATACAACCGTTACGCCAACGCCACGGAGGCTGGCGCAATAAGCTTTTAACAGTTATCCAGGTATAATCTGATACCTTTATATAAATGTACAATGGACAATTTGCACATCTAGTACACCTACGTTTTCCACTTTTTCTGATTACACTGTTAATACCTAATCATTAGCTTCGGATTTCCGTAATCTCTTTTCTGAAGAGAAAGAAAACTAGAAAATTTAATTTCAGTGCACTGCTCCAATTTTTCAGACACAGTCGCTGAGTTATCTTTTCCGCCATGGTTTAATCATTCATTATTAAAACATTCTACTTAATTTTTCATACCATCGAAACTTTTGATCCCATTTTTTTCGCGCGTAAAAGCTTTCAAGTCCTAATTTATTAATTAAACCCATTTTCTTAGCGAGAAAACTATAAATGAGATTAAAAGCAAATATAACAGAGATTTAATAAAAGAACCCTGTCAAATATAAAAGAAAGGTTTTCTGAGAATCTTTTACAGTGCTTTTAGCAAAAACTTTAATATTACTATAAAATTGCGCGATCAGCTGAGTGGTTGAGTACTAACTTGACATGCGGAAGGTCCCGAGTTCGATCCCCCGTGACGACAAAAATTTGTATTCAAAATTTGGTTATATTTGTTTGTAAGGGATACCTGCCGATGCACTCGTGTTCACCCAGCACCTAAATGGGAAGTATTGTGTCACTTCTCGCCCATCAGAGGGGAGCCATACTACGTGACGGGTAGGCTACAACACAGACCACAAGCGTCTACAGTAGCTCCTGTTTCATGGCTACGAAATGAAAAAGGCTGTGAAACACTCATATTAAAAAAAAAAAATGCATGGCAGCTTACGTCAAAACAGCGTGTAGTTATTTGGGCGCATCCTCTACGACAGTCTATGGTGTTGAACTTGTTGATCAACATTGTTCAACAATATTGCTTGCAGTGTGGGCTTGCTGAAAATTTATGTGTTGATCAACATTGTTGAATTACAGCTGTGGGGACGCGTCTTTTGAGATATTTATAACATTTATAACGTTTTTATTATAATTAATTTTAATTTTCATAATATATATTTTTAACTTTTTAATTGTTTATTTAAGCTCATCCACAGTAAAAAACATTATTAATTTGTTTCTATCAGATATAGAGCTTGCGCCTGACTGAACTTTTCACTGAATTATTTATGTCTCGTGAACGGAACACTCGATTTTGATTAACTTTCGTATGACATCTATTTCGTAGTCGTAAGAACGATTGACATCGAATTTTTATTTTAAAAAAAAATTGATTTTTCTAATTTAATCCTGATATCTAAGACAATCCAAAGGTTAGAAGCGATAAGAGAGCAAAAATAAGGTTCTCGACTTAAAAAATTTATCGCCCAGACGCCCAATGCATTCGATTTGAACTGTTTACGAGAAAGTTATTTGTCCAAATATTTTTTTTTTTTTTTTTTTTTTTTTTTTTTTACTGTGCAGCACTTGCTAATGAAGCAGGAAAAGTATAAAAGTAAAGAGAAGGAAAGAGATGCAGGAAAATGTTGAGATAGGTATATAAAATAATAAGGGTCTGTATAAGTGGTATAATTGAGGGTTAGTGAAGATCCTTGTTAGAACGACTGAAACGTTCATTTTTATTTCATGAAATAAGAAAAGTTTGGTTGTTTAAAATCTCGAGAAAAACTTTACTTCCCTTCTATTTTCTTCACAACTTATTCCCTCTCATATTCCAATCTAGCTGTACCTATTGTTTATTTTTTCATGGAGAGTATGAAGTTTTATAAAGAATGAATAATGCATAATTTAGGAAATTACTGTAGCCCTTTCGTTCTTGTTAAAGAATGCTTGAATTGAATTAAGTGATGTATTACTTTAGCTTGTACTTCAAAGGTCCAGGGGATAAAATTTCCTTTCCTTTTCTACGTCATCTGCTAGTTGAGCAGTTTTGATTTGTATTTTTTGAACGTTACTTTCAACTACATGGTCATTGGACATATGACGACGGGGGTTTTACCCTCCATTCTCTAAAATCTCAGAAACGAGCAACTCAAATTACCCTCACCAGCCTTAGTGGGGCCGAGAATGGCCAGCATCATGAGGGTTCAAATTTGAATGGTAACCCATTGTTCATTGGTGAATTCCTTCTTTGGAAATATTAAATTTGAAGAGTTGGATCAATTTTTAATGAGGTATTTAATTGCTTTTGTTGGGGGGGGGGATTTAACGTCACTGTTAACTGCATGGTCATATCACAAAAGGTTTTTACCCTACATCCGTTGGAAACTCAAAAACCAACTAATCAAATTATCCTCCCTCATTCTGAGTGAGGCCAGGAATAGTTCGCATCACGAGGGTTCGAATTTAATGGTCACCCATTAAAACTAAGTCCTAAACTAGCTGGACGTTATTTAATTTCAGTGACTGAACGAGAAACTGTTGTATTCAACGTGCCATCGACGCTAGCTTTATTATTGATTATCGGCATCACAATCAGAGTTATTTTTGCTTAACCTCTAGGTGATCCGAGCCGAAACTTTTATCACCCATTCGGTGGCAATTCACAGACCATCTACCTATATTCACCTAGCCCAGCCTGAATTGGGCCGAGCCAGCATTACTGGAGTTTGAATTTGAATGGTCACCCATCCAACTCCTCACCTCGCTGGACTTTGCGAGAAAAGGATTTATCTTAGATGGAAACGTCTATTCAACATTCCATCGAGGTCTCCTAAACACACCAACATTCCCCCCCCTCCCACATCACCACACACACCCTATCTTAATTCTTATCTCTACTGCAGTCCCTAGCTGACTGTCACACAGTGTGACAATCTTACTCAAAACTATGCCATTCCACGTTAAGGGAAATACAAGTTTCATAACAGGTGTTAGCATTGTTTAACACTCGTGGACGGTGAAAATGTAAAGCCATTGTTTCAAACATTTTGAAGGATATTCTGATCTCCACGATCATTTTTTTTTTTTTTTTTTTTTTTTTTTTAGTATCTTGAACTTTTTGGAATCGGGCCCCAGTTTACCGGTATTTTTGAGGGTCCGCTTAGTCTATTTTTTTTTTTTATTCTTTAGACTAGATGGGAGATGTGACTTATCAAATCCAATGATTTGGAGGTGCTGATTAGGAATTTGACATTGATATTCAGGTAACCGTTACTGTTGAGTCACCAGTGGCAGTGATAACGAAAGTCGTGTGGTGTCACACCAGATTGTTTAAATACTCTTTATTGTATATGTATTATAAAATTACATAAAAAATACAATTAGTATGAAAATTAATAAATATATATAATCGTGTGGTGTCACACCAGATTTATATTCGTATACTCGTAGCTGATGCGTTTTACCCAATACAACATTTCACACAATCTATTGTACACTCCCAAAAATTAATATTTTCCACACAATTTTTTGAAGTATTTTTGTGGCGATTTCATTTTATCATACGAGCACTCAAATCCTTAATTTTATACACATTGAAAATGTCTTAAACATGTTAAAACATGGCAAACGTTAATTTTTTGATATTTTGTCGAACCTGTTCTGGTAAAAGATTTTTATTTTCAATTTTTCTAGCTTAGTCATGTTTAAACTATACATAATATATGTTAATTGCCAATGCATGAATATTATCCACCGAAGTTTGTGTTATAGTGGATAAATATTCTTAGAAGCCAAATAAAAATTGCTAAAATGAAACAAAAGATTTATTTATTATTATTATTTTCCAAGTAATGAAATAATTACTTTAAAATTTTTTCAATAATGTATACTTAATGCCTTCTTGTAGTAGTTCTCAGAACACGTTGAAACATAATTGAGATGAAGAACATGCCTCTACAAAATTTATAAGGAAGGTAAAATAATTCAACAACATTTTGTAAGTAGCTGTACATGTTTAATAATAATCAGACTGAATCGGAGGAAGAACGAGTGGGCTAAGTAGTCTAGAAGTAGCGTACATGAGCATAATTAGTGGATTATAAATTTCTATGCGCCTTTCTTGATTCTCAATTAGCGTATGATACATTGAAGGTAAGTCTCCTTGAGCTCTCTGTATAAAATTCCCTCCAGACTCAATTACACATCCACATAGACACTCCCTCTCTTCTCCTAATTAATTTCATCTCCACTTTCTCCTAAGCTTGACGTTTTCAATGTCAGTCTACCCCAAGGAGTCCCTATGTCTAGCACTCTATTCTTTCACCCCAGTTCTACTTCCTACTTCTCAATTACCACTTTATCTTCCCACGTTGCTCCGTATTTCAGAGTCATTTGTCCTAGATTGCACGTCTCAGATGAAAAGAAAGAATTGACAGGGACAGAGAGAGAGTGAGTATAAGAGAGAGAGAGAGACGAGTGAGAAAGGGAAAGACAGACATATAAGTAGAGTTTAGAGAGAGAGAGAGTGAGAGAGAGCTAAAGAAAGAGATGGGAGAGAAAGTGAGATAGTTATGTATCATACTCACATATACTTATTTAGTAGATATTATGTGCACACAATACTCGTATGTAGGTACTTTTTTTTTGTGTGAAAGGCCAAGCTGCATGCAAAGGTTCTTCACTTGTACTATAAAAACTATAATAAATAGAATGTATACTATATGTAGATAGCATATAAAGTTGTATATGATGTGCAGTGAAAATAGTCTGAAGTGAGTACCTGACATTATCCAATACTTTTGTTTTATGAAATAAAGAGAAAGCCATGAACAATAGAAAAATAATACAGGTTTTACTCTATTATGAAATATGTGCGAAGATAGGTTGGTACCTACCTATATAATTATTTTCCTATATCAAGCTAGAGGAGATATCACAAACAATCCATGAAATAGAGAAGTTCATTGTTGAAATATTTTATTACCTGACTTCACATCGCTTAACTAGGTCATTTGGTAATATGTATTATTATACATGAAATATACAGTAACTATGATCCCACAAAAAACTACCGTTAAAAAAAGGGCCAAGTTCCAGAACTCCTATCCAAAAAGTTTTGGCCAATGAATGCAGTGATATCTTGGAACTAAACGATTTCTTTTTATTAAATCACTTTTTCTGAGTTACTCATTTTGTATATTTTTAACTGTAAGTTAATATTATTGTACATGAAATACCTATATAGTAATTATAATAACCATACCCATAAATGTTACAACAGTGTTTCGTTATTAGGTATCTATTCACTGAGTCTGAGCTTTTCAAGTTCAAGCAAAATGTTGTGGTCTAAAAGTACAGTTTTTCACTGTTGCAATATTTTATTGTTGTTGTTAAAAAAAGTGTTTGCCGGCGAAGATAACTTATGGGAAAAGCCGTCTCTGTTTAACATTGCACCAGATTATTTATGGTCTTGAAATAGTGGTGGTATGTCGATTTTAACATTAAGTTAACAGCTCAAATTTCATTATTTTACTATGTCAAAACTAGTGGGTAGTTCAACATTACGAAACTCCGAATTTCATCATTCTCCACTATCCATATTCCTTCTCGTAATGCCGCCACTGGTCGCTTTTCATACAAGTAGCTACTCCTTTTTCCTCACGAGGTATGAGTGGACATTGAAGTTGAACATATTTATTATAGCTTTTTTTTTTAAAAAAAGTGGGGTTTAACGTCGCTTTCAACTGCCATGGTCATATCACGACGGGGGTTTTACCCTCCATTCACAGGAAACTCACAAACCTGCTACTCACATTGACCTCACCCAGCCTGAGTGGGGCCGGGAAAAGCCAGCGTCACGATAATTAGAATTTGAATGGTCACCCATCCAAGTCTTAACCTCGCTGGATGTCGCTTAACTTCGGTGTTCTGAAGGGAACCGGTGTATTCAACATGCCATCGACGCTGGCTTATTATAGCTTTATATTGTTGTGTGAAGAACAAATTCAACCGCTCCTACAAATTCATTAAACCTACCTACTACGTTTCTATGTTCATTCCAATTAAATTTAGACTCGTGAGAGTCGTCGGTAGTCGTCGTTTTTGTGTGGTTTGATTTTCAGTCTGGTCTCCATCACCAAGCTAGTCAATGACACCCTCCAAGCTAGCCAGTGATACCCCCCAAGCTATCGAGTGACAACCCCCCCCCCTCGAGCTAGCCAGTGACACCCCCCAAAGTCACGCAGGGATGGCAATCCTCCGCGGAATGGACATGTATGATAACCACAATCCCCGCATTATCAAACATTAATGTGATACTGCATGTAGGACATAAAATTTTACGAGATACGAACATAACTTTGAAATGCAGTCGAGAGAATGAAGGGGATGTTGTTGTGTGAGTGATATTGTTATTGTATATGAAGACAAAAATGAGGTATTCACAGAAATAAGGTATAAAATGAAATAAAAATCTTTGTGTTAAAGTTAAGGTATAAAATGAGGTAAATTGGACTACAACGAAGATTTTCTTTTAGTTTAAAATCGGGCGGTTTTAAAGATACAAGTGATTTAGTATAAAATTTCAAAATTGCCACAATTATGGAAGTATAAATTATTGTGTCCATAATTGGCAGTGTTTTTTTTATATTTATGAAGGTTTGGAGCTTTCTGGAGATGAGCCTGGTCATCTTCTATTTTTAAATACCGTAGATAAGTACTTGAAGAATTGACTTTAGACTTAAATATTCTCAATTTAGTTTTTATTTGCAACTCCTTCTTTGGTTTTCTTTACTATTTTGTCTACAATTCCATCTGGAGCCCCCAAGTTTTTTGACGATGCTGCCAAAGTACTGAAACTTGTCTACACTTTCAACGGTTTCACTGTTTACTGTGAGAGCTGTGTTGCTCTTAGTTTATGTATGACTGAATCTCTGTTTATTCTATGGTTCTCTGCAAGACTTGTGTGCATAAAATACGATTCCTAATATTCAGGTGAGGTTTTAATACTAAATTTTATCTAATAAACCTAAAATATAATTAGACCAAATTATGTAAATCCTGTAGAATAATATAGTATTGTATTTACTAATGTATAAAATAGGGACTTTAAATCTATATATGTACATATATAAAAAATAGTAGGTACCTAATTATTATGATAGTGAAATTATTTCCATTACATTATGCATTCAACATGGAAAATACGCGTACAACCCATCCTCCAAATGGAGGAAATATTGTACATAAACATATGTACGTATTTTGTAAGATATTTTAATGTTCAACATAGTATCTATCACTATAGCGGATATTCAACATGTATCTGACACGTTCTGTATCTAATACAACATTTTCTTTCTACAAAAGCTGATTCAAGAGAGATTATGATGGATTTTTGCTTGAGAGGAAGGATAATGTTCTGGTTAGGAAAGGAGGGAGGATGAAACAAAGAGAGATAATAATATCAGTCATCTATCACTCGAGCACAGCTGCTGATGCAAGTTTTATGCTGACATCTCTAGCTATAAAATCTTAATCTAAAATAACTTGGCTGTCTCTTGCATTCAAAACATTAAATATTGTTCTTACAGGATTGTCCGAAAGTCTTCATTTTACCTTCATGGGAAAATAGAGCGTAGAAGAGCATTTCAATCATTTTTCACCCCATACACAAGTGCTCAAGTATGCCTTCTGCACACACGAGCTTTTGAAAAACATGAGCTTCTCACCGTGCATTATAGAAACTTGAAACGTGTTGTTGCTATGAAATATCTTCATTATTTTTATAGCTCTTTGTTTATGATATTTAAGTTGATGGTGAAATAAATTTGTCATGCAACACGAGAACACAGAAAAATGTTTGAAAGATGAGAATGGCTCAACGCTATTAAATTGTGACATCCATGCAGTTTTTTATTAATGTTTTTTTATCCTTCTTGTTTAAAATATACAGCTCGATGTGTTCCTAGTTATTTGAAGTGAGAATCTTTAATATTTAATTAATCATTTATACATTATATTAGTTTGTATTATAATATAATAGATGCAAATTTTAGAATTCTGTCTAGAGACGGTCTACAGTACTCTAAAGTGTCTAGTCTGGACTGCAGGAGGTACTATGCCCGAATATTGAACAGCTGCCTATGATAATAATACATATTAACAAAAACTATTAAAATTTCAATCCTACTTTCAAAACTACAAGTTGGGTTTTTTGCTCAAGCGTAAAGTTATATTAAATTGTGTTTCATTAAACAAAATAATACATTACTTTTTTCTAAGTCGTCTGAAATGAGACAAGCGCCAATCAAGATTGCCGCCTTACCCCTCTGAATTTCCATCGTGATTCTTTGAATAAAATACGTTGCAGCAGCACTTGATCCTGTTTTTTTATTAATCTTCTCCCAATATCTTCTAATAAATCCCTTGCCTCTTCACACATCGTGCCTATCGTCTTCACCGCAATTCCAACAAACTTGTAATCCTCAAACAATTCTCGATATTTCCTCCTTTTGTTTCTATAGGCCATTTCTGCTGCTGATCCTTGCTCTGGTGCTGTCCTGTCTTGCTTAGGTTGGAAGGTGCTAAGGTATCTGTGCACTTGACGTCCCACAGAATGTGTTTCCCATTAGACCAGGGCACGAATAAATAGGTAGCTATAATAGAGTGCCAATGCTTCTGCATTTTAGGACGCATAATTATTTTGAACCCTGTTTTGAGTGAGGAAAAAACTAAACATAAAAAGCTGCCCGAGTATTATTAGGGTAGCAAAAAGGTCCGAGTTCAACAATATTCGAATTGAAAATATCGAGGCCGGGGGGGCGGGAAGGTCCGGGTTATGACAAACATTGGGGAGATAAAATAACCCCAAAAATAAATTTATTGCTTTCCGCATTTTGAGACGCAGCTCTTTGGGTGCTGTGGGTTTTATTTAAAATTTCCGTCGCCGCCACCCTGCGTGTTTATGGAAATATATGACCCGGTGTCGTGAGACAATAGTTGAGGCAATAGACGAAACTAGGTTGCTACCCAAGGGAGGGAAACTTAGAAATTCCTCTTAAATAAAACTTAACTTTTGTGTACACTGTACCTGCATTGTTAGCTATGTTTCAGTGCGATGAATTTTGTGAAACTAAGTTTTCTTGAGATCATGATTTTGTAAATTAATTTAACAAAGAAATGAAAAAAAATTGACACATTATGTTTGATAAAATTCTCTGGTTTACAAGAAATCCTCTTTAAATTAATACTATAAATCATTTAGGTATAGCAGAATTACTACCATCCAGTTTTAATGATGATTAAAGATTATAGCTATGATCTTATAAGTACATACCTACCTTATGGATTTCTTAGTACGATTTTTAGATGGACGCTAGTATCTTTTTACTCCCTCAGATTCTAATGATCTAAAAAAATCTAATTTACTTGTCAAAAAACATGGAAGGTAGAAGGTACTTTTCCATTTATTTTCGATTAGCTAACTTTAGTAAGTTATCTTTCTTGTTTTGATGTAATTTCGTTTTTTGGAGCGTTATTGAAACTTTTCAATAAAATAATATTATTGTGAATTAATCCATTGATTAAAAAAAAATGTTATGAATACAAATTCTTTGAAACAAGAGTATTTCCTATTCGTGATGTCCTTGGAGAATCTGATTCACTATATTTTAAAAGAAAAAGTATCAATGATGAAAGACCCAGAGGACAAAGAAAAGTTTCAACAGCACAGGTATAGACGTTTTTCCCGGGAGAAAAAAAACTTTTTATACAAATTTCAATTAGAAATGCAAATCTTCTCTCTGATTTCTTCAACTCCGTGGGAAAAAAATCTTACAACAAGGTGGTATCTATGATACTACCCCTGGAAACTAAAAAATAGCTATTCACTCACCCGGCCTGGGTGTGACTGGAAAAACCCAACATCAGGAGGCCAGGGGCTCCAGTATGTCATGGTCATTCACCAAGTCCAAAACTCGTTGTACGTTACTGAACGTCAGCCATCCTAGGAAAACTGGTGATTCAACTTTCCACGGACGCTCTGCTGTCCTTCTTCCGTATCATATCACACCACATATGATTTTGTTCTAGTCATTCTAAAAGTACTATCTGAGCATTCTAAGCATGCATGAATTATTGATAACACGAGCGAAAAATTGCCCGGGAAATAAATTAAATACAAAGTCAGGACAAACATTGAAGTCAGGACAAACTTTTACCCCGTCACGAGGCAAAAGTACGTCCATAGTTTATTCCCGGAAGAGTTTAGAAAGAGAGAGAGGGTTGGTTGAGTACATCAATGTCCATAATAATTATAACTAAGGCAATCTCCATTGATGAAATAAAACAATGCAAATAACAATTGTCATCCATTTTTAGTACTTGCAACCACTTTTTTATTCGAATTAGTCATAAAATAGAGTACCTACTTTTTAAAATAGAGTAACTTCTTCTTGTCTTATTAAACTTTCATATTTATTTCTTAATTTAAGGATATAAGAAGCACTGTGTTCATTCATGTAAATGAAGAAAAAAATACATCCATTTTTTTCAAAATTGTAGCAAAATCAAAAGTGATCAGGCGCTCACTCATCATCATCATGCACCCATACAATTTCGCTTTATAGTAAGCTTTTTGTATTATTTCACATTGCATAATCAATAGTTATCAGGCGTTTATACAAATTATGACTCTGTAGTAATCACTGAGATCATATAACATAGAGGGAACCCGATGTATCAAGATTTGCGTCCAAGAGGGACCATCAGCTGATTTCAAAATCAGTGCCGGAGTTGTAGTAATTTTTCTCTCGCGAAGGGACCGGGTACCTAAACTACCTAATTAGTTTTTTTTTGTCTTTGATTCCTCTTTTACTTTCCTTATTTTCTACTTATTATGAAGTAATAAAAGACCTGGTATCTGACGTGAAAATTAAGGTTGTTTAGATATCCGCCACTGCATGAGGTAAACAAAAAATTCAAATAAATTGAACCAATGAGAAGCCGGGATTTGTTGAAAGAGGCACCATCAGCTGTTCAAAGTTGGACGCATAAATTTGTACAACTCGAGATAGGTAAGGTTCCCTCTATGTTATATTATGATCTCAGTGGTAGTAATCTTGTATTGTTTCACATCACATTGCATAATCAACAGTTGTAAGGCGCTCATACAAATACATCTCCCCTACAGAAATTCTGCTTTAAAACCTAAGGTAGTTACCTATTATATTACATAGCAATATGAATCCAGTTACAATAATAAATAAAAAAATCTATTTCTTAAGTTACCATGCACAGGCCCAATATTTAGATTATGGTTAGGCACTATAAATAATATCCTGCCTATTGAATTTTCTTATATTCTTTTTTTTTCTCGCTCTCATAAATCTTGCCTGTATTATCCGCAGCGTTATGTATTACCCATACGTTGGTTTTGAATAATGTCTGAAGCATATTCATTATTTCATTCCTGTAGGAGCTCTGCAAAGGTTTTATCTACTTCGATGGATAAAGTTCTTGAAATATGTTCCACGTGCATCGGATTTTCCACACATTATGTTTTTTTCTATATTTTTAGTAGCCTTTTGAAACATTTCAACAAACTTTTTGAATTTTTTGATTAGTAGAAAAAAATAATACTAGTAATGGAACTAATAGACACTTAGTTATACACCGACCTTTATAGCTTGATCAATAAGGCGGCGGACTCGTAACCTGGATGTCCGGTTCGACTCCCAATGATGGCAAGATTTTAGAAAGGCTATTTTGTCGTTTGAGTATTTGTGATCATGATTGTGTTTAACACAAATATATTATCACTAATTAATACTACCCGATGAGGACTACTGATTTCTTTTATTCCAACAGTACATTTCAGCAGAAAAATTTTCATTTGTTGGAAATTTTAATTGATCAAGACAGCAAGGGATAGGTAATATAGGGATGTTTATTTCACCTTAATCCATACTTACCGATAGTGACCAGACCCCAATTTTACTTTTTGACACGAACAAAGGTAGGTACCTACTAGTTGCTCACACAACATATCTGCTTTCTAAGTAGGTATTGAAGGTAAATGAGAAGATCAGCTAAATAGATATATATATATATATTCGAAAACCTCAAGAGATGTATAAACAGCCAATAATTAAATAATCTAATAATGTTACAGCAAAAGTAAAGACTTATCATCATCATCATAGGGCGGCGTCATCGTGAACGATGGTAGCCAGACAGTGGAGGAATGACTCAGCACTTTTACCACTGTCTTTACAAGGAGGATAATAATTGACAAAGGCCCCCAGAACCAAGCCAATGCTGGTCCACTCCCTGTTTTTAGTCCCCCAGCCAGACTGTTGGTCTACTTATAATAGGCTTGTAATAAACTAAAATTGCAATTACTGTATATTTTATACTAGTCCACCTATTAACAGAGAGTGTTCAAATCCGATTATGTTATCAAATAATTCCAATAATAATCATGCGAGAGAGAGAGTTATGCAAGGGAGAGGTTGCCCACCTAATAATGTACCTATTGTGTTTGTGGGAACAAATGCCAAACATAATCTGGAACATGGAATTCCAGGGAACCCAGTGTTTCAGAAATCCTCGCCTACTCGTGTTATCTTTATTTGAATCCGACACAACATGAAAGCGGAAAATTTATTCATTTTAACCTCGATGTCCAGGTGGCTTTTGATTCTTGTAATTCCTGAGCAATCTCTTGATTGCATAAGCGTATAGTACTGCTACAGATTTTGTATAGTATTTTGATTCATTATTTTCAAACCCTTTTAAATACTTGGAAATCGGCTAGCCAGAATGGTTGAGATTTTTGTTCCTGTTTGTTATCTCACATTATAATATGGATTTTACTGATGTGAACATCAGTTCTTCCCTATGAACCATGCGAGAAAATATACAAGATTAAAATAAGAAACATATCTTTAATTAACTTAATTTTACCTAGAATTACTCTTATACTTACATAATATTATAATTTAAGTATAATTCGACACATGATAATTATTATTATACAAATCTTTGGCTCATCATTGTATTTGTATACTAATTATTTATCCTAACTTCCTAACTATGGATATTTTCCCAGAGGGATTATTATTATTTTTAAAATTTAAAAAACTCTTGAGTATTTGGTTTTTCTATTTGTTTTTCCATTGTTGTGTGTGAATCATATTTTCATTAATTTTATACATTTTCCTACTGTCCTTCTCTCATAGAGAGTAACAATTTATTTATTTAAAGAAACAAGTAGGTATAATTCGACACATGTATGATGCGTCGAGTTCAAAAATTCAATACTTTTATTACCGAAGTACATCTAATCTAATTGTTCCATTTTAATTAGTAGGTATAATGTGAGAAATTTGTTGTTGCTAGATTTTCGAGTCCATCTTTTATTTCGCGTGGCAGGCTCCGATCGAAATTTCTAGCAGAGGAGTGGTTTTTATTCAACCTCAGCCACCTCTCTATTGGCTGAACAGGATAGAAAGATTAAACTAAAAGTTGCTTGACTTGTTGAAGACGTAACTTCTGATGTACGAAGTTTGAACAGAACAGAAAATCATAGGGCAAGTTGAGGCAAGAGAAAATAGTTAGAAATTATTTAGAATAAAGGGAAGTATACTGTAGTTCTACAGTGTTGCTACATAATAAAATTAGTGAGAATTGTGTTCTGATCTAGTAATACTTACTAGTAATTAAAAGTACCCTATATTCAAGTAGGGTACTTCCCCATATTCAAAATATCCCAACGAAGAAATGTGAAGCAAACATTCCAGCGTCGATGGCGCGTTGAATGCACCGGATCACCGAAGTTTAGCATCGTGAAGATTTCGTAATGCTGGCATTCCGGCCCAACCCAGGCTGGGTGAGATTAATATGGGTAGCAGGTTTTTGAGTTTCCTGCGAATGGACGGTAACACCCTCTTCGTGATGGAGGGTAACACCCCCGTCATTCTGCAGTAGAAAACGACGTTAGACCCAAATTAAAAAAAAAAACAAAGCGCAGCGGTTTATTGATTAATTTATTTTATTTTTCCCCCTAATTTAATATCAATTTGAAATACCCATCATCTTTTACATTGTAGATTTGTACAAGCCTCTGATCCCCTCCATCATATTAGGTATTAGAGAGGTATATATGTTGTACTTTTTTATTTAAAAGATTTTTTTATTTCATAAGGTTCTGTATAATTAAAAGGTCGATTAGGTAAAAGGTCCATCTAGTATAATAAATATAATCTCATATTTTATATGAGATTATTTTTTTTTTTTTTTTTTTTTTTGAGAAGGTAGGTAGAAGATATATACGTAGATGATCATCATTCGAAATTTTCTACTCCTTTTGTTTCAATCTCTATATATAAAACAGAAAAAAGGACTACCTACCTACCTATGTTTGTTGGTTTGTCCGGAGTTGTTTAGCCAAAACGGTAAGAGATAGCGAAAAATGTCTCAGAATTGGCCCCCCAAAACCATTATCGCTTTGTCCAGAAAAATTATAAAAAGTTCAAAAAGGCATTGCTGTCCAGCAGTACGGCCATGCCTTAGTAAATTTGAAATTTAGTCCCCTTGCAAAGCACGGGCAAAGGGCTAGTGTACCTATAAGTGTCGCATTATAAAACAGAATTACAGTTAAGATACGCCAAGCTGTCCAACAAGTCCGAGTTTTAACCAATCACAGCACTCTATAGCCAAACTTGAGGGACTTTAGCTTCAAAGCCGAAGTTTGGCTTTTCTTAACTTTAATCCTGTTATATAATTCGGCCTAAAAAATTCAAATCTATCCATGTCCTCACCACGCTGCAAGTTGCTTAACTAGAGTGGTCAGATGAAAACTCATGTCTCCACGTGCCATCTCCTCTGGCGTGAGATATTTTTACTGGTTCACTTCTGAAATATTCTTCTGACCATGTATTTTTTCGTTTATTTTCTCCACGTTGATCCACCCTGTTTGCGCACCTTATCCACATTATGTAGGAGAAGTCAGGTATTGCAGCAATGTTGCTTTCCATGTAATTTATGTCGGCGAAACTCTCGCACACTTCTTCTTCTTCTTCTCCCTACAGCATTCCTGGAATAATTTCGAGCATTAAAAACTTTAAAAAAAAATGCTCAGATCCCCCTGAATGTTATCTTACCCTAGCGGATGGTTCTTTCAGGATACCTTTTATAAGGAGAAGTAACTCGTACGGACATAACTTACCTTTGTATTTTTTTCCTGAAAATTTATTGCGTGTTTCACTGCTTCTTTTATTTTATATACACTCGTATATTCAAAATATGCTACCAAGTTCTAAGACACTTATACTTATATGTTATCTATTATTTATTTCTATATACTTTATATGCTATCTACTTGTTCCAAAGGAACAAATAAAGACACTAACTATTTCCTTTAAAAAAAACGACCTTTGTTATCTCAGAGAAATAAAACCCATAGTTTCCCATAAGGATACTTCACAAAACATTGCTTCGACCGTCGAAGTTCGATGTTCCATTTATCAAGGCCATGCGGCTAAGCTTTCATTGCTTGCGAGAGCGTCTAATCAGAACGATTTGAGCTTCATCTATTGAGACATCAGAATACTTTTCTTTAATTGAAAATTGAAAAACCCGAAGAAAAAGATAAACTGAAAGAGGATTCATGAGAGAGGAGAGTGGAAGATAATTCACTATTTTCGAAATGTAGAGGAAAGAAATTGAAAATAGAAGGAGAAAACGGAGTCTATTTTTTTATCTTCAACTTCATTCTCCCACTCAAGATAAAGTATAGGAAGAAAATGATGTTAAATAATTCAAAGGAAATGATAAAGTAGGTGAATGGAAAAGATATGGAGACAGATTACAGAGAGAGGAGGGAGAGAGAGGTAAGATTATAGGGACAGGAGGATATGAAAGGGAAGAAGTAAATCTATGCTTGAGACTTGTGCATCATTTTGTCTTCCAGAAAGCTATGCTATGTAAGCTCAGAAAGCTAGACGATCATTAGTCTACCCGACAAGTTCCTTATCAATATTCCAGACTGGGGAGTATCGTAATATATCTCTCGGGCCATGAGGGAACAGCTACACAACATTCATTCCTGGGCCCTGTTCCATAATCTTTTTTTTAACATGGCTCTCAACTGCATGGTCATGTCACGACGGGGGTGTTTACTCTCCCTTCGCAGAAAACTCACAAATCTGCTATCCATATTGACCTCACCCAGCCTGGGTTGGGCTGGAATACCAGCATCACGAATTCTTCGGCTCGCTTTACGTTGCTGAACTTCGGTGATCCTACGAGAACCGAGGTTGCTTAACTTCGAACCGGTGCGTTCAACGCGCCATCGACGCTGTCTTGCCACAATTATTTAAAACTTAAAGGTTGGAGAAGACAGAGAAGCTAAAGTCAGATTCTAATTTCAACTCTATAGTCTATACAAAAGATAAATAAAGACTGTGGGCCACATTATGAAACAGAATTAAAGTTAAGATAAGATAGACAAGCCCTCAAATTGGTATTTCAACCCCACACGCAATACAAAACCCGAGTTGAGAGACAGTCTAGCTTATTCCTGTTTTTTTTTTTTTTTTTTTTTTAATTCGGCCCGAAGTTAAATTCTAAATTCAAATCTAGAGTCTACGAAAAAATATCAAAACTATTATTTGATACAATTTCTTTCGCGAAACATTAGGCAATGGGAACCATCCAATCATTTAGGGTAAAGTTGGAAAAAGGAAAAGTTCTATTGTATCGAGCATTTTATTTATTTATTTTTCTCTCGCTTTCTACATAAATTGGTTCGTCATAAATAGGTATGTCCCACTATAGTTTAGTGGTCAAAGCATCTGACTGGTAATCCATAGGACGCAGGTTCGAAACCCAGCCGGGACATGATTAGTTATGCTCCCATTTGGGATTTTACTGCTGGAATAATGGAACTCATTAGTCCGGGCATTATAAATAAGGCGTTATTATATTAGTTTTATTATAATGAATTATTAATTATCCAAACTTCTATTGACCACAAGTTTTGTGCTCATTTATAACATACTGCGTCTTGATTTTTATTGGATGTAAATTTTGTCTTTAATTAATTCTGAAACGGGGCCCTGGAGGGTTGAGAAAGAGGGTGACTCTTCAAAAGAGACAAGTTAAGGAATGGAATAATTATGGGGGTACCTAATACCTAATGATATTATGACGTGTCTCATCCGATTGTGTGTCAAAGATTCAATTAGACTTAATAATTTCACTAAAATTATGCTAAAATTAACATGTTATTCAGTACAGAATAACACACAAACAAGTTATTTTATAAGATGATCTTAATTGAAAATTAAACTCAATGAAATGGTTAGGTCCTATGTTCTATACCACGATAGAATTATTAGATACTAATTTTATTATTTTGTTATTAGGTGGTGATGTAGAGATATACATATAACGGCCTCAGTAGCTTGATCGATAACGCGGCGGACTTGTAACCTGGAGGCCGGTGGTTCAAGTCCCGGTGTCAGTTTACATTTATTAAAGCGAATTTGAGTGGTTGTGATATCACCCAAGTGATTAACACACATAACTTACTAGCCGTTTGCATGTACTTCGCAAGGGATTTGACAGAACTAACACGAAACACACACACATTCCAGTCATTAGTAACTCACAGAACTGAAGATAGTAATATTTGTCTAAATAGTAACATTAGTAATTGATTCTCCTGGTTTAGTATTCACTGCTGATGATGCAAGGTTTACCTTATACATATTTTTACTTCTTTTACCCTTGGTAATTTTACTTAATTACACCCTACTGAATTTTTTAATTTTTTTCATTCCTTTTTGATGTACCTTCAGACAGGTACTTATTTTCTTCGCTAACCCCTTTTTTTTTCTTTTTTTCTCTCTCTCTCTCTCTCTTTCTCTCTCTCTCTGTCTCTTTCTTTGTCTCTCTTTTTCATCATATATTATGAGGGCAAAAAAGAGACTTTTGAAACTTTTACTTTAATTCTAGTTCATCAAATCTTGCACTTTCGTAAAAACGGGTACCCAGTTACCCATTTCAATGCTATTTTCTTCAGTGATGATTGATTGGTACAAGTTAAACTGTTAAATGGCCCACACATGCTTTGCCTTTTGGGCCACTCAAACTTGCCATATTTTCAAAGTCATTTTTTTAATTATAAAATAGCATTACTTCAACAATATTAACAAAATAATAATGAAAGTACTCTACTCACCTGAGTAGAATAGAGGGAACATGGATTGCGTTTTGAGGTAAAAGGAGCATGAGGGGGGGGGGGACCAAACTTCTTTTTTAACTACGCTAGTCAATTGAAGTCTAGCTATTTACACTCCGCGGCAGAATTAACCGGACACTTGTAGTTTTTGCATTTGACTCCATGTATTTCCTGATGGACTCAATTTGATATAACTTTTTTTGTGATTAAAATTTTCTAGAAATTTTTGTTTTGATATAAAAGTAACAGTCTGGAGGATTAATACTAAACAGAAGATTTTTTTTTATTTTAAACAGAAGAAATTCGGTTATTTTTTTATTCATAGAAAACAAAACGTATGCTTTTATTTTTCAATTCATACGCTTTGATTTCTATCAATAAAAAATAAACAGAATAAGTTAAAAAGGTTAACCAACAGTATGGATATTAATACTGAACAGGAGGCACATATTTAACTTTTCCAGTACCTATGTTTTATTAAATGATTTTTTTTTTTTAATTTTCTATCAAGAAAAAATTACCGAATAAGTTTCTTCTGTTTAATATTAATTTCCAAACTGTTCCTTTTCTATCAAAACAAAAAAAACCTAGAAAATTTTAATCACAAAAAAGTTATGTCAAATTTAGTCCATCAGGAAATACATGGAGTCAAATGCAAAAAACAACAAGTGTCCGGTTAATTTTTCCGGGGAGTGTATAAACCCTACAAATTTACTCATCTGCTTATATGGAACTCGTTTATTTTAGCCTGATTGAGGACGAAATAACAGCAGAACTATTTTTATCACAGATAGATTCGAGAGGAATGTGGGTCCACATTTTCTTCTGGCTCAATGTTGAATAAAGTTGAGATTTTTTCTTTTT
This sequence comes from Bactericera cockerelli, assembly GCA_024516035.1. Lineage (NCBI taxonomy): Eukaryota > Metazoa > Arthropoda > Insecta > Hemiptera > Triozidae > Bactericera > Bactericera cockerelli. The sequence continues at coordinate 35,371,332 of CM044958.1, forward strand.
TTTACATAATTTTTTTTTTATTCAGTAATAAAATCTTCCAAGTTCTCTTGTAAAGGATAAAAAGACAATCTCTGATTGACAAGGTTCTAGGGACCCTTGTCAAGTATCAGCCCCCTAGTAAATATTCAATAATGGAGTACATCACAATGCTGCATTATTGACTTTGGCAACCGTCTAAATGGACGAAGCTACACAATGATGATGATGATGAAAAGAATTCTGAGAATTGAACATTCTGGTCATAACTACCTAAACCTACAATGGTTAAAAGGTTTCCCAGAAAATAAAATAGAACAAATTTCTTCCTCAGAGGAAATTCTCGTTCAGATTCCCTATATGAATTCAACATTTAAATTCTCTTCCATGGTACCTGCCTTACCTGCAACACAATATCTTATGTGAAACTGTATTTTCCTTTTTGTAAAGCGTCAAATCCCTTTTTGAAAGCGTTTGGGAAATCTCATCTCAAATATTTTATTTACGTACACATTCAAAGAGATGTCGTAAGGAAATTGAAATAAAGTTCTGAGTAAAGATGTCATCATTTCTTTTTTTTTTACCTAGAGTTTACTTTTGTTGAAAACTCCGCCAGAAGTGGCGTGCTTATTTGAGCAGGTGTTCATTTTGTATTGGCAATTGTGTGATGGAATGACATGCCAAATGAAACCTGCCGGATTCTTCAACCACATGCTGCTTTCTCATTACCAATTTCTCATTGAAAACCAAAGTGACCCAGCGCAGCGCCTGAATGGGAAGGGGAGGCATACCACGAGATGGCCAAGCTACAACACAGACTACATGTGTAGTAGCTGCTTTTGCTTGTTTTGTGGCTACGAAATAAAAAAAAAAAACCCCCGTGAAAAACTCTTTACAAAAGCCAGGTTGAGAGCTTCCTGTCTTGAAGATGGATCTACTAACTGAGGTCGGTCCACCTTCTCCCTCCGACTTCAGAAGCTGGATCGAAAAAGAGGCGGATTCGTAACCTGGAGGTCGGTGGTTTGACTCCTAACTATGGCAGATATATTTTAGGCCGAATATTATGAAACAGGATTAAATTGAAGATAAGCCGGACTATCTCCCAACTTGAGCTCGCTGTAATTGGCTGAAACTCCGACTTGAGAGAGGGTCAACCTTATCTTAATTTTCATCCTGTATTAAAATACTCGTCCAGAAGGAGTCGATGTAAGACACCCACTATTGAGGCATGGGTTTCTAAAGGTTAAAAATTATGACTGAAAAATATTTCCTTAATATACAACGCACGAACAGAAACATTATCTGATTATGTGTATTGTGTTCAAGGTATTGTGAAGGGAATTTTATATTTTTCCACTCGAGGGAATCTCAACAATTTTCTTACCTTGGGATTGAGAGCTCTCTTCCAAATTAATATGAATGTAAACTCTTACGCTGGGAACTTCACGATTCGGCCCAAATTACCTGAGTAGACCTTTTCCATAGCATGATTCGGCCCCAAAAAAAACACAAAAAAACACAGCATGATTCGGCCATAACCCGATTCGTCCCAAATCACACTATCAAGTTTTGATCCCACACAAAAATCCCACTTTTATTCCAACAAAAAGTCCCACTTTCATTCCACCAAAAAATCCCTATAAAATAGTATGGAAACATTGTTTTGAACCTCTGAACAGTGATCTCTGTAATGAGTGTTTATTTGAGTGTTTGACAGTAGGGTTAGGTAAAATACATAGAAGGACATGCCTCAAGAATATAGTAGGGTTAGCTAAAATACATAGAAGGCCATGCCTCAAGAATATAGTAGGGTTAGGTAAAATACATAGAAGGCCATGCCTGAAGAATATAGTGGGGTTAGGTAAAAAACATAGAAGGCCATGCCTCAAGAATATAGTAGGGTTAGGTAAAATACATAGAAGGCCATGCCTCAAGAATATAGTAGGGTTAGGTAAAATACATAGAAGGCCATGCCTCAAGAATATAGTAGGGTTAGGTAAAATACATAGAAGGCCATGTATCAAGAATATAGTAGGGTTAGGGATAATACATAGAAGGCCAAAAACCTGATATACATAGAAGGTAATTTCGTAATTTAATGTTGAATAATAAAAAATCCCTCAATATGTACGGTACTTAGAATGTTGCACTGGGCCGAATCGTGTTGTTTATTTTTTGGTCAAGATAACGTTTTGGGACGAATCGTTCGGTGACTTTTTTTACCTGAAATCGAAAACCTTTTTCATAAACCTTTTTGGGCCGAATCGTAATGCGCCCCTTACGCTTGTGTACCCTGCGTATACTGAGCTACCCCAGTTGTATACAAAATGTTTTAGGGTCCACGGAAGCGCAGGTAATAAAGGTTGGAGGATATTATGTGTCACAGATTTGTGTTTGTCAAGTGAAAACAAGACACTGGTCGCACTTTCAGGTTACTTGCACAGTCTGCTCAACCTGAAAGTGCGACCCCAGTGTCTTGTTTTCACTTGCACAGTCTGCTCAACCTCAACCACAGGTAGCTCAGTGGAAAAGGCGGCACTCTGTGAATCCAGAGATACCAGACGTCGCGGGTTCGAAACCCAGCCGGGACATGACAAGTTATCCTTCCATTCGGGATTTTTACCACATACATAATTAAACGTCTTGGGCTTACTGGTGGAATAATGGGACTTAATAGTCATTATCGGGCAGTATAAATAAGGCGATATTATTATTATTATTATTTTATATGTTTATTATAAATACGTTGAACCTGGATATAATAGAAATAGTACCCAAGGAGTGTCCCTTGGGTCCTAATTCTATTATATTTTTTTATAATATGGTTTCTAATATTGACAGTTCTCTATTACACATATACACTCATACAGGTGACGCTGAGACCTGATATTTTCTCTGTTATAAAGAGGTGTCTAAGTGTTATATCCAAGTTCATTATATCCAGATTTGACTGTAACAAAAAGATTTGACATCTACTTATGATAAGTTAGTTATCATATTTGTGTTGAACACTTTTGTGATATCACAACTTTTCAAACTCGCTTTACTTAATCTACATTGAAACCGAGGCTTGAACCACCGACCTCCAGGTTACAAGTCCGCCAAGTCCGCCGTTACAAGTCCGCCGCTCTGGACAAACTTATCAATCAAGCTCAGTAGTTCGGTTCTATTTCACAAACAATTCTTTCAGAACCTAAATGAGAAACAGGATACAGAGAAAATAAATTTTCTTTTAGTTATTAAAAAAAAATATTGTGAGACTAAAATCACTTTTAATTTTAATTTTGTTTATTTGTGAAATTAAATGAAATACTGTCTTTGGAGCTTTAATCACTTACACGTGTTCGCCTGTTCGCATTGAACATAAAACTTTAGTTGCAAAATGCAAATTTAATAAAAATCAATAAAAAAGAAATAAGGAAATACCTATAATTTATTAGCAGCACCATTCATATTGTTGAACTTGAGTGAGCTAGCATCTGGCATACTAAGTTTTCTTTTGAACTCTTTGAGATCCTAGCCTAAACAAGAGAAATAATTAAAAATCCCAATGAATTAGAAATTCCAATAAAAAATTAATTAAATAATTAAAAATTCCATTATAAAATATGTTAGTATGAGAATAAGAGGAACAAGAAAGAAGTTAAGAAGAGTGGTTTGCGAATATGGTGCTGGGTGGAATGTATGTCTAAAATGTATAATTATAAATAAAAATAAAAAAATACCTATAATTATACTTTTATTCCTTATATAATTCTGAAAAATATCTTTTCTTTTTAGGTATTTTTAAAAATCCCATTCTTAATCACAATCGTGATGACACAATTACGAAAACTGCCTTCATAAATTTTGCGTAAATGGGACTCAAACGACCGACCTTCATGATAGGAGTCCACCATTTTACTTTTACTCATCAATTTTACTACTAAGGTTGTTGTAATAATTACTCAAACCAGCCTGACTAAAATCTACTATATCCGCTACCTCAACACACGAGCTACTGTTATGGCAATTAGGAAGGTTGATTGATGATCGTGGAAAATATCTTGATGGTAAATCGAAAAATTGCTCGAAGATTCTTTTTCTGTTATAGTAAAAAAAAAATTCCAACTCACAAAATTATTTCCTAGAATGTACGTTAGTCATGCAAAGTTTGCTGCAAGGGGGTGCCCAGAGTCCCAAGGGAAGGATACAAGGATATGAGCTAGGAAACGACATGAAGGATCAGGAGTGCAGAGTTTGGCACTTTGCCTAATTGATCCGGTGTTTACATCAATGTTCAATTCTGCCGTTTCGACACAGCCATTTACGAGGGCTGTAACTCTTTAGAGTGGTACTATTTATAGACAATAGGTACTTGTGATATTGCGGAGTAGTTACTGTTCATTACATTATGTATGTAGCATTGTAGACTGTATACATTTTATCTCAGAATAGTTGAAACGTTCTTTTCGCTTGTTTAACAATTTTACTAGTGTATTAATTACTTCCAAAAATTGAGAGGATTTAATGATGGTAATAAACTTAATTAGGTATTATTCATTTCATGATCATGACCAAAACATACTATTATTATTATTTTATTGGATTTACCGACCTCAGTAGCTTGATCGATAAGGCAGTGGACTAGTAACCTGGAGGTCGGTGGTTCAAGTCTCGGTTTCAGCGTAGATTTAGCAAACTGAGTTTGAGTAGTTGTGATATCACGAAAGTGATGAACACAAATATGATAATTTTTAAATCTTTTTATTTTCTTGGATTTAATTTTTTATGATAAAACATTAATTAATAACACTGTTTTTTTTAACGAGAACCAAGTACCTATATGTTTTACAAAACCGAACTTCCATGAGAATTTCCATGGTAGATTTTTTTCCAATTTAACACCGTAAGATATGATTTATCCACGACCGAATTCAGTCGCGTTGTACGGACCAGCATGCAAGGGCGTAGGAGTAAAATTATGGGACAATTTGTATGATTTTTTTTTTGTTTGAAATATACATAAATAATATATAATATGGTCCCTGGAAATATCATTATAATCACTTGATCAGTCAATTCTGGAAATTATCTACGCGTGAAATATTAATGAAGTGTTGTAGGTTGTAGATGTATTTATGTAGGTGATGTCTTGACGGATATGGTGACATTTTCATGAAAAATGTTTCCTACACATATTAATCCCCATTCAAATATGTTAATCCCTAACTTTAAACTGCTAAAAGGTACAAGAGTAAGACTAATTTAATCTAACCATTCTAAACCGCTCTTATAGCACTTCTCCTCTCCTGCCCTAACCAAATTTAACACCGAGAATTAATTAGGTTACAAAAAAAAGCGGGAGGAAATACAAAAATTAATAAATGTTTTCGAGGCGCTTTCTCTCAGAAGAGCTTGGCCTTCTCCTCTTTGGCTCCTTTTACCTCCTTTGCCTCCCTTTCTCCTCCTTCATTATTATCCTCTTTCCACGCCTTTGTGTTTGTACACTAATTGTTTTCAAAGTTCCAAAAATCGCTTTTCCTTCTCCTGTTCCTTTTTAATGTTGTTTTTTTTTTTAACTTTTAGTAGATAGGTTTATATTTCGCCTTCTAAATTATACACTTGTACATGAGAAGAGGAGGTAGAGCAAACATGGAGACAATATTCCACAGAGGAGGAGTGTGCACATTATTATTCCCTCTGTTTTTTAATTAAATGCTACAAAGTTGGCAATTACCATGATAGGTATTCATTATCCCTAACAGCGTATTCTTTCAGTAGCTTTCTTGGTTTTTTTACTGCAGCATTTGCATCAGTGGCGGTTCCCAGATTTTTTTTAAAATGTACTTTAAGTTCAATTTAAGCTAGTTCAAACCTGATTAATTTAGCAAAGAATCTTTGCCAGTAGCTGGAGTTTAAAGGATTCAGAAACTGCCATATTCTAAACCAGCATCACGAGAGCAAACCTTCTTCTAAATTGTTCTGATATGTATAAAACCTGATGTGTATAAATGTATTATTTCGAAAAACGTTATGCTAAGAACACACCAAGTGAATAATTCTGAAATAATGACTTAGAAACATAAAAAAAGTCCATCCTAAATGTCAATGGAAAATTCGAAGATATAAAACAATACACCTTATCGGAGGGAAAAAATTCAAGGAAACTCAATGTATTGGAAGGCGACGGAGTTTTCAAATTTCTTATATTGATCAGAAATAATAATCATGAGCTTTCCCTGGTTAATGAAGCGTGCACGAATTTTCTTTTCTTTCTGAAGCTCATTTCACTCCGACAATTAAAGCGTCCTTAATGACTGGGAAAGCGAATGAAGACAAGGAGAACAGAGGAAACAATAGATAGTGAGAGAATGGAAGAGCAGAGAGATAAGGAAATGTAACAATGCTATGACTAATCAATTGAACTCTGGTATAATGAGCGTTCACCTATATGCAGCTACGGATGTAATAGGAATGTAGCTAGTACAATAGCCTGTTTCGGTGTGCGACACCTGTTGCTAATTTGAAAAAGAAAAGTTATCATATTTGTGATAATCACTTTCGTGATTCACAACTACTCAAAGTCACTTTACAAAATCTACGATCAAACCGGGACTTGAACCATTGACCTCCAGGTTACAAATCCGCCGCCCTATCGATCAAGCTACTGAGGTCGCAGTTCAAGCTTTCGTCGTGTAACGGTTGTGTCCAGTTGTACTGCTCGTAGTCCTGAGATCGATATCGATCCCCGGGTTGGTAAAGAGAGACAGAGAGAGGAGAGAAATAGAAAAATAATGAGAGGGGAGAGAGGTTAGAGAAGAAGTAGAAGTATAGTACAAGTGGCTTTTCTTTGATGAGATATAATAATTACATACCTATCATTTCTAATGGTTGTTCATTTGTGTTAAACGTGAGTTTCAACTACGATACGCGAGGGCTTTACCCAACCTTTGCGGGGCGAGCAATCCAGCTACTAAAATTATCCTCACTCAGCTTGAGTGGGACCGGGAATAGCCAACAGATCGTGGCCATGATGACCATGGAAAGATTCTAAACCAGAAACGGTCACCAATCCAAGTCCTTACCACGCTTAACTTCAGTGATCGGATGAGAACTGCAAGACGCGTCCCCGCCGGTGTTGTTCAACAATGTTATTCTTTTTTTTTAACAACATGTTGATCAATACGTTCAACACAGCAGTGGGGACGCGGCTTTACAGTATTCCTATTGAAGATATTTTAAATAACTTGATGAAAACTAAACTTTTATACCGATAAACCTAGTACTCAAATGAATACTCGAAAAAGTGTTCAAGTGCTCTCTCGTGATCAAAGGCTTCAGAGTTAGTTTTAGTGGGTGCATAATCGTATTCAAACGACGCCGACGCTTATAGAGGAACAAAAGGTAGGAAATTTAAATATTAAGGGGTGTACAATAGTGTTCACATTTCAGAAAAATGCTCGTGGCATGCTTCAAGTGAGAGTAATATATGATGTGTTTCTTTGTGTTATTATATCACAATTTTAGTGGGTAGCGCAGAATTATAGGACTTTTCCGTATCTTTAATATCCCAATATCTTATTTTTGCGCCATTGTTAATTCCGCCATTGGTCGCTGCTAACATCAAAGCAGCTACTCATTTTACCTCACGAGGTATGACTGGACCCCGAACACCCAAGTACAGAGCCTGAAAATTCTACCCCGCAGGGGATCGAACCCAGGTGCAATGCCTAGCGCGCTAACTCACTCGGCCACGGTGACTACTTCACTTAATTGTAGAATAATCTACGCCTAAAAGCATTTCTTGTAAAGTAAGGCATTAGATAACATCTAAGATTAGACTAGGTTATTGTAATTAATTGGAATGAGAAGTGAATATATGAACCCTTTGACCTTTTCTATGACCACTCGCTATCTGCCGGCGCTGTATCGAACTCAAGATGAAACAAGAGTGTCCTAATTCATCCATCTCACATTATATTATTATTATTATTATTGTTGCACAATTGTACATGTTCATAATGCACATGTCAACCAGTCGCGACCGGTGGGAAAATGTTTTGGGGGTGCTGCCACATAAACCGGACTAAAATGGGATTCATAGAGTCGCACTTTCAGTATCTTAAGTCTAAGAGTTTGAGTTTGATTATCAATCATAATAATTATAGACTAAATTATTCTTGAAATATGTGATGATTTTCACTGTGTACGAGCAAGGACATGAGAAAATCCTCTCTTGTTCTTTTTCCTCCGGGGGTGCTGCAGTTCCGCAGCCCTTTAGCACCGGCCGCGCCTGATGTCAACATCCAGGTTTTTACCCACATCAATAGCTTTGCATTTACCTGGAATGGAAGACAAAGGAGACCATCGAGAAAATTCACAGACAGAGAGGAGTGCTCTCTGAATTAATTAGAACATTTCATACTTCATAATATATTCATATGCCACAAGTCATAATCACATCTCCTTACATCTCGCTGTGGTAACTTGAGCTTAGGAACGAGGTAGTACTTACAAAATGGGTGAACATGATATTAGAAAGGACATATAACTTGAAAGAGGGATGAAATTCAAGGAGGTAATACTTACAAGAAGGGTGATATATCAAAGGGAAATGTACATAATTATGTAAGGCTAGAGCCATTGGAGAATGGAATACTCTGCTTCGTATTTATAGACATGTGTAATGTGGAGTAATAAGATCCCTTAGGATTATCTAATAATATGTATATTAGGTATAAGAGTGACGTCTTATAATATCTCTATAACGGTAAAACCAACAAAGCTGGAATTTATCACTATTGGTCGTGTTTACGGTCCATTGGAAGCAAATTGTCATTCCTGTGGTGTCCGTCTTATTTCTACTTAAGAGATAACAAAATTAATTTTGCAGCAGCTCAATCTGATATTTTCACAGATGTTGTATTATACTATATTTTTTATTTATTTATTTACACTTTTTTTTACAATACAAACAACACTAAATTATTAACAAAGATAAAAAATTAACAATATTTACAAAAAAAGATATAGAAAAAAAAAAAATATTTAAATTTAAATGTACAATGTATTGTAATCCGGGGCGAAGTTAATGCCTTAGGCATTCTCTGCCACTTAACCCCGAATTATTATACTATGCATGATTATTGACTATTTTACCTCATGACATATTTTTTTTTTAATCATTGCAATAGATTTTGGAAAATTATTTGGGACAGTGTCGTCCAACCGAGTTATACATCGTGGATGCTGGGTCACGTTAATGGTAAAAGCTGGTAGGTGAGTGGTGAGTTTTAAATATATTTATGGAGGGTCTCGATAATATCTTTGACTTCAAACCCCCAAAACATAATATAACAAATTAAGTAGGTACACTAGTATTAATATTGTTTTCAATTATAAAAAGACAGAGCGAAAAATGAAAAGAGTCAAATAAATGAACTGCAAGAGTCAAAGAAACAATATATCTACGACTTAAAAAGGAGAAATTGCGTAGCGGGGAAGGTAGATAATTAAGTTATGAAGTGTGCAACAAAGGATTACAGGGAAATTTTTTGTATCAGCAAATTTACGTACCTTTTGAAATATTTTTCTTTGAGAAAAGACCCTTTTTAAACCTAATTATATTGAGTAAGCAGAGGAAAAAAAAATCTGCAAGAGTCCAGAATTTTTTGAAGAATCAAAAATTATCAGCAAAAGACTGACAATACAATAAATGTGTTCCTTTGTGTTATTATATCACAATTTTAGTGGGTAGCGCAGAATTATAGGACTTTTCCATATCTTTTTTATCCTTAATATCTTGTTTTTGCTTATAATTTCGCCACTGGTCGCTGCTCACATTAAAGCAACTACTCATTTTTCCTCACGAGGTATGAGTGGACCCCGCTGACAATACAATACAATACTCTGTTTATCCTGCAAGAATGAGACCTCTGTTTATCCTGCAAGAATGAGACCTCTGTTTATTCTGCAAGAATAAGTCCCTTTACTCTCACAGTCTAAACGAAGTCTCATTTATTGGTGAAAAGCAAAAGACTGACGAGCAAGTACAATTATTGATTAGCGTGTTACAGAACGGACCTTTGATTTGACCTACTATCCCTGTCCGTCTTCTTAACGCTCTGGGGCTTCTGACGACCTTCATTGTTTTAATTAATTATTTGCGAGAAAGATATTGAGAGCTACCTACATAACCAGAGAGAGAATTAATTGACCATTGACATAGATATAAACTAAAAAGTAGGGAGGGGAAAGCTTATGCATCGTTTCTCTAAGAGAAAGAGAAAGGGAAAGAGAACGAGAAAGGGAAAGAGAAAGAGAAGGAGAAAGATAAAGAGAAAGAGAAAGAGAACGAAAAAGAGAAAGAGGTAGAGAAAGTGAAAAATAGGTTATTTTTTTATAGACTCTAGGGAAAATATATAGGCGGAGAAATTTGAAAATAACGTTTTTACAAAAGGTCAATGTTTACATTGTTTACCCTTCAAACTATACAAAACATGGAGGTATCCCAAGACATCAGGGAACCGAAATATACCGTCAATTCTTAGAAACTTTTAGCTTAGGAAAAATACCTTTTTTTCGGTTTAACGGCGCTTTAACAAGGCGGTAGGCCTGTCGTTCACGCCGGATACTCGAGTTATATTTTGGGGAATGTGTTGGTGGCTTTGAGGAATGTTATGAGGGAGTCGTTTCCCGACTGGTCGTCTAGTAAGGAGGGTGTGGAGGGGAGAGAGACTCGATGGTGCTGAAGGTCCGGGCAAGTCATAATGTGTGAGGCGGAAAAAATACCTTTGCATATTATGTTATCTTGCTATTAAATAAATAAATAAATTAAATAAAATAAAAATAAAAAAAATATTGCACCATAGTAGATATTTTTAACACAAAAAATAGGAGGTATTATTTAGACTTATGAAATAAAATTATGATATCTGGTTTTTTACTATGTGTAGTGGTATTGTACAAAATGTACGGGTACATTTATTATGTATTTGTATAATTATAAATTTAATCTAATAATTTATCATTGCGTAGTTATTTTTAATTTTTCCATTGGACTTCAAATAATGTTCAGCTATAAAAAAATCAAAACAAAACAAAATTAAATTGCTGAACGCTCTCGAGGTGACGCTCTCGATATTATTACGTAAATTTATGATTACAATAAATTCTACTTTTTAATTTTTCAATTCTGTTTTATCTACTTAACATTTTAAAATGAAATTCGTATTGATATGTTAAATTAAAATTTCTATTTCTTACTATAAAAACACTCATTTTTTTGTTTTATTGTTTCGTGAATTTTTTGTGTTTTTTGTGTTGTATCGAAATTATTTTATTTCTATCGAACTCCTACTCATGTTGACAAGACGAGCACTCCAGGCGCGGACTCAACCCAGCAATCTCTCAACTGTTTCGACCGAGATGTCCAAAACCAAGTCGAAGGCTCAGGCGGCCAAGGAAGTAAACAATAAGAGTACAGATCCAAAGGTCAAGCAAACAAAAGCCGCAAAGGCTAAGGCCAAAGAACCCAAGGTGATCACCTATACCCAACCGTACATCAAATCATCCAAAGTTGATAAATCTCCCTCTGTAACTCCGAAGGTCAAGCCCTCTGTCAAAGATGTACGCACCCCCCTGGTAAGATCGTCTCTTTCTATTACTCCTAAAGGTGTCTCACCATCAGTCAATGTGAAGTCCAGTACAAATTCTAACTCTACTGATGATCAATGTACAATAACAAATCTAAGAGACTTAAATTCTTCACTCATAAAAAAAATAAAATGAGCTTGAAAATGAAGTTCTTCAATTGAAAAACCTGTTTGAACAGCTCGAGTCAACCACTCAAAATGTTCCTAAATCAATGACTAAATGTGTCCAGGAAAGTCTTCTAGTCCTATCTGATTCAGACTCCACCTTTACTGAAGACCCTTTGAACCTGATTCAACCCCCTCTCAACCTGCTCGATGTATCTGACATTGACGTCACTCAGCCTGCTCCTCCCCTAGCACCTGCTCAGCCTGATGTCAGCCCCCCTCCCCCTACTACTGTTGCTCCACCTGGTGGACCTGGCACACCTAAACTACTTATTATTGGTGACAGCTTGGGAAGAGACATGGGAAATATTCTTAAAGTTCTCCTCCCAGGATATGAAGTATCAGCCCAGATCTACCCCGGATGTACATTAGAAACTATCCTATCTAATGCTTCTGAACTGACATTGTCTTTTACTAAAAAAGACATAGTATTTCTCATAGCTGGTGTAAACAATATACCTCACTTAGCCCCTACTTTACTGAAAGATCTTTTTGATAGTCATAATTCGATGTTTAAGAAAACCAACTTTATTTTATCTAATATACCCTATGTCTTTCATAAACCTCACCTAAACAGTAACATTTTCTCAACCAATCTATCTTTACTACAATACAGCTCTGTTTATAAATATCATATGTTTAACTGCAATATATTTCTTGCACGTATGATGTATACAAAGCACGGCCTTCATTTCAATATGAATGGCAAAAATGAATTTTGCAAAAAATTAGCGAAATCTGTACGCCATTTTCAATCAGTATGTTTTGTACCCACAGTCTTGCTAAACCAAGGTATTTTCTTATGATATGATGATTATGCTATAGCCGACCCTGATCTCTTATCTATTTCTTCTAGTCAAAGTGAACATAATTTTAATATACATAATTCCTCATACGCTAGCAATACAAATACAATTACTATTAATACTGTGATGGCCTCACACTCTAATGTTCTTTCAACTCAGCCGGGTTCAAGCTCTGCTGATGTCAACACTCTACCTGGTTTTTCATTAACAAACAGTTTCTACTCACCTAATACATGTTCTAGTAACAGCTCATGCAATCAGCACGAGTGTCAGCAGATCATAAATTCTACCGGACAATTTAATACAATTTCAGAATCTAGTACTATTGAATCGACAAGTAGACTTTCAGCCGATGCTATTCCATTCTACCCCAGATCTAGAGCTAGTACATTATCGCCATTAGCACTTCCCTTTTACCCTAACTATGTCTGTCTTGCTAATATCAATATTAATCCGAGGAACACGCAGAACCTAATAGTTCTCACTGATCCCTCTTCTTTTTCATTCAATTCTCCCAGTGTTTCTCATATTCATACCCATTCTAATCAGTCTTATATCCCTGATTCTAGTCATAACTCTCACTCTAGTCAACCTTACTTCCCAACCTCTATTCCAGATTCTAATACTGTCAGCAATAATACTAAAAAATTGGCGATCTTTTACCAAAATGTTAATGGTCTGCGTTGTAAGCTAGATCTAACACGAGCTACATTACCGCTTAATGATTATGATATTTTCATTTTTACAGAGACAAACCTTGCTTCCTCCCACTTTTCATCAGAAATAGGTTTCATTGATTTCTCCATTTTCCGATGTGATAGAAACCTTGACAACACTACAAAAAAGTCCGGTGGTGGAGTTCTCTTGGCTGTGCGTGACATCTTTGCTTCTTCTTTAATTTCCCATTACTCTCATGGTTATGAACAGGCTTTCATACGTGTCACTATAAATACTAGATGTAGAATCAAGAGAAGTATTGTTTTGGGTGTTGTGTACATTCCTCCCTCCTCGCCACCTGAGTTTTTCTCTTCTCATTTTGATGAGGCTGAACGTATTTCATCTCTATATCCTAATGACACATTTCTTATTGTTGGTGACTATAATCTACCCGAGTTGTCTTGGTCTCCAGGTGTTCTCCCTAGCAGCCCAACTCCGCGCGGATGCATACTTTTAGATCAGACCTCTTATCTCGACTTTGTTCAATTGAATTTTGTTCCCAATCACATTGGTAGGTTCCTTGATCTTGTGTTCTGTTCTTCTTCTTCGTCTGGCGATTGTCTCGTAGAGGAAACAGATTCTTTCCTCGCCATTGACTCCCAGCATCCTCCTCTTGCTATTTCTTTCTCCTTCGATCTTGAGGTGGTATCAGACAATGAATTCTCAGGATTTAATTTTCGTAAAGCTCCATACGCTTTTATCAATAAAATTTTCTCTTCTTTCGACTGGCCTTCTTATCTCAGTTGTTCTAATGTTGAAGACAATGTTACTCGTTTCAATGACTTTGTCTCTAATATTATTAAGGTCTTTGTCCCTCAAATTCATTTAAAAAAAGATTCATTTCCCATATGGTACACATCCCATCTAAAATCTCTTATCATTGAGAAAAAACTGTTCACAGGTTGTATAAGTCTTCTGGTAATCCTAACCTCTATCGCCAATTTTCTCATCTTCGTTCTTTGTGTAAGTCTTCCGCTAAAAACTGTTACTCTTCATATATTTCTTCTGTAAGTAATAGTATCCATGAGAATCCTCGCTATTTTTGGAAATTTCAAAGAAATCTTAAAGGTGGATCATCTCTTCCCAAAGTTCTAACGTATGGCGATCTTAAATCATCATGTTCTCTTTCTTCAGCAAACCTATTTGCAGAACATTTTTCTTCTGTCTTCATGAATGTCCCTCTTTGCTCTCCTGAATTTCAGTTTGAATCTAGTGACTCCATTCCTTCTTGTGATTTGTCTATCAATGATGTTCTCAATAAACTCCAGTCTCTTAGTATTCATAAAGGTATGGGCCCTGATGGCATCCCTCCCATTTTTCTCAAATATTGTGCTCATACGCTTTCTGGTCCTTTATGGTTCCTCTTCAATGAATCCTTGAGTTCAGGTATTTTCCCGTCTTCATGGAAAATCTCTTATGTAACTCCTGTTCCCAAGAAGGACAATCCCAAAAACTTGATTACTAGCTATCGACCCATATCTATTCTTTCTACGATTCCAAAACTCTTTGAATCCATTGTTCTTCAAAAACTCTTTCCTCAACTAACTCGTCTAATTATTCCACATCAACATGGATTTATGCCCAACAAGTCGGTTTCTTCTAATCTTCTGAATTATCTAAACTATATTTCTTCTAGTATATCTGTAAATAGCCAAGTGGATTCTCTATATCTTGACTTAACTAAGGCTTTCGACCGCGTCAATCACAGGATTCTTCTTGACAAACTCTCTAGCTATGGTATTTCTGGCTCTCTTCTCCTCTGGTTCTCCAGTTATCTTTCTAATCGTAAGTGCATGGTTCGTGTTTGTTCTTCTACATCCCAGTCCTTTTTTGCAAGTTCTGGAGTTCCTCAAGGATCTCATATGGGTCCTGTTTTGTTTCTTCTTTTCATTAATGATGTTCAAGACTGTCTGGCACTGCACGATGTAAAATATCTCTTGTTCTGTGATGATCTCAAACTTTTCCGATCTGTTCGTTCCACGTCTGACTGCGAAATTTTGCAAAGTGCTCTTCTCTCACTTAATCAATGGTTTCAAGCTAATCTTCTTGATGTAAATTCATCCAAGTGCAATGTCATTTCCTTTACTCGGTCTAAAAATCAAATTCTTTATGATTATACCCTTGATTCAAGTACTATCCCTAGAGTACTCTCTGTTAGAGATCTTGGCGTTGTCTTTGATTCTCAAATATCTTTTGTTCCACACATAGATGCCATTTGTTCCAAAGCTTTTAGAATGCTAGGCTTTATTACCAGATCAACAAAAGATTTCCCAGACTTTCTTTCATTCAAGATTCTATACTGTTCATTAGTTCGTGGGGTATTAGAATTTGCCTCCAGCATTTGGAACCCTTCATATAATTTCCATTCTGGTAGGATTGAACGAATCCAACGTAAGGCTTTGAGAACGTTGGGGTACAAAATGAGAACTCCAGATCAATCTTACGATACACTGGAGAAGTCGCTAGACTTATTGCCTTTGTACATGAGAAGAGAGATGTACGATATGATTATCTTTCATAAAATCTTAAGCTCAGTATTGGATGCTCCAGATCTTCTTTCATCCATTAACATAAATGTTCCACAGTATACGACTCGCTCTACTTTACCTTTTAGACCTCCTTATGTTCGCTCTAATTATCTCCAAAATTCCCCAATGATTCGCTTTCAGCGTTCAGCCAACAAATTAAGAGAGCACCTTGACCTTTTCTCTATCCTCAACACCAATGAGATCAAACACTTCTATCACAACTCTATTTTTCATTCATAAATTTCACATAAAATTAACTCAGTTTCTTTTTAAATTTTTTCCCCAGTTATCTTATTTTTTAGATCTAATAATTAGTATTATTGTCTTTCGTATGTAATCTAAGTAGATAGAATTTTATATATTTTTTACTAGGGTTAGTTAGGGAAATACATTGTAAATTAGTTAGAACAGGGCAATTAAGCCCGTTTATTGTCTAAATAAATAAATAAATAAATAAATAAATAAAAATGTTACGCTTCATTTGTTTTATTTTAGCACCGGAACAGATTTTCTCCTCGAACTAATGTAGTATTTTATTTGTTTCTTTTATGTTACTAGCACAGGTGACGTCAAGACGTTCTTACTATAAACTACTTGATAGTTTATACTGAGTATCGTATCGCTGGAGGAAGTTAAACAGATACGGTATGTCTGGCCTTAAACAGAAAGGTGGCTTTGTCAGCCCAAAAGACAACAAGACAAATCGTTGTCACCCTTAACAGGGTTGGAATTTCATCCAACCGTAAAATACCGAAGTAAAACTGTCAGAACCATCCAACCTCAAACATGAGGAAGAGGTTGAACAATCCCGACCTCAAGACCAAACCTTCTTGAAGGGAAAGAAGAAGAGTATCAATGTATATTTCTTCTTTTACTTAATAATAATAGCACTCTTTAGTGGAAGGTAACCACTAGGCGAGGTTATACTCAAAGCGTTTTCTACCACCTAACCCTCAGAGTCTTATTATTATGTGGTCACAAACTCAAATTAATGAGGAAAAATTAATGCACTGGATGACATTCGAACCAACGGATCCCTATGCTAACTGTATTACTAGCGCGTTTACCACTTGACTATACGAGTGCACTGATTAATTCTTTTTTCGTTTGAAATTTTCCTCTTATATTTTGGGTCCATCCATTTTTTTCTGTGTTATCCCTCTCCGTAGATTTCCACTCATACCTTCTCACATTTCCAGTGGTGTACTGAGCCAGTAGAAATATTAAATAACTAGAACATGGAACAAATCTAGAACCTAATCTGTCCTTCGGATTGAGAAGTCATTTGCCCTCAAAAGGTGACAATGGAGTCATTATAATCAACATTGAATGGACTGATGCTGAATATGGCAAGAGAGCTACACATTACGCTTAATTACAAAAGTACCTCCTACCTCCTGGACATCCCTGATATTCCATAGAGTGCAAAAGATATGTTGTTTCCTCTTCTCCTTTTGTTCCTTCTCTTTCTCCACTTCTTAATCCTTCTCCTCTTGCTCTTCCTAATCTTTCTCCCCTTGCTCTTCCTAATATTTCTCCTCTTGCTCTTCCTAATCCTTCTCCCCTTGCTCTTCCTAATCCTTCTCCTCTTGAACTTCCTAAAGGAGAAGTCCTCTTGCCCTTCCTAATCTTTCTCCTCCTGCTCTTCCTAATCCTTCTCCTCTTGCACTTCCTAATCCTTCTCCTCTTGCTCTTCCTAATCCTTCTCCTTCTTCCTCCTCGTCCTCAGCTTTTGTATAGATTCATAGTATACTGCTTTTGTATACGCATTTATTCGCTACGTATTGTTTTGTATTTTTTAATATCTACATCATACAGTTGTATTGTTTTTGCGTTCATATCCAATGGTACGTACTTAACACCAGGGAAGCAAGCTGGTAACCTAGTTTTTCTTCTTCTTTTTCAATGTTAACACATAATGTATGAACGAGTACTTTGATATAGGAGGTACCTATAATTTATTTTATATTATGGTAAATTTACGTGTAAATATTAATAATGCATGGTTATTGGTAAGTATAACTTCAAAGTAGATAAAACCATAGACAATCTGAAGGAAAAAATATTTTACTTACAAAGAATAGGCTGTTGTTGTTGTTGTTGTTGTCGTGGCAAAAGCTATGTGTGCGATAGCTAGGAGGGAGTATGGTTTTTTTGCAATTAATTTAAGCATTTTTGGAACATCGTCTTACTATTTCCAGCTCTTCCTGGCCCACATTTTATGTATGTGAATTATTTGCAGGACCAATCATCATGAAGATTTTTGGCTTTTTTTCTGCGCAAGCCTATTCTGCATAGGCTGATTAGGGTTTGTTCCGGTTAGTCGATCTTACGACAAAAACTAGGTAGATGCATCGGATAGGAATTTTCTCACGAATTGGGGCCAAATTATAAAACAGGATTACAATGAGGATAAGAGAAGAGCGTCCCTTATCCTTATCCAATATATTTTATGGTGCGCTGTGATTGGTTGAAAATCCAACATAAGGGATGATTAATTCTTACTACTATACATATTTTCAAGAAACCTGTCGAGTTTTGTTTTGTGATTTAAGATAATAGAAAAGCCCCTTATATTGCTAAATGAGGATAGAATAGATTAACTACATTTTTGAAGAAGAAAAAAATGCAAAAACGTCTAACTTTTCCTTGCGACCAACAAGATTGCAACAAAATGCACCAGCATGACGTTCAAGGGTTAAACGTTTTATCATCTCTCTTACACTCCATGGAGCAATAATATTCTAATTCCTGTACTTTTTTCTAATACCATGGAATACAATGCTATGTACTTAATGCGAATCAGCTGAGGAACAGAGAAGTAGAACAAGGGGGGGTCTATTTCCTGTTGAATGCCAAATAATCCTTCCTAATATAAAATTCACGAGAGGATAAGAGCTGAAGCTGGAAGGCTTTGGAAGATGCGTTCAGAGAAAAATGCTCCTCATCCGATTTTCACAATTGAATTATTTTCCCCGGGTAATCACACCCGGGGAATAGAATAAAAGGATATTATAAATGTAACACAAATCTTGGCGCCTTTAGGAAGGTTGGCGTTAGAGAGGACATCCAAAATGTGGAAGTAGGAGTGCCAGAATGTCGACCACAAGTATTTTTCGGAAAAGGCTAAGGGAAAGAAGAAGATTATTGAAGAAGGCGACACAGATTGAGACCTGCAAGTACAAAGAGATAGTAAGATAATATTTTTTTAAAAAGAGATGGCATGATAATATATTTTTACAAAGAGATAGTATGATAATATCTTTTTAAAAAGATATGGTATGATAATATCTTTTCACAAAGAGATAGTATGATAATATCTTTTTCCAAAGAGATTGTATGATAATATCTTTTTAAAAAGAGATAGTATGATAATATCTTTTTAGAAAAAGATGGTATGGTAATATCTTTTTACAAAGAGATAATTATGAAAAGACTTATAAAAATTAAAATGAAAAATAACCTATAATGAAATAAATTGAGAGAGAAACAGTCAAGTTTTATAAAAGAGCAATAAAGCCACGCCATATGAGAGAAAACTTTGCTGTAAAACCGGAGACCAAGTCCGGTCTGCAACGTAAGGAGAGCTTAGGTGAAACAAATATTTAACCCTCAAAGTAGAAATGTATGTTTTTGGAGGTCAAAAGTTAGCTTTTGACAAACATTTCTGAAAAACTTTCAAATAGAAGTCGACAAAATACCCGACGGTTGACTCGAAAAAGTGAATGAGAAAGAGACAGAGGTGGGAGAGAGAGAGAGAGAGGCCAATTTAAAGAAACAGCAAATAGTCTAATAAAATCATTAGAAATGTTCTCAACAAACTTTTGGGTCCAAATTCATTTGGGTGAAGGTGATTAACTGTAAAGTTTCTAACTAGTCCCAGTGGACAGGAGAGGGAGGGGGGGGGGGACAAAAAATAGCTGAAAGAAACATAGAGACCCCTCACGCAAATGCAAACTGAATATAATAACAAAGTTTCAGGCGATGTTTTCATGTAAAAGTTTAGGGAACAACCGAACCGTGTGGTTGATATGCGGGCTCATCCATTTTGGATTTCGGTGAGAACTTTCAGCAGACTGTCAAAGTTGGTTACAACTTACAGATGATATCTTATTCTTCCCTAGGAGCATTACTTGCAGAGCTTATCTCCATTATCAGGTGTTACTGATTTCTGTTGCATTATTTTCTTTCATCGGAATTTGAAAAGAAAATTCACAATGACTTGGACTGTTTTAAAATTGCTGTTCAATATCTTTCAATTTTTTGATGTATCTATCTCTAAGCTACCATTGGTAAGTGAAATTCATTATGGCTGCTAATATTAGCAATTAGCAAGCAAGATTGCTAGCAATTTAAGTGATGAAAAAGCACTTTTTCTGATTGCCTATGAATTGCAGAAAACGAACAAACTTCTCACTGATGAAACTTCCTCCCCGAAGACTTGTGACTTTTCCATTCTTACATGCAATGTTGTTTACTGTGAACTTTTGACCCTCTTCTTGTTTTTCTTCTTTTTTAAAAAAGGTGAGTTGCACTGAGTACGAAATAAATCTTCAAAGCCCCTCCGGCAATGTTATTTTTCAAGGTAGTAAATTATTCGATTCAACATAACTATTTGGAAACAAAGTTACGTGGTGAAACATGTAAATTACTTCAAAATATCACGGTAGTGTTCTAGCACGGTGTGTGCATTCGTTTTTATGTAAATCTGGAAAACAAAGCAGCAACACGCGCCTTCCTGTTTTTCAACCACTTGGAGTACGAGATATATTTTTTGTCACGCATAGCATAAACTTGCTGACGATTGTGTGAGAGAGAATGCCTAGAGAGAAGAGAGCTATTCAGCTAATACTGTCAAAAACATTACAGGAAGAATGAGAAGTTCTCACTTTTCTTCTGTTCATACTGATTAAAATAGAGAGGTTAGTTGATGACATGGATACTCAGAACTGTTACCTGCTGATGAGAGCAAATAAGCTCAAAACTGCAGTTCAGATATGTTTTGATATTCATGTACATTTAGTACAACTTCTCACTTTTCTGTTTATACTGATTAAAATAGAGAGGTTAGTTGATGAGATGGATAATCAGAACTGTTACCTGCTGATGAGAGCAAATAAGCTCGAAACTGCAGTTCAGATATGTTTTGATAATCATGTACATTTGTACATTTAGTACAACTTCTCACTTTTCTGTTTATACTGATTAAAATAGAGAGGTTTTTTTTTTTTTTTTTTTTTTTTTTAAGTGGGGTTTAACGTCGCTTTCAACTGCCATGGTCATATCACGACGGGGGTTTTACCCTCCATTCGCAGGAAACTCACAAACCTGCTACTCACATTGACCTCACCCAGCCTGAGTGGGGCCGGGAAAAGCCAGCGTCACGAGAATTAGAATTTGAATGGTCACCCATCCAAGTCTTAACCTCGCTGGATGTCACTTAACTTCGGTGTTCTGAAGGGAACCGGTGTATTCAACATGCCATCGACGCTGGCTGTAGAGAGGTTAGTTGATGACATGGATAACCAGAATTATTACCTACTGATGAGAGCAATTAAGCTCGAAACAGCTGTCCAGGTATGTTCTGATATTCATGTACATCTAATACAACTTCTCACTTTTCTGTTTATACTGATTATACCAGATATAATAATTGAGTAAATGAGAGAAACCTAAAATTAAAAACTAAAAATAGTACCTAGAAATCCTCCACTACAATTTCTATGTGGCGAAATACCTGCAAGAATCTTTCACAATGAGAGTGGTTTATTTTACTGTGAGTATCACAGCATTTCGAAAAGTCTCCTTTATATTTCGGTATTATTCTACATTATTTTATTTATAGCTACTCTGCTAATGCCGCCTTGCTCGTGACTTACAGAAGTAAATACTCATTTTTCCTCACCAGACACGAGTGGACCCTGGACATCCAAAGAACAGGGTAGAAAGTTTTCTACACAACTGGGATTCGAACCCAGGTCACCATACGTGCAAGACTATTGCTCTACACTAGTCAGCCATGGTGACTACTGTAAATCTATAACTTAACTGAACTTCTTATACCTATCTGAAAAAAGAATGGGTCTGCATCTATACTCACTGATTCATATTCTACAATGCATGAGCTAAAAAATCTAAATTTTAATAAAAGATTGTTCCTACTATAAAGTGAGGTTTTTGCAATAAGAAAGTAAAAAATATTATTAGGTAGGTACTCGTCTGGGTAGGTAAAAAATGGCTGGGGAACTACAAACAGGGAGTAGACCAGCAGTCTGGCTGGGGGACTATTAACAGGGAGTAGACCAGCAGTCTAGCTGGGGGACTATAAACAGGGAGTAGGTACTCGTCTGGGTAGGTAAAAAATGGCTGAGGGACTATAAACAGGGAGTAGACCAGCATTAGCAATGGCTTGGTTCATGAGCCCTTGTTAATATTAGCCTCCTTGTAAAGACAGTGATAGAAGTTCTGAGTCATTCCTCCACTGTCTGGATACCATCGTTCACGATGGCGCCACCCTATAATGAGTACTCGTCCTTTTTTATAAAAATAAAGAAGGAAAAAAGTTACAAGTAATGTTGTATTTTTATCTTAAACATTGCTTTAATTGCTATCTCCTCTTTATAGGTTAGGTACCTATACCAATAATTATATTAATAATTATTATACTATTATCTCATCACATAATTTTCTTCCATAATATTATAGGTAGGTAGGTATATGTACAAGTTATCTTCTTATTCTGTTATAAATTTTAATCTCTTATTCATAACTTTATCCCTATTATAATATATTGCGTTCTTAACTCTGCACTATCTTTTCAAAACAAGCTACAACAATGAGCAACTAGAGCTAAAGAAAGGTGTTGGAAATCCTGGATACAAGATACGAAGTTAAGCAGGAGCTACCCAGCTCTAACAGAAGGAAAATTCCAGTTGAGTGTTGGTCTGTGATAAGGAATTTGAAAAATGCTGATATTAATTTCAGCATTTTTACTGCTCAACACAGAGCGACATTTTCTTTCCAATGCTTTCTGCGAGAAGACGATTTAGTGGATTTTAAGAAGAAGTAATTCCTACATCCCTACCTGTGTTTATTTAGGTCGTCGCTTTCAACTACATGGTTATATCATTCCCACAAGTTCAAAACTAAATTATTTTTACTTCCGAAAATTTCTAATACTAGAAATCGGAATTTTTTGCTCCAATTTCAATTTGTCTTTTCATATTTTTGGACGTTTCATAACCTCCTGAGCAACTTTGGTTTTTTGTCCATCTGTCGGTCTGTCAGTCTATTAAATACATTCCTTGTAATGCCCAAATCTCACAAACTACTGAACGGATTTTGACGAAATTTTGTACACATTTAGGAGACGTATTTTAGATGATCTCATTTTAAATTTATCACTGACCACTAACTTTTTACTTATACGCTTATATCTCGTGAACAATACACTGGATTTTAATATAAAAAATTGCGTATTAGTGTTTTACATAGTGCATTTCTACTTATTTTTTAATAAAATATTATTTAACTCTGATATTTAAGAAAATCCAAATTTTTGGACAAAAAGTGCAAAAATAAGATACAGGTACGACTTGCCGATACAGTTTTTTTTTATATAGAATCTAGAATGTATAAAAAACGGTTTTTAACCATATAAAACAAATTTGCAGAAAATTAATAAGCTGTTTTTGAGATAAAATCTCAAAATTGCCACGTGTATACAGTGTATATTGTGTCCATAATTGGCAGTGTATTTGATTTTTTTTTTTTTTTTCAGAATGTTAGAACATTTGATATAATGATAGTGAAACATATTAAAATATGTACATTTGTACAATGTACTTAGAGACGATATTTCGTATGAGGTTTTATGACAATCGATCTGTCTCTAACAAACTAGGTTATGTAAAAAGCTATTTGTTGTACTTTAAGCCAATTTATCAAATTAAATCCTAGTGAAAAGTCCTCCCACAAGTTATTTTCATTTGCCACGAAACTTACTTATTTGTCATTTTTGCTTCAAAGCTTCGTCATTTAATTAGCTCATTTCTTGAAAGACTATAAATAACCTACCTACAAGACATCGTCTAAAGAAACATCATAATGCCTTTATCTTTCCAGACATAAATCATAACGAGATGAACAGGTGTTTGACCTCTCGAGAAAGCCATTTCCCATCCTTCTCATCTCCTCTTGTTTCATTTTATCATCCAATAATATGTTATTTCTATTGTATGATATTGTAAATGGTTGTCAGGGTTGCAGTTCAGTTCATTCAACTTTACCTTAGGCTATACAAAGGGTTTTCAACTCATGTTGAATAGAAAAAGAGAGACAGGAAGGCGGCGAAAATTAAAGGTTAATTTTAGACCTACTTTAGTGTGGGAATTGAATCCTCACGAGTTGATGATACTGAATTGACGAAAAATATTTTAAAAAAATCACACCCACAGATAAACGAAGAGTTCAGGAAAAAAGTGATGAAAAGGAGATAAAAGTAGTAGTAGTAGTAGTATAAATATGGTTGTATTAATTATAAAATAATAATTGTTACAAAGGTTGGCAATTTAAAATAAAATAATGTAGACAGTTTCTGCTTAATATTAATACCTATTTTATAGAATTCATGATAAAATTAAACTATGTGTAATTAAAAAAGGTTAATAGGGGAAAAAAATAAAATAATAATAACTTTTGAAATTACTATGCCTAAAAAAAAAATTTACTATGGCTAAATATTAATTCACAACTGTATTTATTTATCACTTTACTTCTTTTCTAATTTTTTTCTATCCATGAATAGTATTATCTCTGTACATACCCAGTTATAATTTACCGATTTATTGACTTCGATTGTCAGTTGTATACAAGTCTATGTCTATTGTCTATATTATTAAATTTTCTCTTACAATATTTTTCTATTTAGTCTTAGGGGGAAAAAATATCTACTCATTTCTTAAGAATGAACGTAATTTCAATGCTGTAGTCACATAGAAAAACAAATTATTAATCATTATTCTAGTTGGGTTTTTGCAGAGATCAGTAAGACTTATTATCTGAGGGCACAAGCTAGTGATAAATCTCTGACGAGGGTCCAAGTACTGTGGACATTTGAATATAAAGTGCTCCAAACTATCTTTTTCTTGTAGGTTACAGATACTACAGAGTTCGTTGGGGTCCCACTTGAAACTCGTGTTGTTCACGTAAAACCTAACTAAGTCTTTTCCTGACATCCTGACTTGGACCATGACTCGAACACGGTCAATGGGGCCCAACATGAGTAGGTACTCTGTAGTGAACTGCGTGACGTCATTCGTGCTCGTGGGGTTGACTTTCAGTTCCTTGTATATTGCACTGAAGGATGAATGTGTGACTCTACGCCAGTCCTCTTCAATGAGTTGATTGTAGTAGGTCCTCAGTATCTCGTCTCTCTTGATTTTCAGTATTGTTGCTTGTTGGGCCTCCCATACCTCCCCGTAGCCAAGTTGAACCAGTTTCTTCTTCAATTGTGTGACCCAGTTATATTTTTCTATGTTACTTGAGTTCTGGTCCATAACTAGCAGTTGATTGTAACAAAGCCTTGGGTAGCGCTGGGACGGCATTTCAAGCAGCTTTACCCACCAGTCCAGCATCATCTTCAGCACCTTGTGTGAAAGTTTCACGACTCCCATCTCCAGCCGCAACATGTAATGAGGTGTATTGCGGGGCAGACAGTACACAGATTTCAGAAATTGACACTGGCATGACTCAATAATGTCTTCGTATCTGCTGCCCCATACCTCTGCACCATAGAGAAGCGTGGCTGTGACTATTGAATTGTATAACTCGGTCCTATTTTTATGAGATTCCGCTTTCATGTTCATGAGAATATTCCTCACAGCTGCAATCGCCATCCTGCCTTTGGACATCGCCTGTGTTGCCGCCTTATGGTAAACCCCGTGAGAAGAGAATTTTATCCCCAAGTAGGTGAAATCCGAACACACTTCCAAGCGACGATTATTATAAAAAAATGTATCTGATTTGGGTAATTTCCCCCCCCTCCTGAACACGACAATTTTTGACTTTTTTTCGTTCACCGTCATTTTGTTTTGTACACACCACAGGGACAGGGTATCAAGTTTTCTTTGTAGGTCCGCCTTACTGTATCCGAGGATAATGACGTCATCACAATAAGCGAGCAAGATGATGTCGGCAGAGCTGTTGATGCTGACTCCCTCGTGTCCATGGTCCCTCATGAATTTTTCCAGGTCGTCAATAAAGATGAGAAATTCGATAGGGGATATGCTATCGCCTTCCAAAACGCCCTTTGTTATTTTCCGGGGAGGTGTTAGGTCATTACCTACTCGAATACTTGTTTCTGCGAACATGTAGAGACGTCTCAGGAGAGAGATCGACTTGCCCGACACTCCAAATTCAAATGTTTTTGTGAATAATAGCTCGTGATTCACTTCTGAAAATGCGGCCTTGTAATCGACAAATGCCGCGTAAAGTTTGCGGCCTTTTATGAGGTGGATAGATACAATGCTGGAAAGGGAAAAGATATTATCTATACAGCCGCGGCCCGGGCGAAAGCCCGCTTGCGCTTCCATGAACAATTCATTACTCTCGCTCCAACACAGAATACGCTGGGAAAGCATATGCGTAATCAGTTTAAATATGCTGTTAAGTAAAGCTATGCTCCTGTAATTTTCGCAACTTTTTTCATCGCCTTTTTTGTGCAACATAAATAGTACTGAGTTTGCAAAGTTCTGTGGTATAGCGCCTCCCTCGAATAAGTGATTAATGAAATCGAGCAGCAGTTTCTTCCAGTCTTCATTCAAGACCTTCAAATATTCATTAAGAATATTGTCCGGCCCTGGACATTTATTATTTTTTAAATGTTTCAGAGATTTTTCCAACTCACCTGGGCAGAACTCAGAGTCTAATTGTTCTCTTAGAACATCAAAGAAAGTTGTAGGTGCAAGGTTTTCTTCCGGTTCCAAAAACTTGTTAATTAGATACTGACCCCAGTCTCTCATAGATATTTCTTCGCTTTTATTTACTTTCTTTGTTCTATATTTTTTTATGATTTTCCAGAATTCTTGAGAGTTTCGGACTTTCACAAGATTATTTTTAATCTCTTTTTCGTATTTACCCTTAAGGTCCGAGCAAAGACGAAAAAATTTCTTTTTTAAATCCAGAAAAATACACAAGTCTTCATTTTTATGTTTTCTCCTCCATTTTCTGTAATACTGGCGGGACTTTTTCTTTAGCTCGCGACACTCTTTATTATACCAGGATTTTTTGTAATCAGATTTTCCTGTGAAAATTTCCTGTGTCATTCCTGTTTCTATTGCTGCATTCTGTAAAGTACAAACCAATGTGTCATAAATGTCTTCTTTTTTTGTAGGTAGTATATTATTGTTTATTTTTTGTTTGAACTCTTCTGTTTTGTCTTGTACCCATTTGAATCTCACAGTTTTTCTTCCTGATGTAGGAGCGGCGATATCAGACTCCTTAATGCCACAGTCTATAGCCAACGTCAAAATCAGAGGAAAATGGTCAGAAGTAATTATGTCTTCAGACACGCGGAGCTCCCGTACTATCCCGCAAGCCTCCAGGTTACACCAAATCAAATCCACCACGCTCTTCCCAACATTACTAACAAAAGTATACTCTCCTGGAATGTCACCTGGGGTCCTGCCGTTTAGCACAAGTAGTCCATTGTCCTCCATGCATATTACTAACTCTTCTCCTCTCCTATTGACTGTTTCATCCAATGAGATGCGTTGCGCTGAAAGTGCTGTATCTTCGACCAAGATTTCATCAGTGTAATTCAAGTCAGAGATTCTACCGTTTGTGTCGCCACCAATAATAAGATACTCATTTTCTATGTGTGGTTTTAACTCTTCCAAACAGAGTCTAAGTGATTCTAGAGCTTGTTCTATACAATATTTAGGACTAATGTAAATATTTCCCACTACTATTTGTGTATTTTGAGAAACGGTGATTTTTATAAATATCCATAAATTTGAGGTATCGAGGACTTCAAATTTGAACTCTTTTCTTACCAAAATCATGAGTCCGCCGCTTGCTCTTCCGCGCTGCTTGTCCCTAACGGCCACAGAGTACACCATGTTAAAATGACTTTGAAAATCGCAAATGCTTGGTTCTTGCAGTGACCATGTTTCACTCACGCAAACAATATGCCAGCTTAAAATTTCTTCCAAATTGTTGTTACATAAATTATTTAATTTAGAAAGTCCGTTTACGTTCCAATATCCAATTTTTAGGACACCCTGTGATACAGGGCGTCCTCCTAATAGTTTTTTACCTCCTCATTGGCTGACTCGGATCCGATGGTTTGGAGGAAAGGCTCAATGCTCGTTTGAGTAAGAGTGCTGTTTGAGACTTTCTCTGCTGGAGCTTCGGGTCTCAGATTTATCAAGTACGAATCCGTTTCCATGTCCACCGCATTATCTATGGTATTGTCGCTCGAGTTAAGATTAGTTCTCTTGTTTGAGTCATCTTGTGGAGACTCGGGGCTTCGGCCTCGTTTGCTAGGTTGATTTCTAATTGAGTGAGAGAGTGTATTTTCTGGAACTATCTCATTTATTTTGCCTGCATCCAACTGATCCAGCGAATATTGTTGTCCGTTTATTTTCAATGTGTTGTATTTAGTTACTTTGCTTATTTCTCCCTTTGCCTTTAGGTCTTTTTTATAATTTAACAACTTCTTCTTTATCTCTCGTTCTTCAGAGGATAGATCGTATTCCAGGAATATATCTGACCCGGCAAGTCGAAATCCTTTTGAAACAATAGTCTGGGCCAGGTATGAGGAGCATAGTGTAACAATAACGATAGGTATTATTTTTCTTTCCTGCGGTCTTAATATTGTGAATGTCGAAATTTCGAACTTCTTTTAAGAGTAGTTTTTCATGAATCAACTCGAGGAATTTTTCTCTCAAAACGTATTTTGGTTTGCTTTCCATGTCTTTCCATCCAAAAATCACAATATTTTTTCTTACTTCTTTCTTATAAGCACTTTCAAATTTCTTATCGTGTTCTTTCAACTGACTTTCGAAAAATGCGTTTTTCGTGTCGACTTTCTTTCCCAGCTCTGAAATTGAGGTTTCCACACCTCCTATTCTGGTTGCAATATTCGATATAGCATTCAAAATATCAGCGTTGGTGGGCTCAGCCATCTTGGTTGTTACACAAATAATCAAAATAATGTATTAGTGACGAAACAACATTCACCACATTGCCTATCCAAGTACTATTATCCGGCGTTCACTTTCAACGTGAAGTTTGAATGAATTTGAATTCCCTCCTCACCCTTATCAGTGAGCAAGCCCTAGAATGAATGAGAGGCGCCTGGGTACCTACGGGCGTCACACTGTCTGGCTGAGTCAGGTGTAATAATGCGTGACTGATAGTACGCTTGTCTTGATGTTGCGTAAT
This sequence comes from Bactericera cockerelli, assembly GCA_024516035.1. Classification (NCBI taxonomy): domain Eukaryota; kingdom Metazoa; phylum Arthropoda; class Insecta; order Hemiptera; family Triozidae; genus Bactericera; species Bactericera cockerelli. Next base: position 35,400,606 of record CM044958.1, read on the forward strand.
TGATAACGATTGTGTTATCGTAGTGAGTTGACTACTGCGATATGTCCCACTACTTCTCCCACCTTGATGCGCCGTAGACAGCTTTTATCTTGGTGCGTTGCTTTCAATTAAACTTTCATTGAGAGGTTGTTAGACCTGGATGTGAAAGTGTTGCCCTCTCTTGGATAATGAATACAAGCTTTAGTAATGGACCAGTTTTCGAAAGTGAATTTGAAGCGGTCATGCGCACAACTCAATAAAGTGATCGATTTATTAAGTTCTAATTTCTGAAAGTTGAGTATTCAAATTTACAAGGGAATTCTAGCCATCTTGTTTCCTCTTCTTTGTAATCTTCCAATTGAAGGCTACGAACTCTATTTTCAACTTACTGCGCTTTTATGTCATCTTGCAAGGTTTCCTAGGTTGGAATATGAATAACTTGACTTAAATATTTATTTAAACACTTATTTAAAATTAATTAACACTTAAAACAAATTAAAAACTTGAAAAATAATGAGAAAAATAATAAAAGTATTTTTTAAGGGTCATTATAATCTAATTTGATATCTTAAATATATATTTTTTTCCTTTATTTAATCCTGACTTGCCAATAATGTGATTGAAAAATTTAATTGATTGGGTCAATTTGATAATCATATGCGTTATGAAACTATTTTTAGCCCAAAAATTAAAATTAGATTAATATTTCAAGGGAGAAATAGTAATGTTGTAATATTTTTCGCAGTTTAAATACTTTAAACCATACTATACATATCGCCGCTGCAAACACAAACTGTCGTATCTGCAAATTTTGCCATTTTCAGTTAAGAAGCGCACATAGTGGTTTGTGCTTGCTGAGAATCTTTGAAACTCACATACGACTAACCTTAAAACTTGAATACTTCGGGAAGGAGTTGAGATACAGATACGACAGTTCGTGACGTGAAAAAGGGAGAATGTGCGCTTCTTAACTGAAAATGGCAAAATTTGCAGATACGACAGTTTGTGTTTGCAGCGACGATATATGTATTATTAATTAAATGGTAAATAGTAGAAAATTTTGGTCCTCATGAAAAACGAATGAAAGAGTGTAGTGGAAAACCATCTCCACTGGAAGATAAAAAACTGGTCTGTTAATACAAAAATAGATAATAAAAAAAATATGGTATCCAGTATTATTTTGTCTACAGACGGTTTTATTCATGGTGTTGATGATTTTATCATTAACTAGTCACCTTGGCTTAGCAGAAGCATGCTCAACTTGCACTCCAGGTGACCTGGATTCGAATCCTGGCGGGGTTGGAATTTTTTCGGCTCTGTACTTTGGTTATCCGGGAGAGAACAATTGAGCTAGCCTCGTGAGAACAATTGGGGTGGTTGTAGAATTGTAGATTGACCAACGACCAGGAGTGGCATTGAGAGATGGATATTGGAATATGATGGTGTATATTATGATGCATTAGCATAATTAGTTCTCGTAATGTTGATGATACCCACTGAAATTCTGCCATAATAACACAAATAACTGGCTCTTTTTATCATTGGATGCACTATTAGATCAATTTGTGACCAATTCTAATCATCAATTCATCATCATAATGATGATGATTGAAGGATATCAGATTCTAATGTGAGATGAGAAGATTTCCCGTTCAAATCAATATTTCCATTTCATATTGCATACCTAAATCAAATCCAGGCGATCATAGAAAATCTTTCAGCCTTAGCAATCTCAGAATTATAAAGTTGCTATCGATAAGGGAATCAACTGGTAGGTGGGTACATAGATTACGGCTTTCTATCCTCGCTTCACTATGGTTAAATTATTAAGTGATGGAACGAAAACTGGTGTATTGTACCTGCCATCTACCCTTTGAAAAATGCAAAAACACTGTTCTTTGTATTGATGATTGCAATTGAATCCAACTGAATGTTTTATTTGAAACTAAAACTGTACGAATGATACATAAATGATACACGAGTCATTGAAGAACTTCGTTATTGTAAACGAATGTAATAAATTATTAAAAACATTAATCAGAATGAAGAAGATGAAAAAAAGAAGAAAAAAGCGTCCAGAAATATTGAAATCGGAGCAAAAAAATATTTTTTTTTACAAAAGCAAACACAATACTTCTGATTTCTAATATTAGAAATTTATCGGAAGTAAAAAGAAAATAAAAACCATTATCTAATGTGTTAAAGAAGACAGAAAACAATATTTTTATTACAGTCGAGCCTGGATAGGTATAAGATATAAGAGAATAATTTACAGGTCCAATTTGCCTCTCTATAATTAAGGTGAAATAATCTCTTAGTAAAAGAAAATGGGATATAACATAAAAAATTCTGGTCCCTTGATTTCTCTTAGGTATATCTAGTTTATATTATTAACATTATTACCCCATTTCAAATGAAACCTTTCAATCAGATGATGAGAAGAAGGCAATGCACCCTCTAATAAACATTTTACAGGCCGCATTGTCTCTTTGTATAGCCATGGACAAAGGTTTTATCTTTATATCTAGGTTCGACTCTATAAAATAGGACAGTTAATTTTCTTAATAATTTGGTGGAGTTAAGGCACGACTTAACTGCAACCCAGACGACCACCGAAGTCTAGAGAGTTGCTCTGAGCCAGAACTTTATCATTTAGGTGGTGGTGCCTTGGTTGTGCTGTTCTGTGGTGGTGCCTTGGTTGTACAGTTCTGTGGTGGTGCCTTGGTTGTGCTGTTGTGTGGTAGTGCCTTGGTTGTGCTGTTGTGTGGTGGTGTGACAACCACAACTGGCGGGAAAGTGTATTCCTCTGAGTACTCTGATGGTGGCTCCAAGTCTTCGGCGCTACAAACGCCATCGTCGTCGTCTTGACAGTACGCCATCTGACAGAGCAGAGCCACGCCCAGTAACACAATCAGCACTTTGGTCGCCATTACAACACTTGACTAACACGGATCAAACTTGAACGCTCGACTTATTGCGTTGAGCTGGAATATAAGTTAAACACGATTTGCGTGGGTGTTTTATATGGTTACTAGAATTTTACTGCGAAACCTTTATTAGGTTTTGAGTGTTTGAAATTATTGGAAACCAAGATTAGAGATACATTTATTCGTATTTGCTCGTGATTTAATTACCTTTCATTGGAAACAACAGTAATTACATTAATAATGTAAATGTAATACTTTAGAGGTGAATTTTCGTATATTTTTAGTGTTAAGTACTAACTCTTTAAAATTTTAAAATAAATTCCTAGTAACTATAATGCTAAAATTAGAAATACAAACAGTGTGGTTAATACCAATAAATATTAAACACATTTTATTTACATTTTCGTATCTCTTTGGCATCGAGATTTAGGTCTTTCGGGGTTTTAACCTCCATTCGCTGGAAACTCTCAAATTAACTACCCACATTGAGGTGACCCAGCCTATGTTGGGCCCGGAATATCCAGCATCATGAGAATTCCAATTTCCATGGTCACTCATCCAACACCTTACCCTGCTGCACGTTGTAGTTGTTGTTATAGCAGCGTGATTGTCTCAATCCGGGTACAGTGATTTTTACAGTTTACGAGAAATCGGCGAATGTTTTTTTTTTTTTTTTTTTTTTTTTTTTTTTAACGAACAATCGGTATGACAAATCTAAGACTTGTGTATTTAATCAAACACCTCGGCCGAGGTGTGAAGAACGCCTATACAAAGAAAGAGACAGCCCGGCAGAGTGTAAGGTTACGGAAAACATAGTTCCCATGCATTTCATGTACTTTCAGCCAGCGAAAAGTGCAACATGAATTTCAAAAATCGCAATTTTTATTGCAGAAATGGGCCTCTACGTTGAAAAATAAGTTGATTTGACTCTTTGTTTGACTTCCTAGGCCACCGGGAACCCTATTTTCGAGACCCCCCAACAATCGTGAAAGACATGAAAAGATTCATAATTTTGTTTTTTTTTTTTTTTTCTGTTTTTTTTTTTCATACGGATCCTTTGAGACCCGACTTCGTGTCTTTAACTTGGCACTGAAGATTAAGTGAGGTGTCTAAAGTGATCAAGATATAATGGAGATGAGCCCGGACCAAAAAAAAATTCTAAATTATAACCGGGCGGCCCATTTGGGCGGCCTCGGGTTTTGGGAGCCCAAATCGGGAATTGAAGGATAATACTAGTCTTAAGTAGTATCAAATGAAAGATCTTGATGAGCAGATACCAAATTTATTGATTTTATTCCTTCATCTGGTCCACTGGGTGGCACCTGGTGGCCTTTTCATTTTCTTTGGCGGGTAGGTACCTTCGAATTCTTAGCTTAGTGGTCAGATTTTGGCCAGTATGTATTTTGCGAGATGACCTCGCTCTCTCACTGCAAAATTTTAAAGTTTAAGTTTCCAAGTATTAATTTAGTTAATTTTCCGTCCGTTTCTGTAGAAGATAACTTTGTCTATTGGTAGCATGCTCGACCTGCCACCCAGTCAGCCTGGGTTCGAATCCTGGCGGGGACGAAATTTTTTAGCTCTATATTTTCAATTTGGGCTTAACGTTGTTTTGTTTTTCCGATCTTTATATTTGATCTTCATGACGACCCCATTACCCTCGCGAGGAAAATTTTAGAAGTTGCAGAATTGGACAATGACCTGTGACGGCATTACGAGATTGATTTTGGACAATCATGGTTGGATTAAGATAAAATATGATGAATTATGTAGCTCTCATAATGTCGATGCTACTCACTAAAAGTTGTGACAAAGTAGTGACTTTGGCCAAGTGGGTAGCATACTAGGCTTGGGTTCGATCCCCTTGAGAGAAGTTTTTTTTTCTCTGTCCATTATGTCCGGGGTACACTCATACCTCGTGAGGTATTGATAAGGGACTTCACAACCGAGTTCTCTCCCGCTCATGGTTTTATCAACACCAAATTGTCTCCCGTCGCGTCGCTCGCATTTTTATCTGATTTTATACCTACATAGTTTAGGCCTAGCATAAAAATTATAATCGAGACACCTAGGAATCATTGATATAGACCTGAGGCATGGCCTTCTATGTATTTTTCCTAACCCTTTGATAAACCCAAGGCATGGCCTTCTATATATTTACCTAACCCTATTTTAATTCCGAGGCATTGCCTTCTATGTATTATCCTTAACCCTATATACTATATTCCGGAGGCATGGCTTTCTATGTATTTTACCTAACTCTACTAAACACTGAAGGCATTGCCTTTCATTAGTTAGAGATTTAAAATATTTCCTTATAAAAGGCCCATTCTTATATAAAAATGATAATTTTATAGTTTTCATTTTCTTAAATACCTAATGTAAAAAAGCATGGTCTTATTTCCGGGAGAGATACTCGTGGTGACCCCTGCAACAAGCCGGAGAGAATTCGGGTAAGAAAAGGTCAACGGGAGAGAACTCATTACCTCACCTTGATAAGGTGATTACAAATTAATTTCTTTGGCATTTGTAGATCCAGGTGTTTTAGTGTCCCTCATAGGAGGCTCCGAGGTCTATTTAGCATTGAAAGATAAACCTAATCATGTGGAGTATAGAATCAAAAGGTCTTGCATTGCAAATTTATACATTATTTACTCACTTTGGGGACTCAGGGGGCCAAATCTGTGATCCAAATACATATTGACCTTAGAAAAATTAAATACGTACTGCTAAAACTATATCTTAAAAAAAACAACTTGGTACATTCACATTTTCCCAGCTTGTTTACTGTTGTCATTCCTTATGTTTCATTAGTGTATGAACCTATATTTTCGTACAAAAAGAACTGATATCCCCCCAAAAACACCACTTCGTGGTTAAAAAAAGAAGAACGCCTCACTCAAAGAATGATTATAATTAGCTAAAAATAAATGATATCAAATTGAGAACACCTTGTCCCCTCTCTTTCTATATCTCTGCACTCCTCTCTGAATTTATTCCTCTTATGTTTAGCTTATTTATCCTTTCTAGGGGTCATCCCAAACTTGATTTCTCTTTAAATTTAGTTGTTGCACGGCAATAAAAAATGGCGGTCGCGGTGTAATTTTCTCGATTCAAATCAAATAACTTCAGAAAAATCATACTCCGACCGCCATTTTTTTTTGCCGTGCAACAACTAAATTTAAAGAGAAATCAAGTTTGGGATGACCCCTAGAAAGGATAAATAAGCTAAACATAAGAGGAATAAATTCAGAGAGGAGTGCAGAGATATAGAAAGAGAGGGGACAAGGTGTTCTCAATTTGATATCATTTATTTTTAGCTAATTATAATCATTCTTTGAGTGAGGCGTTCTTCTTTTTTTAACCACGAAGTGGTGTTTTTGGGGGATTATTCATAACAATACCTCCACAGTACACAGTCATGTAGTATGGGTGGTAAATTTAAGTATAAAATATGACGTAAATTTGAGGTAAAGTGACTTAGAACATAGCAACTCAATCGACCAATAAAATATTATGACCTACAAGCTTATGATATGAATGTCAATAAAAGTGACATTAGTATGCAAGAACACGCGAGGATAATATAAAGCCTACGTATTTATTTGATGGAAATATGTTCAACTGAATTGCAAAGGGATGGATATTTTCTGTTAAATTGATAATAAAAAACAACGATTGAAGAACATTGGTAGTATAAAATCAAGCCCAAACGTGGGACCCTTGCGAGGGAGCTGAGAAAAGCAAAGAGAGGGGTTGTAATAAATAGGATTTTATTGTTTGTAAATTTTTCACTTGACAGGGGAGGAATTTTCATTCCCGTAGTAAAAGTATTTAGAATCGTGTTGCAGTTTTTTTCGTTACGAGCGAATTCTTAGCATTCCTCTGTTCTCTTCTCCAATGCCATTATTTATCTCGTTAAAGTAAGAGTCGGACCCTGATGTGGCCACATGTTAGGTTACCTTTAGGGTTCTCCTTCTGACCCTAATTCTAGAATGTGGTGGGATGTCCAAGCTTAAGCCACACCACAGAGAGAGCAGGGAGCCCACCCACAACCCACACATCTCTCGACAGCCCATTTTTGGAAATACAGTAATTATACTAATTATACTCACAAAACTTCGGGGATCTCACGCTATCCTTTCCTAACTTAGAGAATCTCTCTCTCTCTCTCTCTCTCTCTCTCTCTCTCTCTCTCTCTCTCTCTCTCTATCTCTCTCTCTCTCATAAGTTATTTATATTAGCTTAGGAGATGTTATAGTTGTAAAATAAATTGTTCTAAATAAAAATAAAACAAATCAAATCAAATCAAAATCAAATCTCTCTCTCTTTCTCTCTCTCATTCTCTCTCTCTCTCTCTCTTTCTCTCTCTCTCTCTCTCTCTCTCTCTCTTTTCATTTCATATATTGTACCTCACTTATTAAATACATACTGCCAGAAATATATTAACGAAGAAAATCTGTACAAAGTTAAGGAACTTTTCAAGGACCAATTATTGAAAGAGCAACAAGAATGATAGGAAATATACCTTTAGTCTATTTATTTTTATTAGCCTTCAATACCTTTAGCCTAATTATTTTATTACAAATACCTTAAGGATTAACATGAAATTTTACTGATTTTAGGAAATATCTTTTTTTTATTTTATGCATAATTCTTGTGTATGATGAGGAACAAAATTTCAATATAAATCATAGACCAAATTTATAGGCTATCGAAAGAGAAATAGATAGAAGCAATCACCTTAGAAGTTATTATTAATTAGCTTAGGTGATTTATGTATGCTTATTATTTAAAAAAAATATATTATGAACTTTTTCAAATCAAATCAAATCAAAAATCTCTCTCTCTCTCTCTCTCTCTTTCGCAAGGCAATTTACAGATAATTTAATTTAAAATTTCCTATGAAACTATAATAGGTATTACTGGCAATAATAAGCACTTACTTTAACTTAATATTGCATTCTCAAAAATTCAAAGTATCTCTAGATATTCTCTACCCTCTACTTTCTTGAATGGCAGAAATGAAAATTCTCGGAATTCATTCCAAGGAGTAAAGTTTATTGAAGTAGTATTGGAGATAATTATGAGTAATTTCTGCTCAGAAGATTTCCTTTGTGTCAACAGTTTGAACATTTTCTATAGAAACTCGAAATATAACAGGTATATGAAGTGAAAACTTTAAGCTAACTTCAAGTTCAAGATGCACCAACATCCCCTCTTTTGTATTTTAATGTGTGCAACTTTTTACTTTCAGCAGGATCAGATGGCAAGATGTCGCGGGGGGGGATGAACTTTTCCATTTTCCCGACACCCTCCCTATCCTCGTGTATTATGTAGGTAGGTACTATCTAGGTAGGTATTTTCTAGTCTTCTTTCTTTTGCGCTTCATGTTACCAGGAGTCTTTCGTGTGCACCCTGCATTATGTGGGCACTTTATTTTAGTGCAAAACGTACCTATATTTACAACATTTTACTATCTCAAAGAACTATCTATTTTGGAGGAAGATTTCGCAGCCGTACCGGCGGCGCGCGGCGCCTAGTTGGCTAGATTTATCTCTATTTTAATTGGATAAATTAACTATCTATTTTTGGTTAGTGTTTCTTCAACATCGAAATAGGTCATTCGAGACCGGAGTTTTAACCTCCATTCTCTGGGAACTCACAAATAAGATAACCTCTACTCAGTTTTTTTTTTGTAAAAAAATAAATTGCAACTATATTTTTATTTTTTTACATCAATATCAAAATTGTACACCCTTGATAAAATTTATCAAAAAAAAGTTATCATATATGACATATATCATAGATAGTCAAACTCGCTTTACTAAATCTACACTGAAACCGGGACTTGAACCACCGACTTCCAGGTTACAAGTCATATATGACCTATATCACAGATTATCGAACTCGCTTTACTAAATCTACACTGAAACCGGGACTTGAACCACCGACCTCCAGGTTACAAGTCCGCCGCCTTATCGATGAGGCTACTGAGGTCGGTATCCACCTGATAAGGGAGGTGAAGGAGAGTCATGAAAACGAAGAGGAAAAGTAAGAATCAGGAAAAATAAGAGGAAAAGTAAGAATCAGGAAAAATAAGAGGAAAAGTAGAGAAAACAAGAATGCCACAAACCACAGTGATGAGAAATGACGCTGTGTTTTACTTCTATTTACATTTTGAAATATTCAATTTGACCCCGAATTACTCCTACCCAGCATTTTCTCATTTTTGAGTCAACAAAATGTTCGAAAGCAATTTTTTTGCTTACTTTCCAGTGTATAATTAGAGTTTTGTAATCAGTGTCGTAGTGTGTCAGCTTCTCCGTGGTCGGAAGTATTGACATTGCCATAGCTATGCGCGTGTCCGTCGAAATTCAGGACGGTTCTTATCTGCTCACTGATTGGGTCAAGATAATGAACTAAACTTGTCATGTCCCGGCTGGGTTTCGAACCTACGACCTCTGGAACTTCTGGATACACTGAGTGCCACCTTTACCACTGAGCTACCGGGACATATGAGATAAATGGTTAATAAACCATTGAAGTTGTCGTATGGTGAAAATGTGTGTGGGCACTAGGAGCCAGAAGGTCTCTTGTGCAGATTTTTTGGGCGCCGCCACCGGTTGTACCAAACCTTGAGCGGTTACATACATAAATGTAGCATGAGTAGGCCAACTGATTAATTAATTCAGAGATTATTACAGTTGCACATAAATTCACTCCGACAGAACTCGTAGGTCGTTCAAAAACAGAGATAATATATGTATGTACGAATTTCTTTGTGGTGAAGCACAAGGCCTCTTCACAATTTTTGTGGGTAGCGCAGCATTACTAAGAGCCTCCTTTACATTTCGAATTATTCTATTACATTAATTTCTTTTTACTCTGGTAATGCCGCCACTGGTCGTTACTCATACAAGTAACTACTCATTTTTCCTCACGAGGTATGAGTGGACCCCGAACATCCAAGTACAGAGCAGAAAAAATCCTCCCCCGCTGGGAATCGAACCCAGGTCACCATGTGTGCAATGCCTAGCGCGCTAACTCGCTCTGCCACAGTGACTACTAACAGAGATAATTTATATGAAGTAAGTCCCTACTTTCTTCACACACATTTCTAGGTAATAAAAATAACACACACATTGCAACGTAATAAAAATAAATTACTATTTAAAAAAGTAACGACTATTAATAGCTACTTAAATGATTCTAAGTTGGGTGGTAATGAAAAACTATATTGTTATTTCAAGGGAATCAAACTCGAGGTATCCGATAAGTTTGATTTTACTTCAAAATTATTATTATTATTATTATAGTACTATGCTTTATTAGGAGGACAGAGTACAATGGTAACAGTATAAAAAGAAAAAACAAACAAATGACAGAATAAATAGGTAAGTAAAAAAGAAAATAACAATAATGTCCTACCTAAAGGGCGGGGTTATTGCCTGTGGCAATCTCTTTCACCCAATCTCATTCACCATGCAGTCAGCAAAAGAAAACATTATCCAGGGACCTACCTGTCCTTGATGGAGTACAGGGTGGTATCGTCATAGTCGGTCATGTTGAGGAACCTAGCCACTTGCTCGTGTCCCTTGTACACCGAGATGAGCCAGATCTCCGCGTCATACTGGTAGCCAAAGTACCGACTGTCCGTCACGTTCAGATACTCCGGGATGCTCCTCACCGCCAGAGCCTTGACCACCACGGGGGCGGCGGCGGCGTTCTCCCCCAGTACGGCGGACGTGTACTTCTGGCACTGCTTGTAGCCCCGGGCGGAGAGTATCAGATTGACCAGCGTCAACAGCTTTAATCCTATCAGCAACATCGTTGAGATTCAGTTCACCATAACGGTTCTGTTCACCATAACGTACAAAATGTCTGTTTAAATTTGAAAATAAACAAGACCTTGTTTAGACGGCTGGAATAAAGGGACTTTTTAGTCTCACCTCGGCAGTATAAACAAGGTAATTTCTATTCTATTCTATTCTAAAATAAAATCCAGTTCAGGATTAACTTGGTTACTTTTTAACCATTTACATTGTCTGACTAATTCAACGGATCGACCTCAACCACATTATGTTAATTAGAAAAACATTCGACTTGCTTTGCTAGCAACAAGGAGATAAACTTCACAACATATTATATCAAATAGGTAAATGATTTCCTTGTCAGGTTAATTTTAACTAAATAAATAAATAATTGTACCACGGGAAATTTCTAACCTGCTTCTAATAACCCACTCAAAATAAAACCGCTACACTAAGCCCTATAAGAATTACTATTCAAGGAAAAAAAGAAAGGAAAAAAAACACACAAGAATGATTTTCTTAAATTAATAAAACAAAAGAAAAAATCTGGTGTAAACATCACACGACTTTCCTTATCCCCCAAAAGAAGTCGAATTCCGCCACTGGTGACTGAACGGTTACGGATAGTTAAAAATCAGAGCCAAATTCGTAATTAGCACCTTAAAATCATTGGATTTGATATGTCGCAACCCCCATCTAGGGTAAATAATAAAAAAGTTAGTCCAAGCGAGTCCCCCCAAAATACCGGTAAATTGGGGCCGGGTTCCAAAAAGTTCAAGATATCAAAAAAATGATGAGAATAGACCCCTATTATTTTTTTAATCCGAGAAAATGTTGTTCTTTAACTTTTTTTGTATCTTTAACCAATACAAAGAAGCGGCGGTTGCGGCCAATATTTGCGGCCCTGCGGCCACATCTTGCGTCCGATTTCAACCAAAAGTTTCGTGGTTCGTTTGGTGTATAAAACTAATTTGCATACCAAATTTCAAGTCTCTAGCTCTTACCGTTCTTGAGATATCCTGTTTACACACACACACACACACAGACAGACAGACGCACGGACCAATGGCTGAAAACAACTTTTTTGGTATCCTGAGGCTATGATTCGTCCAGAAATGTGAAAAACTGGGTAGGTCAAATTTTCGACGAATACAATACTTTCCTTATTATAGGATAAGGAAAGTAAAAATGAATAATTATTTTATCAATTGACTATTTGTAAATAATGCCAATAAATCGAGCAGGTAGGTAATAATACTAATAATAAATAATAATTACTTTATGTACCTTATAAAAGGAAAAAATGTGTAAATAACCTATGAATAATTATCCATTGTTTATATTAATAGAGGTATTGAGAACAAATTCATATTTCACGGAAAAAATAGCAAAAGTTTCAATTAAAACACGCGTTTTTAATTTTCTTTCTGCTCAAAAATTCCGAAAAGCTTCCGTGACGTGTTTCCAGCTCGAGAGTTCCCGAACAAATGCTCTCTTGTGTTTCCAAGCTCGACTGAAAATACACGACAAAGGTCATTTTGCTTTCAAAAGCGATAGATTACCTTTAAAAAATACAAGCTCATGGCTCCTAAAGTTTTTTAGTAGCAGGTACAGTAGAAATATAGGAGTAACTTTCGGACCAAGTTAAGGATTTACAGAATTTATCACGAAAAGTAGAAGACAAAAGTTGATGGGAGGGGAAATGACCCTGAATGTTACAGACCTCTCTTTAAATAAATATTCATTAAAAAAAAGTTGATGGTATTATTTTTATGAACATTTATTTAGAGAGAAGTCTATAACAATCGAAGTCCTTGCCCTGATGGTATTTAGTTGATATTTATTTGATTTAGAGTCCACTGTGAAAGCTCTAACGCCGAATATAGGTAATAATATCGTTATTCGAGATCGAATAATAGTAAAGTCATCTCTAGCGGTCGCTAACTTAATTATCTAGGTAGGTTTGATTTCCCCAACGCAACGTCTAGGTAATATTCTTTAAAAACCCTTTCATTTTCTTGAAATGTCCTCGCTTCTGCCATCTTATTCTTTTCTTTCTCATTCCCAGATTGCCTTAAATGATGAATAATTCGATTATTATAATAACATTCGTAGAGAGTGCTCATCTGCTCATCCATCGGACCTAAAAATAATATAAACCCTGTTATACCCGGTCAATTTTTTTATAAAATTCGAGAACCCTCTCATAGCTCAGAGTAATCAGTGCGGGATTATTGGCGGTGGGATCCTGCATGAGTGCATAACTGACTCCACTGTGACCGGATCCCAAGCCATTTGACCCAAAAGAGTGCACGAATAGCTCAGTGGTAAAGCACTCGCTTGCCATGTGGAAGGTCCCGGTTTCAAACCCCCGCGCCGACAAAATTTTTTTATTCAAAATGTGGTTACAGTTGTTTGTAAGGGATACCTTCCGGTGCGCTCGTGTTGACCCAGCACCTAAAGGGGAAGTATTGTGTCACGTCTCGTCCATCAGATGGGAAACATACTACGGGATGGGCAGGTTATAACACAGACCACAAGCGTCTACAGTAGCTCCTGTTTCATGGCTACGAAATAAAAAGGGCTGTGAAACACTCATCTTTTTTTTTTTTTTAATCTTAAATGTTGGTTGGTCATAATCGCCTTTTTTGAACCAGGATCCAACTGAATGCAACACATGGTTTCCAAACATTTCGTCTCGACTTTTGAATAGGAACTGCTGCAAAGCACTGCGACGCAATGTTTCAGTCAGTGGGATTCGATTTTTAATTCTGATTCTGCAGGAGACTGGAGCATGAAACGTGGCGAAACTTTTCGCAAAGTTGCGGGACAAAATGTTGCACTTGGTGAAATACCGTCAATTTATAAAATTTATATTTATATAGCATTTGAGAGGTAGATTTACATGCTCATGAGTCATGACTATAACGACATGCTAAATTGCTAAACCATTCCAAAACTAAGCTCTGTTTGATTGATACACCTTGTCTATCTATATATCTTTAATTAGATTATAGTCGTGCATGTTAACATCAATGGTCATACACACCGCGGTACACCCTGTATATCAACATTAGAATACATAATCTGCCAGCTCCCTCATTATCTCAATCGTCAATCAAAGGAGCGCCCGCCATCTGTGTATGATTGATGGCAGCAGGCTTTTATATGATAAACTGCCTAGTCAACACGAAACCCCCCAACAGATTGCTTACGCTTTTCATTCAAAATTGCGATATGTTTTGAATAAAATGCTTACCCCATTTACATTTCTGAAGTATTATCAGGAACAAAAAGGCAAGACGGGAAAGATTAAGGAGTATTTGAACATGTTATAGGATTTGAGATTTGAGGGTAGGGGCGTGGAATAAATGACGGAAATAAATGCAATAGTCAGCCTTTTTACTTTCCTTATCCTATTATAAGGAAAGTATTGTTTGAACGTATTGTTTTCTTGATCTACCTCAGTTACAATGCCGAAAGAGAACTTTTATGAAAGGGTTTCCGACATCAGTAGCTCTCAATAAGGCGGCTGACTTCTAACCGCAACGAAGGTCGGTCGTTCGAGTCCCAAGTTCAGCTAAGATTTAGTAAAGCAATGAGTAATTGTACATCGTGATTAACACTAAAAATATTATAGAAGCCAGCGTCGATGGCATGTTGAATACACCGGTTCCCTTGAGAACACCGAAGTTAAGCGACATCCAGCGAGGTTAAGACTTGGATGGGTGACCATTCAAATTCTAATTCTCGTGACGCTGGCTTTTCCCGGCCCCACTCAGGCTGGGTGAGGTCAATGTGAGTAGCAGGTTTGTGAGTTTCCTGCGAATGAAGGGTAAAACCCCCGTCGTGATATGACCATGGTAGTTGAAAGCGACGTAAAACCCCACAAAAAAAAAAAAAAATATTATAGAAGTACCTACCTATTATTTTTATCATAGAAATATTATGAAAAGAGTTTTACTGTGGCGCACTAAGTTCGAAGGAGTTTTGAGCCAAACGTTGGAAGACAAAACAAGTATTTCTGCTGCAATCTCAACACCAAACTTTCTTTTACAATAGTTGGTAATTACCTTAGAATGGGCAATAACAAAAATGATCCACCCTCACGACATAAAATGCATTGGAATGAAGAACTACCCTGTTTACGAGATAGGTACTTATCGTCTTTTATGTCTTTGTCAAAAAAGACAACATGTTCTCAGTTTTATGGTCTAGAATTTTGTTTCTTCCTGAACAAGACTTTTCTTTTAATCATAAGAAGTGGTAAGCAGTTAAGCACTGGTGGTACATTAGAAATTTTATGACAAGTCATGACTATAAGTCTTCTCGCGTCGCGAGGAGACTTATAGTCATGACGTCGTGGGAGTTTCACTTGAACTGGAAAAGTTGAAAAAAGTTGCTCAGGATATTATGAAACGTCCAGAAATATAAAAAAAAATTGAAATTGGAGCGAAAAAATATTTTTTTTTACAAAAAGGAACACAATACTTCCGATTTCTAATATGTATTGAAATTTATCGGAAGTAATATATTAGCTAGTTAGATTTTTTTTCCAAACTTAAGGGAGGGAGGGGGGAACTTTTAGAAGCATTCACCTCAATATAATATTTTATTGTTACAGCTTAAGCATGGGTGGAAAAATAGTATAGGTAACTAGCCATTACCCGTACTTCGCCACGGTCGTACAGGTAGACAATCAATATTCTTAGGAAAAGGCCCGTGACAAAGCCGATGGTGAATGTATAAAAATTTGTTTATATATTAAAAAAAAAAGAGTCAAAATCCATGTTTGATCCACAAAAATAGCTTTGTTACAGGGCCTTTCTAAAGACTTCTGGTACATATTGTGTAATAATTAATATCTCGTGAAAAGAGTCCCTAAAACGTAATAATTATCTTTCTAATCCTGTTAAATAATTTAGCTCTTGTTCAGTGTTGTTTTCCATAAGCCCCTGTCAAACACCAGTTAAATGTAGTAACTCTTCTATCAGTGGGACCAGTATAATAATATATGCACATCTTGCCTCGTGTGGGAATTCGTTCAAAATGTATTCATCAACAGGTATCATGCATTTCATAGTGGGATGCAGGGTCCCTTTCTCCTCGATACGTTTGAAATAGGAGGATGAGGGAGAAAGAGAGAGAGAGAGAGAGAGAGAGGGCAAGGTGTTGCATTAGATACATAAAGAGACGAAAAGAGTGGAGTGGCGATTATTATGTCTCTCTCTCTCTCTCTCTCACTCCCAATGACGCACGTATTATTGGGAACAAAATTAATGAATCTTCCTTCAGCATCAGGTATTATCCATTTATCTTTAGTCATTCCCAATGTGAATATTACTGTCCGAAATTTTCGTTATAAGTTTGTCTTTTCTCAACCCTACTTGGAGTTGGCATTGTTCAAACTCTTCCTTATGTTTGGGGTTGGCATTGTTCAACCTCTTCTTCATGCTTCATTGAGGTTGTTTGGTTCTAGCTCTCTTAACTACTTCCACATTTTTTGTGGCCTTTCATAACGCTAAACTTGTTAAGGGCTCCAATGTTTTGTGTTTTGGCTTCACAAAATTGGTACAGTATCTGTTTGACGTCCCTCAGTGAGACAATTGTATACAATATACAATTGTATATAATATGTATACAGGGTGTCCCGTATACAGATGCAAATATTTTGAGGGTAGGTTCAGCCCACCGTGGACTATCATATGAGCGAAACTTGCAGTGGGGCATTTTGCTTCGTTAAAGAGTTATGGCCAAATCCCTGTTTTTCCCACAGGTCTAGAGGTCACTTAGATCGATGCACGTTTTCAAAGAAATGATGGCCAGTGAGTAATTTTTTACTTTATGTATGGATAGTCATGCATATTTCCCTTTAAATGCAGTTGGTTGCATAAAAAATATTGAAAGACCAGAGAGATATTTGATCATAAGTTCAATATTTTTCTAAAATTCGACTTTTCCCTTTCGTGAATTTAGAGTACTTCTACAATTGCAATTCTGCGTATCACTAGGTAAAAAAATACCCTTTGCTATTTTGTTTCAATTAATACAAAGTTCTTTCAGACGCGTGAAGGAACGAATGAGATACGCCTTATTAAATGGCACCAGAAGGAGAGAAACACATCCTTCAAATTTTGAATCTGGGCGCTATAGCATTTTGAAGAACACTCGATGCCTGAAGCGGTCTGTGTGACCATTTTTGTGCGAACTGCAAGTTATAAATGAAAATTTTCAGAGTACAAATAGTTCTATTAACCAACTATATCAATCAAATCTAATAGTTAAAATAACAAGGCGATCAATTTGTTCGGTGGAAGAGAAAGCCACAAGCTAACCTTTAACCCTTGGTTCGCTACATATTCTTTTGGGTTCTTTTTATTTCATGTCCTGTGTTGCAGAATGTATCATGTTTGTAGTTTATCAATAAAGTATTAATAATAATAGTAATCTTAAGGTTGGATGTTCGAGTTTTACCCAAGGTTAATTTTCGGCACTATTTGTTATGTTTTTGATATCATGATTGTGATAAACACAAAAATGATATTTTTTATTTTACTTCTAAGAATAAAATCACAATTTTTGTTGTTAGCGCAGAGTCTTTCGCCATGTGTATTCTTTGTCCATAATTATACCACTGGTTGCTGCTTTCGTTGCAGCCTCTCTTATTTTTCCTCATGATAACCCTGTGACCCCGTATTCCATTCACATAAAAGTTCACACCGACCGACCACTGTGAATGATCAATTTCCCTCTGTTAAACATCCCAGAGCAGTGTATTACCTCAAATTACGCGCCAATTCTGTTAAAATTAAGCCAACTTTGAATTTTCCATCAAGATTCAGAAGTGTTTTTTGGGCTTTGTGTGTACTGCGTTCCATGATCTTTCAAGTAATATAAATGAACTTTCTTTTTTCTAAAACTAAACATAATAGGGTATTTTTTAACTAGTGATACGCAGAATGGCAATTGTAGAAGTACTTTAAATTCACGAAAGGGAAAAAAGGGAAAAATCAAATTTTAGAAAAGTATTGAACTTATGATTAAATATCTCTCTGGTCTTTCAATATTTTTTTATGCAACCAACAGCATTTAAAGGGAAATATGCATGGCTATCCATACATGAAGTCAAAAATAACTTACTGGCTATCATTTCTTTAAAAACGTGCATCGATCCAAGTGACCTCTAGACCTGTGGGAAAAACAGGGATTTGGCCATAACTCTTTAACGAAGCAAAATGCCCCACTGCAAGTTTCGCTCATATGATAGTCCACGGTGGGCTGAACCTACCCTCAAAATATTTGCATCTGTATACGGGACACCCTGTATAAGGTCATATAACATACACTGATGTTGAGTGGTAGGATTGTATGTCTGTTCAACTGTTCATTCAACTAGCGGACCCTGTCCTCTGCATTGATTTTTCGTTTATTTCAGAATTTGACCAGGTATAATAATATCACAAAACTTTTTGCTTTCCTTATCCTATAATAAGGAAAGTTTTGTATTTGTCGAAAAATTGGCCTACCTAAAAAAATTTCAGCCATTGGTCCGTGCGTCTGTGTGTGAACACAATATCTCGAGAACGGTAAGAGCTAGATACTTGGAATTTGATATGGAAACGAACCACGAAACTCTTGGTTGAAATCGGCCGCAAGGACCGCTTCTTAGAATTGGTTAGAGAACAACATTTTCTTATAATAAAAAAATAACAGGGGTTCACTCAGATCATTTTTAAGAAATCTTGAACTTTTTGGACCCCGACCGCAATTTACCGGTATTTTTCAGGGTCCCGCTTAAACTAACTTCTTTATTATTCATTCTAGATGGGGGTTGTGACATATCAAATCCAATGATTGAGAGGTGCTGATTACAAATTTGACATTGATTTCTATCTAACTCTTACTGTTGAGTGACCAGTGGCGGTGATAAGGAAAGTCGTGTGGTGTCACACCAAATTTTTTTTTGGTAAAAGGATATACAAGCCATGTCACGCCTTTTCTTCATTTCTCACTTATGAATCCAGTCCATACGCAGCATGAGAAATCAAGATAAAAATAAGTCAAATAAAATAAACCGGAAAGTCAGAGAGAAGTCCGTACAATAAAATTTAATAATTACAATTTATAAATGTTATTAAATAAAGGCTATTCTTTATATTCACAAAATAGATAAAGGGAGGAAAGTTATAAGGTACGTAAAGTCTGACCATGGCGGTCCCATACGGTATCGTTACGCAATAAATTCACATTTTTTAAATTTCATATTCACACGTTTGTACAAGGGGGTGGGGGGGAGAATCCACAAGAACTGGGGGGAAGGTTCATTCGGTGCTGGAATTGGAGGCGAACTTCTGCAACCTCCGCAGCCTGATCTCCCTCTGCTCGTCTGTCTCACTGCCAGGGGCGCCGGGGTCCGGACTGCAGGCCGCCCCCCCATTCAGCAGGGGGGTGCCCGCCGCCTCGGAGGGGGGGGTAGGGGGGGTGCTTTGGTAGGTGGGGTGGGCGGGGCTGCTGGCTCCCGACCCATCGCCGCTCGTGGAGGCTTGCGGCCCGGCGTAGCTGAGAGAGAGAAAACAAATGTTTTATTCAACAATAAATAAAAAAAATGGTGTCTGCATTTATGTTGATTGCCAAGAACACAACATACCAATCAGTTCACTTGAAAATATTTTTTTTTTTTTTTTCTTCTTCTTTCGTTTCATACACCATGGACGTTGCTTAACTTAACTGATACAACGAGAACCGGTGCATTCAACGCACTATCGACGCTGGCTAGGTATAATAATCTTTATAATTTAAAATGGGCAAGTTTACAATATCAAACTTTTAATACCGCCTCACTTAAGCAGTTACTCGTTCGATAGTGACATTCACGTGCCATGCCACTGTGATGTCTAATGAAAACCTCTCTAATACTTACTGAGGGTTGGGCTAGTACTCTAATACTTACTGAGGGTTGGGCTAATACTCTAATACTTACTGAGGGTTGGGCTAATACTCTAATACTTACTGAGGGTTGGGCTAGTACTCTAATACTTACTGAGGGTTGGGCTAATACTCTAATACTTACTGAGGGTTGGGCTCATACTCTAATACTTACTGAGGGTTGGGCTAATACTCTAATACTTACTGAGGGTTGGGCTAATACTCTAATACTTACTGAGGGTTGGGCTAATACTCTAATACTTACTGAGGGTTGGGCTAATACTCTAATACTTACTGAGGGTTGGGCTCATACTCTAATACTTACTGAGGGTTGGGCTAATACTCCATTACTTACAGAGGGTTGGGCTAATACTCTAATACTTACTGAGGGTTGGGCTAATACTCCAATACTTACTAAGGGTTGGGCTAATACTCTAATACTTACTGAGGGTTGGGCTAGTACTCTAATATTTACTGAGGGTTGGGCTAATACTCTAATACTTACTGAGGGTTGGGCTCATACTCTAATACTTACTGAGGGTTGGGCTAATACTCTAATACTTACTGAGGGTTGGGCTAGTACTCTAATACTTACTGAGGGTTGGGCTAGTACTCTAATACTTACTGAGGGTTGGGCTAATACTCTAATACTTACTGAGGGCTAGTATTCTAATACTTAACTTCGCCCCGGATTACAAAACAATTGTAATAAAAATTAATATTTCTTTTTGTACATATTTCTAAGTTTTTTTTTAATTTATTGTTATATTTTTTGTTGTTGTTGATGATTGTTTTGTAAAAAAATAAAGTGTAAATAAATAAATAAAATAAATACTTACTGAGGGTTGGGCTCAGTGGTCAGGTCAGGCCCGTGCTGGTAGTGGGCCGTGGCGGGGGTGTTATCACTGGGCCCATTCTGATCCGCGGGGCTAGAGGTGGAGGGGCCAGGGGCGCCCATGCTGTTGGCAACACTGGAACAAGAGAGTTGGAATAAGTTACAACAGTGTCCATCTATTTTTTACTTCGTTTTTAGAGAGGTTTTTAACTCATAAACGAGCGGTTGTCTTACACGTGAGACAACTAAACGAAATAGTCCCACAAGCTGTTCAACGATGGCACAAACTGTACAGTACTGTACATGGTGTTGGTTAAAATCAAATGATACAATTTCTGTTTCAAATATCAAGTATCTAGGTTTAGCTATTGTTGGGCTACGTTGATTTTGAATTATAGAGTGTATCCTGTCAGTTCCATCAAATTATTATTAGACTATTATTATTAAAATTATTATTAGACTAATAAATTATTATTAGACGGGTCAATTAACAATACCATTGATTCGCAAATTGAATATTCGTCACCGCGTTTTTACAATAATAAGCTTTTCCTTTAAAGAGGAAGCTTTTTATTCAGATTCAGGCGTTTCTTGTCAACAAATTTCAGCATAAGATATTTATCTTTTAAAGGTGGGGTATAAATTAATGTTATTTTGTAAAAATAAATACATGGACACTTGAAGAAAAAAAATGATCTTTGATATCTGAAGTTGCCATTTTTGTTAAATATGTTTATAATATATTTCATTACAGGCTTGCTAGAACTGACATAATATTTTCTTTGGTGAGATACAATGTATAGTGTGTATACTAATCACTTACGTAGCAGTGGCTGCGGCCGCACCGTACTTACTTAGCAGTGGCTGCGGCCACACTGTACTTACTTAGCGGTGGCTGCGGCCACGCTGTACTTACTTAGCAGTGGCTGCGGCCACACTGTACTTACTTAGCAGTGGCTGCGGCCACACTGTACTTACTTGGCAGTGGCTGCGGCCACACTGTACTTACTTGGCAGTGGCTGCGGCCACGCTGTACTGCTGCAGCATGAGAGTGGCCGCGTCCAGCAGCACCTGGATGTTGTGCAGACACTGGAGTCTGGCCTCGACCCCTTGTCTCGCCTGGGACTCCATGCCCCGCAGCTGCTCGTCGGAGAGGCCGCTGAAGTCTGGGGGCGGCATGGGCGGGGGCACACCTGCGGCGAGAAGGGGGGGGTGATAAAAAGAGAATGGGGGGGGGTGAGAAAGAGTGAATGGGGGGTGAGAAAGAGATAATGGGGGTGAGAAAGAGAGAATGGGTGTGAGAAAGAGAGAATGGGGGTGAGGAAAGAGAGAATGGGGGTGAGAAGAAGAAGTGGAAGGAATGGGGTGTGAGAAAGAGAGAATGGGGGTGAGAAAGAGAGAATGGGGGTGAGAAAGAGACAATGGGGGTGAGAAAGAGAGAATGGGTGGAGAAAGTGAGAATGGGGGTGAGAAAGAGAGAATGGGGGTGAGAAAGAGATAATGGGGGTGAGAAAGAGAGAATGGGTGTGAGAAAGAGAGAATGGGGGTGAGAAGAAGAAAGGGAGGTGAGAAGAGAGAATGGGGGTGAGAAAGAAGAAGGGGGTGAGAAAGAGAGAATGGGGGGTGAGAAAGAGAGAATGGGGGGGTGAGAAGAGAATGGGGGGTGAGAAAGAGAATGGGGGGGGGATGAGAAAAGAGAATGGGGGGTGAGAAAGAGAATGGGGGGGTGAGAAAAGAGAATGGGGGGTGAGAAAAGAGAGAATGGGGGGGTGAGAAAAGAGAATGGGGGGTGAGAAAGAAATGAGAGAGGGGGGGTGGAGGAGAAAGAGAGAATGGGGGGTGAGAAAGAAGGGGGGTGAGAAAAAGAGAATGGGGGGGGTGAGAAAAAGAGAATGGGGGGGAAGGAATGGGGGGTGAGAAAAGAGGAATGGGGGGGTGAGAAAAAGAGAATGGGGGGGTGAGAAAATGAGAATGGGGGGGTGAGAAAATGAGAATGGGGGGGTGAGAAAAGAGAATGGGGGGGGTGAAAGAGATGGGGGAAAAAGAGAATGGGGGGGTGAGAAAAGAGAATGGGGGGGTGAGAAAAAGAGAATGGGGGGGTGAAAGAGAATGGGGGTGAGAATGGAATGGGGGGTGAGAAAATGAGAATGGGGGGGTGAGAAATGAGAATGGGGGGTGAGAAAGAGGAATGGGGGGTGAGAAAAGAGAATGGGGGGGGGGGGTGAGAAAAAGAGAATGGGGGGTGAGAAAGAGAGAATGGGGGGGTGAGAAAGAGAGAATGGGGGGGTGGAGAAAAGAGAATGGGGGGGGGTGATAAAGAGAATGGGGGGTGAGAAAATGAGTGAATGGGGGGGGTGAGAAAATGAGAATGGGGGGGTGAGAAAATGAGAATGGGGGGGTGAGAAAATGAGAATGGGGTGTAGTATTTAGCCGCAGGACAGGGTAATGGCGGCCGACGCCTAAATTTCATTATATCGCCCTATTCACACTGTCAAATTAGGACTAATAATAAGTCCCATTATTCCAACAGCGAGCAGTAAGCCAACAAACAAGACCTATTATTACGTGGGCAAAATCCCAAATACGGGGTAACTTGTCATGTTCAGGCTATGTTTCGAACTTGCGACCTCTAGTTTACCAGACTGTCCGCGACGACTTCCAACACTGAGCTAAGGGAACATAAATACTAGTGATAAAATGTAAGGTTCCACCTATGTATGTATATAAAGTATTTCAATCGGTTAATTTTTTTTAACAATTTTTATAGATGTTTATTATACAACAAAGGTTTATAACAAAATCCGTCACTTTGTTTTGGACAACATTTCTTAAACATCTAAGTCATTAGAGACAGGGATTCCACGCTCTATTCACAGGAAACTTCCATATCTGCCACCCACAATACAGACAAGCAGCCTGGGTATGACCGAGGAGAGTCAGGATTACAAAGATTTGAACCAAGCTAAAGACCTGTTCACCAGTCTTTATCTTGTTGTCGAGATATGGTATCTCAAAGGTAGCATTGACACTGGCTATGTTTATTTTTTCTTCTGGCACATTTAGGGCGGAATTAATAGACGTTTTTGTAATACTGCTGTGGCGCTAAGTCACGGATTGCGTACTGTGTAAGATAGGGAAAACCGACACTTTGAAATGTGATATAGAATTTGTCTATTAATTTCGCCCTTAGACAACTAGTAGAACCTTAAAAGAAAAATTCAGGATCTGAAGTATTGCTACTTTGGAGATTCAGCGATCAGAAAATGAATGACTCAATAGTAAATACAGGCATGATTATTTTCAAAATGCCCCCACACATGATTTCTTTTTTGCAACCTTCCTGGAAGTGTGACTACCATTGCATACTCGTAAACTTTATACTGAGGCACGACCTAGGACACTCACTGTAAGCCATGAAGGGCATCATAGAGGGCAGGAAATGAGGGGGGCCCATGCAGGGGGGCATGCCAGGGAACTCGGGGAAAGCGCCTGGCTGTTGTGGTCTACCAGCGCTGGGGCCGGGCGTGGATCCTGTGAGGACAAATGAGAAATCAGTCATATGTGAGGACAAATGAGAAATTAGTCATATGTGAGGACAAATGAGAAATTAGTCATATGTGAGGACAAATAAGAAATTAGTCATAAACAGTCGAACCTAGATAAAAGTGAACAATTTCCAGGTATACAATTTACATCTCTAAAAGTGTAAGTAGTGCTTTATTTAGACTGTCAGCGCAAGACAGGTAGTCCCATTATGCCAACAGTTTAACAAAGCACCTCTTTATTTATTTGAGTTTAAATACAATGTACATAAAATAACAAGTAGAGAGTAAAGATAATAGAAAACAAGATAAAGAAATACTAGTGGAAGATAATATAACAATAGTAGTAATAATAGTAATTAAAAGAAAAGAAAAAAAAAAAATTACATTCAATCACACATAAAAGGTAAAGTAACTGTATTCATTGGAGAAACCTGGATATAAGATATAAAAAATTACCGGTCCCTTGAGTTCTTTAATTTTTTATTTTTTTATTTAACAAATATTTTGTTTGTTAAATAAAAAATAAAATTGTTTATATCCAGGTTTGACTGTAGGTAGGTTTTTCGCTTCTTTTCAACTGATCAGGTCATATCAAAATGGGTATTTTATCCTCCACTCACTGGAAACTCACAAACCAGCTACCCACACTAACCTTACTTAAGCCTGGTTTGGGCAGGAAAGAACTTTAGTCAGCATCACAAATATTCGGATTTGAATAGTCACCCATCCAAGTCTTCACTTAACTGTTTAACTTAAATGATGGAACGAGAATATGTGAATTCAACGAATCGATTATGATAAATTTTAAAGAATATTTGTGTTAATCACATTCGTGATATCACAACTACTCAAACTCGCTTTACTAAATTTACGCTGAAACCGGGACTTGAACCACCGACCTCCAGGTTACATGTCCACCGCCTTATCGATCAAGCTACTGAAGTCGGTTGATTATGATAAATTAAACTAATTGATCAAATTGATCAGAAGCTTATTTCAAGTACAAAAATTAATCGGAAAGATAATTGAAAAAAGAGCAAAAAAAAATACTTTTCAAAAACTAACACAGTTCCGGTATGTCTAGATATACTCGAAAAATGAGTTATCATTATTGTGTTAAAATCAAAATTACTCAAACTCGCTTTACTTTATTTTTGCTCAACTTTGGACTTGAAGCACTGACCTCCAGGTTACGAGGTCGATGTCTGGCTGGGGGGAGAAGACCAGTGTCTCTGGTCAACTCTTACAAGCCAGGCTAGCTTGCAGTACTCACGATGCGATGGTTGATCCATCAATCTACTGAGGTCAGCTTTGCTCGAGAAGTAACATGAATGGGTGAGTGGAAGAACCAGGAATGTCAAAAATCGATTTTTTTTTTTTTCTCTCGTAGAATAAGAAAGAATATACTCTTTTCTATCATCTCTGTGAATATGAAGGAGAAATACCCCTTAAAAGTATATTTTTTTTCTATTTTAAAGTGGGGGAAGCCTACTCATTAGCATGATAATATCTGTCTTATTTTTGCTTTCCTGAAAAGTCGATTTTTGACATTCCTGGTTCTTCTACTCACCCATTCACATCATGCTCACCTGGTGGCGACGGGTGTGGGTGCGAGGACCCAGGGGTGGCATTGGTGGTGGGGGCGCCCCCACTTGCAGCAGAGGGGGGAGGGGGCGGCTGAGCCGGCTGGAACGGCATGTGCAAGGGGTTGAAGGGGAAGGCGAACGGCGGGAGGGGGGGAGGGGGCTGGAGGGGGGCGCCGTGGGGGGGAGCGGGAGCACCGGGGGGCGGGGGGGAGGTGCGGGGGGGTGCGGGCGGCTCCAGGATGGAGGTGCGACAGGTGGGGCAGGTCTGGTGGCGCTGGAACCAGGAGCGGAGACACGACGTGTGGAAAATGTGGTTGCAGGGGAGCTTCTTGGAGGCTGAAACATGGTTCAAGTGAACAGGAATCGTCAGTACAGTAAAGGGTTGGGAGGAAGAGATTGCCACAGGCAATAACCCCGCCCTTTAGGTAGGACATTTCTCTCTTTTTTTCCTTCTTGTATATTTGTTTAATCTTTTTGTTTTTCTTTATATTTCGTTGTGTTCTACTATATATAATTTTTGTTCTACCTATTAAAACTTTAAAAAAAAGGCTCGTATGCAGGGACTTTTTTGTAATCCCTATAGGGTTCACTGTAGGGTGGTCACGAGCTTGCTATAAGGAATACTTCGACCTTGACAATTATTTATTAAAGAAACATCTGATTGCACATGCGCACAGACGCTTTAAACAAACGTCTCTGAATAACAAAATCAGCTGAAGGGACAAATGACCCAGGCATCCCTACAGTGAGGACTCTGCATACCACCCTAAAGTCTGGATGAAGTATTATAATACTATTAAACCCAGATGAAATACTATTACACTCAGATTATACCATTCTATTATATTTATTAATTTATTACTAGCTAAAACTGCCGTCTTTATGTTTTTTTTTTTGCCCGTGGCTCGGGTACTATTTACAATTTCAAAGGAGGAGACTCTGTGCCAAATTTGGAGAGTCATTTGATCCGGCCGCTTCGCACACACTCACACAAAGCTCACACTCACCCGACTGCATCTCCTCCCGGCAGATAATGCACACTCACACAAAGCTCACACTCACCCGACTGCATCTCCTCCCGGCAGATAATGCACACTCACACAAAGCTCACACTCACCCGACTGCATCTCCTCCCGGCAGATGATGCACACTCACACAAAGCTCACACTCACCCGACTGCATCTCCTCCCGGCAGATAATGCACACTCACACAAAGCTCACACTCACCCGACTGCATCTCCTCCCGGCAGATGATGCACACTTGCACAAAGCTCACACTCACCCGACTGCATCTCCTCCCGGCAGATGATGCACACTTGCACAAAGCTCACACTCACCCGACTGCATCTCCTCCCGGCAGATGATGCACACTTGCACAAAGCTCACACTCACCCGACTGCATCTCCTCCCGGCAGATAATGCACACTCACACAAAGCTCACACTCACCCGACTGCATCTCCTCCCGGCAGATGATGCACACGTTGTCCGCCTCCGTCAACTCCTCCGCGGAGGCGTCGGGAAAGCTGTTGTTCAGGTGGTGGATGGCGCGGCGCGAGTTGATCACATCCTTGAGCGCCTTGCGGAAGGAGCGCGCCGCGTAGTACATGGGGCGGAAAGCGAAGAGGGGGAGGGTGTAGACGCGCATCATGATCAGGACGAAAATGATGTACATGATCACCTTCACGAAGCCTGGGGGATGGGAGAAATAATAATAATAATGTAGTCACTGTGGCAGAGCGAGTTAGCGCGCTAGGCATTGCACACATGGTGTGACCTGGGTTCGATTCCCAGCGGGGGAGGATTTTTTCTGCTTTGTACTTGGATGTTCGGGGTCCACTCATACCTCGTGAGGAAAATGTGTAGCTGCTTTAATGTGAAGCAACGACCAGTGGCAGAATCTAAGGCAAAAAAATAATACAAGATATTGTAAATTAAAGTGGTAAAGTCCTATGATTCTGCGCTACCCACTAAAATTGTGACATAATAACACAAAGAAGAAGCATTTCATAAATAAATTTAATAAAAAATAAATGTGTTTCTATGTGTTATTCTATCAGAATCTTAGAGGGTAGCGCAGACATTTAGGACTTTTCCATATCTTTAGTATCCCAACATCTAATTTTTGCCTATAATTCACATCAAAGGAGATATTCATTTTCTTCACGAGCTATGAGTGGACCCTGTACACTCCAAGTAAATTCCTACCCCACTGGGGATTGAACCCAGGTCACCATGCTTGCAATGTCTAGCGCGCTAACTCAATCGGCCACGGTGACTACCTGGGTTTGAGTAATAAATGTTGCTATAACAAAATCTTAATAACTTTAATAAACGCTTTTGCATTATTTCAGGCCATTTTACCTTTACATCCATGACATTTCGGTAACGGAGAAACAAGGTTGGAATTTTCCGCTCCGGTCGGGATTCGAACCCGCAACCTCCGGGTCAGCAACCAATGCTCTTAACAACTAAGTCACGGAGGTCGGCTGGTTCATTAGCTATGATTCACTTACTCATAACGAGTTCCATGTATAAGAAAAACACGGCCTTGTTCTCCCAGAATATCTCCCGGTTCAGATCGATCGTATGCAGAGCGTACTTGATGAGAATGTTGACGACAACGGTCATCAGAATGGCGTATTCGAACCCGAACACTATCATCACAGACGCTCCCTTGGTGACGGTGGTCTGGTATGCTCCCACAACAAAGTACATATCCAGGAGTCCTAGCATGGCTAGTAACACTGCAAGTAGAACAACAAGAAAAAAGTTAGTTTCTCAAAGTGGTACACTGACACATGTCATTTACTTTTCTAACTGTACAATAAAATTAAAAAAGGTTTTTTTTTAACATGTAGAAATCTTTAGAGTATAGTTATAAGAATAAAAAGGTTTTTTCAAGGTATTTTATTTTGAGGAAATAAAATAAATAACTTCCAGTCTGATCTGACAATAAGTATAGGATCTAGGACTTCTGAAAGTGACCACATAGAAAGGTAGCTACAAGAAATAATTAATACCATAATATATAAAAAGATACCATTTTTGTTTCACTCAATGAATGATTTCGGAAGAGATTTAGGGACTTTTTTATGGTGTTAATTAACAGATCCTTTGAATTCTTGGAATACATAGTAAGATAATTTTATATCAAAGGCTTGTGTGTTAATGTAGAGTTCTATTTATTAAAATCTATATCTATAAAAGAAAGCTGTCTGTATGTATGTGTGTATGTGTGTATGTGTGTATGTATGTATGTTCTTTATACAAATCCACACCGTTTGACCGAGAAACCTGAAATTTTGCACATAGGTCCGCTTGGATCAGGAAATTCTTCTAGGCTAGATTATATCTCCCTGAGGTTAAGCTACAATGAGTAAGGATAAAAAATAGATGGGTGACGCAAAATATATTAACGTTTTTTGACAAAAATGACATTTTTTCTCGAAATTTGTCGCGACGACCTGTCAACTCAAAGCGAGAAAGTTTTAGGCAAGGGTTTGAGCTTTCAATTGACATATCGATCGCGAATTTCTGATGAGCCGTTCTTGAGCTACGCCGGGTAAGGTAAAAGAATGGATGGGTAACACGTAAAATATTCACGTTTTTTAACCTAAATGACATTTTTTCTCGAAATTTGAAGTGAGACCTATCAACTCAGAGTGAGAAAGTTGTAGTCAAGGGTCTGAGGACAAAATTTTCAAGGTTTTCGACACATTCTCCCTCTCTCTCTAATTGTTTTTTGTGTGTGTGTGTGTGTTTGTTTCTCTTTTCATCTTTTTATCACTGTTTCTCTGTGTACCGGTAAATTTCTGGTGGCTAAAAATTTATGTGTAAGTTGATTTTATATTGTAGATGTGCATATGTGCAATAAGAAAGGATTTTATTATATTCTAACTGCGGCACCAGCCGCGTTGGAAAAAGGATTTTACTTCTTATGAGAAGCGGGAAATTTTACACTAATCCGCTTTATAAACCACAGCATTCTCCCCTCTTCTGTGGATTGAGTTTTTTTTTATTTGAACCGTTGTAAACGATGATTTCACGCTTTTTTTCTAATCCACAGTGTTCTCCCCTCTATAAGCCACAGTATTCTCCCCTCTTCTGTGGATTGAGTTTTTTTTTACTTGAACCGTTGTAAACGATGATTTCACGCTTTTTCCATTTTATTATTTTCCTTTAAAAAATCATTAGCAAATACACACTCAAATAACATCCTATGATTCAATGAAGAATAATAAAACTCAACATTAGGTACTTTCGTTTCAATAAATGCACACGGACAGATGGGTGACGCAAAATATATTCACGTTTTTTGACCTAAATGAGATTTTTTCTCGAAATTTAAAGTGACGACCTACCAACTCAAAGCGAGAAAGTTTTAGGCAAGGGTTCAGGCTTTCATTTAACATATTGATCGCGAAATTCTGGTGAGCCGTTGTTGAGATACACCGAGTAAGGACAAAAGTTGGAAGTTAAGCTACGATTTTGAAGAGCCGTTCATGAGAAATTTATTACCTGGACGCCAGTACCCTACAATTTGAGCGATGCATTGGTCTACCCTACAACATGGAGGAAATGGAGACGTCATAACGTATAGCTGTCCCACAACAAACTAACAAACTATCTAACAATGCTACCATGGGTAATAATTCCGTCCCACAACAAATTATACTACAATGCTACCATTTTTACCTTTAAAAGCATGTAAGAAGAAAACTTGATCAAAATCAAATTAAACAAATTTTGTTGTTGTGATATTCTTCTATATTATTAAAAAGAACCAAGATGACCAATTTTGCGGGGACGGGTTTGAAGTATTACGAGGTTTTCATAACTTATTTATTCATGCCCTATACCCATAATGTACCAAGATTTGGGTTGTTAATTCGTTTGACATTTGAAAGAGAATGCTGAAGACATTATCAGCACCCTTGAACAGACATTTTGTTTAAAATTATGGTAATTACATATATGTATTATAGTCATTGTATATAAAAAATTGTAAATAAAGCTTGATCAGAATTGTTGATAATAACGTAAGTACCCTACACGCAAGTACCCTACAGCGCGAAGTATCCAAGTACCCTACAAAAATGGCTTCCCCTTCTTTCCTCCAAGGCTATCAACGAGCGCTGATTTCCATGCATTGTTGGCATCACTGTATAATTAAAACCGTTTTTTCTTTTCATTTCAATTTTTGCGGGAAAAAGGCGTTTGAA
Source organism: Bactericera cockerelli (assembly GCA_024516035.1). NCBI lineage: Eukaryota > Metazoa > Arthropoda > Insecta > Hemiptera > Triozidae > Bactericera > Bactericera cockerelli. Next base: position 35,431,437 of record CM044958.1, read on the forward strand.
CTTTGATCTTAAAATTGACCATGCCTGTTTGAATATTCTTGATAGTTATTAATGATACTTAGATAATTAATACTTAATAATGATACATTGATAATTAATACTCAATACTGATACCCTGATAATTTATAATGATACCGAAGTAATAATAGAAGCACAATATAGAGTACTGTAAATATAAAGTGAAAAGTACCTACTTTCCCTAGATCCTATAAAGGTAAGTTTCTCTTTGTTAATTTCAATTTTTAAAATTATTTCTGCGATAGTTTTCTATCAGTAGTAAACCAAGGTCTAATACATTTCGAAAAGCAAAATATCTTAAATGGAAAGTATCATTCTGTTTCCTTTTTAAATGGAAGTAGTACCTTAGGTACATTTAAGTAAATAAGTACATTTTAGTAATCTGAACAGAAAAAAACATGCCTATTCACTCTTGGTTTTTTTTTCTGTTAGAAAACAAACGGAATGGAAATTTATACTTCATTTTAGTAAAATTAATGTGATGTATCTACAACTTTTCTAACTTAGCACATTGCATAACTGTTTAATATACAGTTGTCCACACAAAATTGAAGAGAAATATTCTGCAGTTATGCACCTATTACTTATGACATTTGCTTGGTTTCAAGAAAATACGCGCATTGTTATTTTTAAGTACTGACACTTTAATAAAAAAAAATCATTGAATTTATGATGAGTAAAGGAAGCACTAGGACACCTTAATCAATAGGTACCTACCTAACTAGGTACTTTCCTAATAATAAATGATAGGTTCATAATATGCATGCATAGCAGGAAGAAAAATAAACTGGTGTGAACATCACACGACTTTCAATTACAATTCAGGAAATTTTACCAGAAATTAAAACATTTTTAAGTTAAATTTAAAGAAAAATCGTGATTTAGTTACAAATGATTTAGTAAATAATCTCAGAATTTAGCGATAATAGAGAGGATGAATTGTGTCCAGAATTGGCAGTATATCTATCTCACAAATTAAATTTATCTAATGGGTACGTTTTCATTTTCTATTTTCATTTTTTGCGTCCAATGAACTAGAATACGCCTTTCTATTATATTGCTCGCCCCATATATAATAATAATAAAATAAAATAAAAAACAGCAACTCAGTGGGAACATTTTTTTTTCTCCCGTAAGAGCCTGCAAGTATGTTTTTTAGGATAAAAATATTATCCTAATGATAAGGTATCTGAAGATGCAAGGAGTACATTAGAGGATCAAGGAAAAAAAAATCGACCAATTTCTGAATATGTTTAAAATATGTAAAAAAAAAAGGAAAAAAATTGTCTTCACCCAAACATACAAATAAAATTCATACAATATAATAATTATAAAAAAAATGTTTTTTTAGGATTATGTTAAAACCTATTTTACCTAGGAAATCAATCGATTGTTGAGTCTTACATGAAGAGGTTATTTATATTTTATGTACATTACAAATCATTTCAATTTCAGACAATCATCATGCCACCAAAAAAACGCAAATCCATTGGAAGTGTTCAACCTAAAGCAAAACAAATGAGACAGATCCGCATGAATGAGACCGCAGCACAGAGTCAATCCCGTCTACAAACAAATAGAGAAAGAATTGAAGAGACAAGAAGGCGAGAAACGGAAGAAGAAAGAACAGAGAGACTGACACAGAATAGAATGAGAGTTGAAGAAGATAGAAGAAACGAGACCGAAGAAGAAAGAACAGAGAGACTGACACAGAATAGAATGAGAGTTGAAGAAGATAGAAGAAACGAGACCGAAGAAGAAAGAACAGAGAGACTGACACAGAAAAGAATAACAGTTGAAGAAGAAAGAAGAAACGAGACCGAAGAAGAAAGAACAGAGAGACTGACACAGAATAGAATGAGAGTTGAAGAAGATAGAAGAAACGAGACCGAAGAAGAAAGAACAGAGAGACTGACACAGAAAAGAATGAGAGTTGAAGAAGAAAGAAGAAACGAGACCGAAGGAGAAAGAACAGAGAGACTGACACAGAATAGAATGAGAGTTGAGAAGATAGAAGAAACGAGACCGAAGAAGAAAGAACAGAGAGACTGACACAGAAAAGAATGAGAGTTGAAGAAGAGAGAAGAAACGAGACCGAAGAAGAAAGAACAGAGAGACTGACACAGAATAGAATGAGAGTTGAAGAAGATAGAAGAAACGAGACCGAAGAAGAAAGAACAGAGAGACTGACACAGAATAGAATGAGAGTTGAAGAAGATAGAAGAAATGAGACTGAAGAGGAAAGGACAGAGAGAATAACAGAAGACAGGATAAGAACAGCTGCAAGGAGACAAAAAAATCCAGAACTCGCTATGGCAGGCTTTGCTTATGACAGGCAAAAGGACTATGCTAATCATCCAAAAATTCGAATTGGTTCTATGAACAAAATTTGCCGTCATTGCCAAGCACGAAAGTTCCCCACAGAGCCTCCTGGTTTGTGCTGCAATGGCGGAAAAGTAAAATTGGAGCCTTTAGCGCCACCACCTGCCACACTACAAACATACATGGCTGGAGAGACTACAGAAAGTAAACACTTCCTGAAAAACTTGCGACGGTACAACAGCTGTTTCCAAATGACGTCATTCGGTGCTACAAATATCGTAGAACAGTCTGGATTTCAGTCAACCTTCACCATACAAGGACAGGTAAGCTAGATTGAATTATTATTATTAATAATAATAATAACATCCTCGAGGTATGAATGAACCTCACACAATCAAAGAAAAAATGTATACCCGCTGGGATTCGAACTCGGGCATCTCGCATACTTGGTCAGTGTAATACTGCTCTGTCACGGAGGCCGCCAAAAATAGCAATTTTTGTTATTCATAGATATATGTGAATTCACGGAATCTAAATTATATCACTATAAACGTAACTAATAGATATATTTTTTAACTCATCTCAGTAACTTGATCGTTAAGGCTGAAGATGGTGGTTCGACTACCAAGCAATGCATGGATTTAGTAATTCAGTTTTGAGTAATTGTGATATCACTCACATGATTAACTAGAAAATCTTATATTTTTCCCACTCCAGGTTTACCATCGCATAGGATCCATGCTACCACCAGAAGGTGAAACACCGAAGTTCCTCCAGATTTACTTCATGGGGGATGAAGAGGAAGAGACTGAGACTAGGTGTCACCACATTCCAGGTGTTCGGTCTGACATTGTCAGTAATATTCAGTCTATGTTACACCAGGAAAACCATCTTCTCCAATCATTTAAATCTTCTCTGGAGAAGATGACCCATGATGAACATAGAGTTGTCATTAAAGCAGATCGAACTCCAGTGGGTATGTTCTTTTTTTGTTTGTTTTTATGTTTTTTTTTTTTAACGTCACTTTCAACTGCATGGTCATATCACGATGGGGGTGTTACCATCCATTTGCAAGAAACTCACAAAACTACTACCCACATTAACCTCACCTAGCCTAGCTTAGGCCGGAATCCAGCATCACGAAGTATCCACCTCGCTGGGCGTTGCTTAACTTCGGTGATCCTACGAGAATCGATGCATTTAACACGCCATCAACACAGACAGATAAGTTTTTATTTTCCTTATCCTATAGAAAGGAAAGTAATAGAATCACCGCAAATTTTCGTGGTCAGTTTTTAGTGCCAAAACATGTTTTAGTGTCCCGAGAGCCTAAATGCAAAGTTTCAGCCATTGGTCCGTGTGTCAGTAAGAACGGTAAGAGCTACTTTGGTATGTAATACTTTATTTTTAGAGATGTGATGCGAAACTTTTCAATGAAATCGGTGCCGCCAGTGGCGGCCTTTTGATCGCCATCTGACGATTCTGGTTAAACGATAAAAAAATACGTTATTAGAACAAGTTTTTCTTAAAAAAAAAAAAAAAACAATAGGTTTCAATGGGTTTAATTCGATCATTTTTTGATATCTTGAACTTTTAGAAATCCGGCCCCAATTCCCCGGTATTTTGGGTGGGGACCCAATTGGGCTCATTTTTCCATTATTAATCCTAGACAGGAGTTGTGACGTATCAAATTCAACGCTTTTGAGGTGCTGATTAAAAATTTGATGATACTTTCTAGCTAACTGTTACCGTTGAGTCACCAATGGCAGAATCCGAATGTTGTGTGGTGTCACACCAGTTTATTTTCATTATTTATTAATGAGTAGGTTATACTTTTACTTTGGTCCATTTCGAGAACTCCGTGTTGTACTTCATGTTATGTTCTATTGTTCATATTATAGGTATCATTATCAGTGACTGGTTGATTTAAACTTAAACGTACACTTTAGTTTTACGAAACAACTCTTCGTTTTATATAATAATAAATACTAACAACCATATCATGTAGAGTTACCTATATGTAAGGAGGTGCGTTGTAAATAATATATTTTATGCATACATTTTTAAATGAAATATAGGTAATTATAAAATTACCTATTTAAAATAAAATTACCAATGTACAAAAAAAATTCAACTACTTTTCAAGAAAATATCTATATAGTTCTTTTTTTAATTTGCAGGAGAACATGAAAGACGGTTTAATGCTCCTCAAGTCAATGAAGTTGCCATTTTAATGACAAATGATATACAGCAGCACAGGGATATTGTAATTGAAAAAAGAAGCAATGTAATAAAAAGAATCACAGAGACACATGCTTACTATGATGGATTACAATATCCTCTCATATTCCCCTATGGAGAAAGTGGATATCATTTTCTAATCAAACAGATCACACCAGCTACTGGTGAGCCGACTTCCAAGAAGGTCTCAGCCATGAACTTTTATGCATACAGACTTATGATTCGCGAGAATGAAAACCACATTCTAAAATGTCGACAACTTTTCCATCAATTTGTTGTCGATATGTACGCGAAAATTGAAACCGAGAGATTGTTGTACATACGACACAATCAAACTAAATTGAGATCAGAACAATATGTCCACCTTCGTGATGCTGTTGCAAATGATGGCAACGTAGACCCCAATGAATTAGGCAGAGCGACGATTCTACCATCCACATTCACTGGGAGCCCCAGACACATGCATGAATATGCACAAGATGCTATGGCGTTTGTGAGAACATGGGGCCGTCCAGACCTATTCATCACATTTACCTGTAACCCAACATGGGATGACATAAAAGAATTGCTGTTGCCTGGACAAGCCGCAAGTGACAGGCACGATATTACTGCCCGTATATTCAAACGGAAATGCAAATCCCTGTTAGATTTACTCACCAAGCAACAAGTTTTTGGGGAAGTTAGATGCTGGATGTACTCCATTGAATGGCAAAAGAGAGGTAAAGTGCTTCTTTTTTCTAAAGCAGATTACTGCTATTTTCAAAAGTCATAATATCACAACCAATAATTAAACCTTATACAGTGGTAAATTTTTACGGTTCTGGCAGGACCCGCACTAGCGACCTACAGATTCCAAATTCTTCATCCAAATTTACATCTTTTGATAAGATAAGCCAGATGAAACGTATAATTTTCAGTTGTTGGTCAAAGATTTCTAAATAAAACCCAACTGATGAGTACCAACCTATCTAATTATTATTTATTTTTATTTCTTCAGGTCTTCCCCATGCCCACATTTTGGTTTGGTTAGTGGAAAAAATTAGACCAAATCAGATTGACCAAATCATCTCAGCGGAGATACCAGACAATAATGTCGATCCTGAGCTATTTCAAATTGTGACTAAGAACATGATCCATGGTCCATGTGGTTCCCTGAATAGCAACTCACCATGTATGTCTGATGGAAAATGTACAAAGAGGTAAATTGTTTATTATAACAGGTTTATACCTAATTCTAATGGTACTTAAGTATTCAAAACTCCACTAATATAAATGATTCATAAGAATAATATAGGTAATCTATATACAATTATAAAAAATGAAGTTCGATTTGAATAATGATATAGTTATAGCAAGCATAATTAGGTATATATTACTTACACATCACATACATTTTTAGGTAGGTAGGTAGGTACTCACTTAATTAATAGCAATTAATACTGTCCAGTGTACAGTAAGTACCAATTAAATAATAAATAAATAAATGTGTGTTCTTTGTGTTATTATATCAGAATTTTAGTGGGTAGCGCAGAATTATAGGACTTTTCCGTATTTTTGATATCCCAATATATAATTTTTGCCTATAATTCCGCCACTGGTCGCTCCTAACATTAAAGCGGCTACTCATTTTTTCTCACGAGGTATGAGTGGACCCCGAACACCCAAATACAGAGCAGAAAAAATCCTGCCCCGCTGGAGATCAAACCCAGGTCACCATACAGGCAATGCCTAGCGCGATAACTCACTTGGCCACAGTGACTACTCAATTAGATAATAATTAGGCATGTAAATTTTCCTGAAGCATATTCATTATAAATAGGTATCATTATAAGAAACTGATGTACTGACTTAAACACACACTGAAAATGAAAAAAGGACCAGGTCCTAACTAAATTTAAAAAAAACGGCTTTAAAAGTTATATATCTCAGAACGAAAACGAATTACGGCCTCCAAAGGTAGTGTAATAAATCAGAATGAATGACAAGTGAATTCCGCCAGTGTCCTTTAGTCATGTCTACCTGTGTTCCTCATGTCTACCTGTGTTCCTTAAAAAATACTTGGCCACATTTTGTATGAATCAAATTTAGTAGTTTTGACTTAATGTAGGTTGTCGTCGAATTTAGAAGAAAAAATTCAAGCTATAAAATATGGCCATTAGTGTACGGCCTGGCCATACGCCAGCCTCCGTGGCGTAATGGTTGTGACTACTGCCCGTAGTCCAGAGATCCCGAGTTCGATCCCCGGTTGGAGCAGACTTTTCGAAGAAAATTCTGTTCCCTCCAAACACGTGAGGCTGACATTTCCGGCCCTACCCAGGCTGGGTGAGGTTGATGTGGGTAGCTGGTACGATTCCCAGCGAATGGAGGGTAACACCCCCGTCCAGATCAGAATGTTAAAACCAAATAGAATCGTTGGCGTTAGGAAGGGCATCCAGCCATAAAAAACTTGCTCCAACCTACCAACCTCAACCATGAGGTTTAACAATGCCGACCCCAAAAGCAACATAAGCTAATATGGGATAAAGGCAAGGGAGATTTTTATATTTATAGTGTCTTAAAGATACTAGGTAAAAAAGTCTGAATGGACACTAGCCGAACTCACTTGGCCGTCTTTCTGAAATATCACTTCCTACTTTTAAAGCCCAAATTTTTTGGAAGGGTAGATAATTAAGTCCGAGGGGACATTGGCCAAATTCACTTGGTTTTAGTTTAGAGATATTACGTACTACCTACTTCTAGAAGCCAAGTTTTTTCGGAAGTAGTTGGAACTTGGTCATTATTTCAATAATATTATTAGGAATCATTATACCTCTACAACAATGTATTTTGTCCCTATAAATTTACATGACATTTTTTCTCCCTCTTTCTTTCAGATACCCAAGAGAAATGGTTCCAGAAACTGTCAGTGGCAATGACGGATACCCCCTCTACCGTAGAAGGTCAACTGACAATGGAGGCCAGTATGCTACATTGAAAGTGCGAGGAAATGATATGGATGTAGATAATAGATGGGTTGTCCCTTATTCACCCATATTGTCAAAAGCATTTCAAGCACATATCAACGTGGAATACTGCAATTCAGTCAAGTCCATTAAGTACATATGCAAATATGTAAACAAAGGATCAGACATGGCTGTATTTGCAGTAGAAAACAGAGATGAAATCCTACAATATCAGCTGGGACGATACATCAGCAGTAATGAAGCTGTGTGGAGAATATTTTCTTTCCCCATCCACGAGCGATATCCTACAGTGGTTCATCTAGCTGTGCATCTGGAGAATGGACAACGGGTTTATTTCACCTCCGACAATGCCCAGGCCAGAGCTGAAACGCCCCCTGAAACAACCCTGACAGCTTTTTTTTCCCTCTGTTCATCTGATTCATTTGCAAAGAAACTCCTCTACTCAGAAGTACCTAAATATTACACTTGGAACACAAGTACCAAGAAATTTGTAGCCCGTAAGGAAGGGAAACCAGTAGAAGGACAGGCAAATATGTATGCGTCAGATGCAATAGGCCGGATCTACACTGTGCACCCTAACAATGCGGAGTGCTTCTTTCTTCGGTTGTTGTTGGTTAATATCTGCGGCCCCACATCATTTCAGGCCTTGAAGAAGGTGGAGGATAGGGTTTGTGCAACATACAGAGAAGCATGCCAGCTCTTGAACCTTCTGGAGAATGACTCCCATTGGGACAATGCACTTTCAGATGCCTCAGAAACGGCCTTACCTCAGCAAATACGTTTCCTCTTCTCTATAATATTAACAACTTGCGCTCCATCGAACCCGCAAGAACTTTGGGAGAAACACAAGGAGAGTATGAGTGAAGATATTCTCCATCGTCATTCAAGCGACATGTATACACCGGTAATTTTCAATCAAGCTCTGTTAGAAATTGAAGATATTTGTACTTCAATTGCACATAAGTCGTTAGACCAATTAGGTTTAACGATTAATATAGATCGATCAGAAGTTGACCAGATTGATTACCGGCGTGAATCTAGCTTCAATGTTGAAGAGCTCCAGATTTTTGTAAGGGAAAACATCTCCAAACTAAATTGTGAACAAAAGGAGGTGTTCGAAATTATAATGAGCAGAGTTATAGACAAGCAAGGAGGATTTTTCTTCTTGGACGCTCCAGGAGGAACAGGGAAAACTTTCCTGATATCTCTTATCCTCGCAAAGATACGAGCCGAAGGTGGAATCGCATTGGCAGTCGCATCCTCCGGCATAGCGGCCACATTATTAGATGGAGGCAGAACTGCTCATTCTGCACTGAAGCTACCTCTGAACGTTGATCTGACAGAGATCCCAACATGCAACATCACCAAGAACTCAGGCATGGGTCGAGTTTTGAAAACATGCGACCTTATCATTTGGGACGAGTGCACAATGGCGCATAAAAAATCATTGGAGGCTCTGTCAAACTCTCTGAAAGATTTCAGAAGCAGCGCCCAGATCTTTGGAAATGCTTTAATTTTGCTGTCGGGCGATTTTCGTCAAACATTGCCAGTAATTCCAAGGTCAACCCCTGCTGACGAAATAAATGCCTGCCTGAAGTCTTCTTCTCTGTGGTGTCACGTAAAGACGCTCACTTTAAAAACCAACATGAGGATCGAGCTCCAACGTGACAACACTTCAGCCGGAGAGTTCTCTGAACAACTGCTGGCAATTGGAAATGGGTATGATACCACTCATAAACTACCAGAAGATTTCTGTACTCTAGCCAGTTGTACAGATGAACTTATAGCTTTGGTATTTCCCACTATTGAAACCAAATTCACAGACAAAGACTGGCTGAGTTCAAGAGCTATTTTGGCACCTAAGAACAGTGATGTTAATACTATCAACTCAACAATACTAGACAAAATACCAGGTAAGTGGTAGTATCACTGTTCTTTTACATTATCTGTCATTTTATGTCTCTAAATTCCTCTTAAAGTAAACAAAATATACCAGCGCCCATCGCCGGCTCCGCTAAATCATCAAGCACACACAAATGATAATCATACAAACATAAGATATATTATGTTTAGATATGCATATATTATTGTATATAATTATTAGCGGGTTATAATAACTACCGCCGCTTCGCCAGCCCATCAAACACACCATAAACACACCCACACTGAAAAAAAACCTAAATATTTTTTGCGTCACCCATCCAATTTTTATCCTTACTCATTGTAGCTTAACCTTAGGGAGATATAACCTAGCCTAGAAGAATTCCCTAATCCAAACGGACCTATGTGCAAAATTTCAGGTTTCTCGGTCAAACGGTGTGGATTTATATAAAGAACATACATACAATTATACATACACACACACATACAGACAGCTTTCCTTTATAGATATAGATATAGGTATGTGTATTGTAAGTACTTATTTTCAAACAAATAATGTATTAAATAACAGTACCCACGAACAAGGTACATAATTATTATCTATTTAACAAGTGCTCTTCTCTCCTACAGGCGAGTACAAAACGTACACATCACTGGACTCGATGATGAACCAAGACGAGGCAGTGAACTATCCAACCGAGTTCCTGAACTCTCTCGACCTGCCGGGGGTGCCACCCCATGAGTTGAAACTTAAAGTTGGCATACCAGTGATCCTGATGAGGAATATTCATCCACCTGAACTTTGTAACGGCACAAGATTGGTAGTCAAAAAATTGATGAATAATGTAATCGAAGCAACGATCATTAAAGGGAAGTTCAAAGGAAAAGATTTCCTACTTCCTAGATTGCCAATCATACCATCTGATGTGCCGTTTGAGTTCAAACGGATCCAATTTCCAATCAGGCCTGCATTCGCCATGACCATAAACAAGGCTCAAGGACAATCCCTTGAAGTGTGCGGTGTTGATTTAAAAACCCCCTGCTTTTCCCATGGACAGCTGTACGTGGCGTGCTCTCGCGTGGGCAAACCATCCAGTCTATACATCCATGCTCCTGAAGGGAAAACTAAAAATGTCGTCTATCCAAAAGCCTTGGAATAAAGTAAGTAAATAAATGCCTTAATTGTTACAACAATGCATCAATGACGAATAAAGCATTAATCAATATATGAAAATTTATATTTATAAATATAATAAAATGTTTTCCTTTTATTTCCAGGACCGCGGCCGGTGCAGAACTACGGCAGCTACAATACGCCGAGAATTTATTTGTTGTGAACATCACAACAAATAAATGTGTATGATGGATGATGAGGGGGGTTTTTAGTGGGTCGGTTTGCATCATCCTGAGAGGGTCCTCTACCCTTTCCGAGTGGTGTACATCATCCCCACACTGTCTATTGTCACTACGACAATATTCGTCCTAATCTCAGCATTGACACTCACACTCCAATAAGAGTGGGAGTTTTAATGTTGAGAGTAAGAGAGGATTTTACCTCCCGGGCATCCCCACCCAAAAAAAAAAAAAAAAAAAAAATACGTAGAAATACGTAGCATACTTGATATATAAGCGAAAAATCTAAATAGGACCTCTTTTCACCTCCTTTGAACCACCTTTACCTCCCCTCCCCCCCTAACTCTGTTTCCTCCCATGATAGACATCAGGACTTTTAGTATGCTTACTATCTCACCTTCCTGTACTAATATCCGAAAGAATTGGCTACCTCTCACGCACTCTACAACTTATTCCTTAATTAGACAGAGAAACTTGAAATTTTGCACATACATAGGTCCGTCTGGAGGAAGGACAAAAATCGATAGGTGGCAGAAAAAATATTCACGTTTTTCAACCTAAATGACTTTTCCTCGAAATTTGAAGTGATGTCAACTCAAATCGATAAAGTTTTAGGTCATATCGATCGCAAAATAATGATGAATCGTTCTTAAGGTACACCGACATGAAATGGATGGGTGACACAAAATATATTCTCTTTTATCGACTCAAATGACGCGTGTGTGTGTGTGTGTGTGTGTGGTGTGTGTGTGTGGTGTGTGTGTGTGTGTGTGTGTGTGTGTGTGTGTGTGTGTGTGTGTGTGTGTGTGGTGTGTGTGTGTGGTGTGTGTGTGTGTGTGTGTGTGTGGTGTGTGTGTGTGTGGTGTGTGTGTGTGTGTGGGTGTGTGTGTGGTGTGTGTGTGTGGTGTGTGTGTGTGTGTGGTGTGTTGTGTTGGTGTGTGTGTGGTGTGTGTGTGTGTGTGTGTGTCTGTGTCTGTGTGTGTGAGTGTTGTGTGTGTGTGGGTTTGTGTGTGTGTGGGTGTGTGTGTGTGTGTGTGTGTGTGTGTGTGTGTGTGTGTGCGTTGTGTGTGTGTGTGTGCGTTGTGTGTGCGTTGTGTGTGTGTGTGTGTGTGCGTTGTGTGTGTGTGTGCGTTGTGTGTGTGTGGCGTTGTGTGTGTGTGTGCGTTGTGTGTGTGTGTGCGTTGTGTGTGTGTGTGTGCGTTGTGTGTGTGTGTGTGTGTGCGTTGTGTGTGTTTGATGGGCTGGCGAAGCGGCGGGTGTAACCCGCTAGTAAAATATAATAAAAAACAAATAAATATTATGTGACAAAGTCTTACCTATGACTCTTATGTGGAAAATGTATGATATCATGGGACTCCTCTCCATCTGAAATTAGGAGAAAATATTTCATTAGCAAATCTCTGATAAATAATAATAACACCATATCTGATAATAATAACACTCTTTAGTGGAAGGTTACCACCAGGCGAGGTTAATACTCAAAGCATTTTCTACCACCTGATCTTCAGAGTCTTATTATTATGTGGTCACAAACTCAAATTGATGAGGAAAATTCCATGCACTAGGTGGGATTCGAACCAACAGATCCCTACGCTACCTGGATTACCAGACTAGGGCGTTAACCTTTGGAATACCAGTGCTATAATAAATAAGATTGGATGGGAAAATCATCAATAGGATTAAATTTGGAACAGAACAGAGTATAGGTACCTAATGAATTTTTAGCCTTTAAACTGAACATTTTACCATGGTATATTGTTACAGTAAATACTAAACAACTCTGATAAACACCACTCATAATCATAAATAACTGATTTATAACACCCTAAAGGTAATGGAAAGAGAAAATAAGCATACAATGGTAGATGTTTCTGTTCATTTACACAGCAAATAACTTACAAAATCAACCCTGTCTTCTGTTAACCAATGAAAAGCTTTTAGGAATAAAAGCAATGTGAAGAGGGCCACAAATTTGGGACTGAAATCGTCTTTGAATACAGTGAATGCCAGACATGTTTCCGTGACTGCATACCAGGACCTTTCCATCAAGTGCTGAAAAAATAAGAGAGTGATGTGATATCTTCATTTTGTTAATCAACAAAGTGATTTGACGTTTTTTACTCTAACCTATCTCAGTAAAATTGATATGTTTGACTCTGAAACTATTGTAATCCAAGCTGGAGTGTGCCTTATGCACGAGGCTACTGAGTTCAGTTCAATTTAAAAAGTTATAATCACACAAATGTTGCCTGGGAACGAGGTTGCACACTAGTGTGGGATGCAACATGTGCAGATTCCTCTGTAAAAAGCAACATTAATCAACAGACTTCAAAACTGCACATCATTTCTTAGACTTTTCTGTTGAAACTGTTGCTCCATGGGCACTTCATTGATAAAATTGGAAAATATTGTTAAAAAAAGAAACAGGAGGTAGAACAGTCAAAAATTTCATGATACAAAAAAATTGTCTGGCCATACAAAGAGGAAATAGCAATGTATCTTGGGTACCACCATTCAAAGTGGTGTTAAGTTTGAGGAAATATTTTATTTGTAAAAATATAGTACTGAAAAAAAGGAAGAAAAATATCACACAAGTGAATCTTGCCATATTTTTTTTTTTTTTTTTTTTTTTTTTTTTTTTTTTTTTACTATGCATATTTTTAATAAATGAGAACAATTAAAGTAATTTTTAATAACTTCACTTTTGTATTTTTATTGATGATGTTTTCCATTTAGACAGTCCAAAAGATATATTTTTACTTTTTTCAAGAGAGAGAGAGAGAGAAGTTATTTTGGACTTTATTTGGTGCATGTAACATTATATTTGTAATTGTTCTTCTGTATGCTGTATGGTAGGATTCTAGAAGTTATTTCTAAAATATTAAGCTTTTAAATTTGAACACTATTAGGAAGAAAAAAAACTCCAGCTCTATAGGCTCTGCCACAACTACCTAACTTCACAATTTCTGAGTAAGAATTGAAGACATGATCACATTCAAGTTTGGTTACCCTGTAAAACTACAACAATATAGGTAATAATGATTAGTCCTTTAAATTTAACAATGTACCTAGGTAATTTCTTAGTGAAGATAAAAAAAATGTTGCTCTTTCTATGCATACTTTGTTAATTTACAATACATACCTCAAATTCTGCTGCTCTTAACTGACCAAAGAAAATTTTCTTCACCAATTTTCCAGTCAGAATAACAAGTATTAGTGCCTGAATATAGATCACCTGGAAAATAGTAAACAATGAATACTTTATTAAAGACAGAAAGCGTGTAGGTAATTATCAATAATTAAATTCTATTTGAACAGTATAAACAAGGTACCAAAACTGATCATCAAAATTTCAATTGGAAGGCAATTTACATCTGAGATATTGAAATGTATTAAAATTAACATTATTGTAACTAGTAGCTTTCTGTGAATTGTAAACCTCACACAGATTCTATTATCAAAATATAAGCATGAGAACATTGAGATCTTTCATTCAATATCTGACTCAAAGAGTTTTAATTAAAAATATCAACTGGCCTACTTTTGAGTTCCTTTTTTAATTTTTTAAAACAGTGCAGCCCCCTTACCTTTCCCAATCACAAAATTTCACTTCAGATATCTAAAAATATTTTTAACAGCACTACAAGATTTCAAGAGCCTTTTTTAAATAAAATGAGAAAAATCATTTTTAATTTTCACCTAAACAACCCCCATGCAGTCCCAAGTGGCCTAAATCAGCCCAAAAACAATAGGTGAAATTCTAGGACCTCTATAGATATACTCAGGAAGATTGAAAGTCAAATTATTGCAAACTCAAATCATAAAATAGTAATATGTAAGGCCAGCCATTTTCCTGCCACAAATACTCATGCATGCATGTAGGTGTGTGGCCAGCTAAGAAAAAAAGTATGATTTATCTGTGGTGGAGAACTTCACATTTCCAAGTAGCAGAGCATTAGTAAGAGTCTCCTTTACTTTTCAAGTTATTTTCTTTATACTCTGATAATGCAGCCACTGGTTGTTACACATACAAGTAACTACACATTTTTGCTCATTAGGTATGAGAGTACCCTGACCATCCACAGTAGATAGTTATTTCAATATAGGTAATTCAACTGTGGGAAATTTCTTTCCAAAGCTATTCAGTAATACAAAACTGTGCCCTAGCCCATCTTCCTGGTGATAATGAAATATTTAAAACATGGAATTTCAAAAATTTGGCACTTAGTAAACTATGTCTCCTTATTCTGCCTTCTTAAGACTGTTGATCATAATACAAATCTGAAATTAAATTAATACTGAAACTAGGTAGGTACTTATACAGGTTATGAAGCCATTTCCTCATATTTTTTTGTATATTTTACTGAGATTATCAGTAATTGTTCATGGCTGTCAGGTAGGACATGTACAAGGTGGTATAGTTCTGAACACCTAAGCTTATCAGTAAATCAGTGATAACCGAACATAAGATTTTTCCAGGAAGTCTTGAGATCAGGGACAGCTCAATGAACAATTATTAATAACTTACCGCCATGCTAGAATTGGACTTGGTAATGTAAACCACAGATGGATAGAACTGCTTCTTCTGGTAGTAGGCATTTGCCACTACAGCTCCGGTTAGACCGAAACTTATCAGTGGTAACCCTAGACTTCTCATTTTGATAACAATTTCACCAGTCACAACACAACTAAAGATAATTTATAACACTGACTACAACACCTTGAAAATGTAACACATTTTCCTACGCAATTAAGTAGAATCTTATCTACTCTTTCCTCTAAGCCATTCTAAAGGAAAACAAGAGAAATATGGAAAACTTGGAAGAAATTCTAGAATTTCGTCATAGAAGATTTTATTTTTACAATTTTCTAGATTTTCCTTTTTCGAATTTGAATGTTTCAACTGAGTGAAGACAGCAAAACTTTATTTTTATTTTGTATGATGTGGTTCTTCTTGTCACCAAGTGTACCAAGTCATGAATAAAGTTCTACTATTGTCAAATATTCTGTTATAAAATAAAATGTAATAATCTTTCAATATTTCAATAATTGACATTATTAATATCACATCACTAAAACAATTGTTAATTTGAAGATTATTATGGTTGAAGATACAGCCCCCATTCATTTAAAATAAAATAACGAATTCTACTACAGATTTTTACAGTATTTTATCATATAATCTTCTGTTGGCCATCTTGAACATTTAAAGTACAGGAGAAAAAACCGCCAGAAAAATTATCAATCAAAAATAGGTATCAAAATTTCGATTTCGAAATCTAAAGTGTGACAAGTGCAAGTTGCAAGTTTGGACTTTCTAGAGTTTTTAGTGTGTAAAGCTAAAGATTGATCTATAGACTAAAAGTTATTAAAGTTAAAGAAATAAGATCGGCTCTCTGACTTTTATAAAAAAAATTGTGATTAATTAAACCTGAGAGATCTTCTATAACCTTAGTGAGACCTAACTGAACTAAGGACTTCACAAGTGAATTTCATTATTTCTCTCTTGATATAAATCTGAAAGGGTTTTTGATTTTCTAATGTCAAAAATAACCAAATATTTCCCTTATATCTCAAACATTAAATCATTGCTTTCTCAAGATAGCAGTTCTTGCAGTGACAATGATGTAGAATTTTTCAATATATCCTATTTGAAAAGTTTTTTGTATTTTATAGGTGAGTTTATAATGATCATTTTCCTCAGCAGTGTTTTTGACTGACTGTTTTCAACATTATAAAAACACATTAAACTGTATCTAGTGGTTAGTTGACAATGTTGTTACTTACTAGAGAGCAGTGGTTCCCTACAGGTGGTCCACAGGAGGTCAAGTAAGATGGTTAAGATGCACCTGCCAGGTCCTGGGTCATGTAGATTTAAGGTCCATTTGGAGCTCTGTGATGAGTGGAAATTGATCATAATTATGACCTTAAATCTACATGAGCTTGGAGCCTATCGGTGCATCTCAATAACCCAGCAATTAGGAAATTGTACAGAAAAGTCCCAGTAATTGTCAAGACATCAGAATTTTTAACAGTCTACATTTTTTTAATTCATCAGTTCTCACTCTGTTAATTAATGAAGTTACCCATCGTGATATGACCATGGCAGTTGAAAGTGACGTTAAACCCCACTTAAAAAAAAAAAAAAAATTAATGAAGTTAAGCAACATCCATCAAGATGAGTGTATGGATGACCATTCAAATTAAAACCCTTGTGATGCTTGTTATATCTGACCCAGCTCAGGCTGGGTGAGGTTAATTTGAAAAGCTGATTTGTGAGTTTCCAGCAAATAATGGGGAAACCCTCCATTGTGATGATGATGACCATGTATCTGAAAGCAAAGTAAAAAAAAATAGTTTGGTCAGCAAGATTAATAATTAAATACCTATGTACTGCAATTTTTCTCCAAGGTGAAGTATATTTCACCTTCTAATATGTTTTGAGGACTATTTCAGCTTCAAAAACTGTTATTATTTTTTTATACCAAGTACATTTTCTGGGTAGTTGTATGTTAACTTTCTTGGCCCCTCACATTGATCCTGTGAACCATACCACTCATCAAAAAAAGTTCTTGTATACAATACAATACTCTCTTTATCCTGCAAAAATCAATACCTTCCAAGTAGGTGCAGTACTAAAGTATTATCATTATTATTTCAGAAAAAGACAGCACAATCCAGAAGTTTTTGGAAGCTGACAAATGCAAACTACTGGCGGACAAATATTTAATAGCTCTCACATTTGCCTATTTTGTGAGAGCAGGAATCCCCATAGTCCAGTTTGATACTCTCACTTTCTTTGCAGCTTTGTAAGTTTTATTTACAATGTAAATTTTGCACAGAATTAGAAATCAATTTTTTGTAGCCCCATCATATGGATCACAATTTACTTTTACAAAATTAAATTTAAATTGGTCATGGGAGGAATCCATGCTGTATTGAAAACTCACAATCTTTAGTTAATAAATGTGATGGTGTGGAAATGAAATATTTTAATAATATTTACATATTTTTCACAGTATTAGATCTAAACAAGCACTTCGTTGCTATTAAGGTTTTTGTCCATGGCTGGTGTACTTATAATTTTTAAACCCTTTCTTAGTATGCACCTATGTACAATATGTACATACTAAAAAGAGACTGTGACAAATTTAGAGTCACTTGGTCCAGGCATTTTGGTGCTGCCTTAATTATTATGAGTAAACGAATGTATCAATTTTAAATTATTAAAATATACTTAAATTGAAATTATTATAACAGAATGTAATCAAGAGTGTAGATGTGTACAGCTTCCTATTATTGTTTAAATCAATTTAAACAAATTTCTATACCCTAATCAAAGGGGTAGCTAGGCTGAACTTGTAAAGAGACATTTGTGTCTTATGAGGTACTAGCGGGTTACACCCGCCGCTTCGCCAGCCCATCAAACACACACAACGCACACACATCACACCACACACCAACACACACACACGTACACCCACCCACACCCACACGCACCCATACACACACCCCCCCCACACACGCACACCCACACCTCACCACACCACACACACACACACACACACACACACACACACACACACACACACACCACACCACACCACACCACACCACACACACACACACACACACACACCCCTCACCACACACAAAATGTCATTTAGGTTTGAAAAAAAATCTGAATATTTTTTGTCGCCCATCTATTTTCTGTTCTTCCCCGTTGTAGCTGAAGAATGGCTCATCAAAATTTCGCGATCAATATGTCAAAAGAAAGCTTAAACCCTCACCTAAATCTTTCTCGTTTTGAGTTGATAGGTCGTCACTTCAAATTTCGAGAAAAAACGTCATTTATGTCAAAAAACGTGAATTTTTTTGCGTCACCCATCCATTTTTTATCCTTACTCATTGTAGCTTAACCTTAGGGAGATATAACCTAGCCAGAAGAATTCCCTGATCCAAGTGGACCTATGTTCAAAATTTCAGGTTTCTCGGTCAAACGGTGTGGATTTGTATAAAGAACATATTACATACATACATACAGACAGCTTTCTTTTATAGATATAGAACTAGCGGGTTACACCCGCCGCTTCGCCAGCCCATCAAACACACACAACGCCACACACACCACACCCACTCCACACACACACATCCCACACACCACACACCACACACACACACCACACACACCACACACACACACAACCCACACACCACACACCACACACATACCACACCACACCACACACACACACACCACACACACACACACACACACACACCACAACACACACCACACACACACACCACACACACACACCACACACACACCACCACACACACACCACCACACACACACACACACACACACACACACACCACACACACACACACACACACACACACACACACACACACCACACACACACCACACACACAACACCAACACACCATCACCCACACAGCACACAGCACCATACACCACACCACACACACACACAACACCACACACACACACACAAAATGTCATTTAGGTTTGAAAAAAAACCTGAATATTTTTTGTCGCCCATCTATTTTCTGGCCTTCCCCGGCGTAGCTCAAGAATGGCTCATCAGAATTTCGCGATCAATATGTCAAATGAAAGCCTAAACCCTTGCCTAAAACTTTCTCGCTCTGAGTTGATAGGTCGTCACTTCAAATTTCGAGAAAAAATGTCATTTAGGTCAAAAAACGTGAATATTTTACATGTTACCCATCCATTTTTTTACCTTAACCGGCGTAGCTCAAGAACGGCTCATCAGAAATTCGCGATCGATATGTCAATTGAAAGCTCAAGCCCTTGCCTAAAACTTTCTCGCTTTGAGTTGATAGGTCGTCGCGACAAATTTCGAGAAAAAATGTCATTTATGTCAAAAAACGTGCATTTTTTTTGCGTCACCCATCCATTTTTATCCTTACTCATTGTAGCTTAACCTCAGGGAGATATAATCTAGCCTAGAAGAATTTCCTGATCCAAGCGGACCTATGTGCAAAATTTCAGGTTTCTCGGTCAAACGGTGTGGATTTGTATAAAGAACATACATACACACATACATACACACATACAGACAGCTTTCTTTTATAGATATAGATTATAAATACCTAATTCATCCATTATAATCAGTAGTCATTTACAATATTCCCAGACACATTGCTCATGACATGGAAGAAGATGATCTATTGCTGAAACGCAACCTTTGTAACTGGACATCTCGTTCTTCGGAGGATGATGAAAAGTTCTATGAAAAAAGGAGAAAATTTCTTGATATGATTAATTTCCGAGCAGTTGTCAGCCAAGAAATGTGTGATAAGGTAAAAAAAAAAAAAAAGAAATGGTGTGTTTATATTTAAATTGATTGACTAATTAGTTCTAGTTTTTTTGTTTACTTGGTTTCAATGTCACTTTCAAATGCTTGGATGATGAAATTTTTGCAGGATTATCTACCCAAACAACAAAATCAATCTCACCTAGCCTGAGTTGGGCCAGAATACTCGAAGGCCCGAATTATAAAAGAGGATTTGTTAATATTAGTGGACAATATCATTTAACTTTCACCTTGACAACAACTGACTCGCGATGCTGACATTCTGGCCCAACCTATGATGGGTGAGGTGAATTTGGGTAACAGGTTTGTGAGTTTCCTGCGAAAGGAGGGTAACACCCCGGTTGTGATATGACCATGCAGTTGAAAGCGAAGTTGAACCCCAAAAAAAATAGTAATAAACAGTAACCAGTTCAAATCTCTCCACCTTGTTGACTCTGCTGATAAAGATCTAGTTTTATTATTTTTTTTCTGGAGTACACAATGGACTGAACACAGTGAGGGAGCAAAGCAACCTCACTTGCTCCCTCACTAAGTGAGGTTCTGTTTTAACCTGGGCACTGGACGATTTGGCTCTTGTTTGTATGCCTGTCTGCAAAATAACACCTGAATAGCTGCTTCGAAATTGTTTACCTATTGTTTTTGGATCAAATCAGATTACCCAAGACGCATGGGGACCATTTTGGTGAATTTTGAAAATGTTTTTTTAGTAAATTTGTATAATAAAGCAAGACTCTTGAAATTTTAAAGTAGTTAAAAATTAATGTTTGATTTCAGCAGTGAAATTTTGGGGTCGTGAAAGGTAAGGGGGCCAGATTGTGGTCAAAAAAAGAAAAACAGTGGGCCACTTGATGTATGTATTTTTTTAAATTGAAACCCAACGAGTGTGGTATTGAATGTTCATGCCCTGATTTTATTTGATATGAGAATCTGTGTGAGATTTGCAGTTCAGAGAACTACTAGTATATTTGTGACAAGGTAACTCTTAAAATAATAGAGTCTTAAATAGATTAGCTGAGTGGTTAAGCACTCGCTTGCCATGCGGAAGGTCCTGGGTTCGATCCCCCGTGCCGACAAAAATTTGTATTCTTAATTTGGTTAGAATTGTTTGTAAGGGATACCTTCCGGTGCGCTCGTGTTGACCCAGCACCTAAATGGGAAGTATTGTGTCACTTCTCGCCCATCAGAGGGGAGGCATACTACGGGATGGGCAGGCTACAACACAGACCACAAGCGTCTACAGTAGCTCCTGTTTCATGGCTACGAAATAAAAAAGGCTGTGAAACACTCATCTTTAAAAAAAAAAAAAAATGTTACAATTGTTACATTGCATCTTGGCATTACTTTAAGTCAATCTATAGTGGTCTTCGAGTTTACTAATTATTGTTTAATCTAATGAGGAGTGACTCATTTCTCCTAACATAATATTATTAAATAATTTGTGAGTTTAAAAATACTCTCTGAACAACTCTAGGGCCATTAACTGGGTAAATGTTTTTGATCTACTAGTATACCTTTTTCGTTCTATTATGGATTGTCAATTTCTTTGATTTTCAGATAATGAATATGGAAGAGACCAAAGATAACTTGCTGTGGAAGCGAGAGAGAAGTGTTTCCCATGCAGGAGCTCTGAAAAAGAGGTACAGGGGTCACGACACTTGCAATAATTGTAGAGATGACAAGATTCAAGATAGAATCAGACGATATTATCAACCTTTTGGGGATGGCTACCTCACCATGTCTGAAAGTGGATCAAATTATGATGAAGATGAATCATCTTGTGATAGCATTCAGACCGAATCGCATGTTAATAATGAAATAAATCAAGAGAAACAAGAAAAACAAAGTCCTGATGTAAATACTGCTGACAAATGTTCTCCTATCATCCCAGATTATTCTGGGAGTCTTTTGTTTCCAGATAACTATGTTAGAATTTCTTCTGAAAACAGTAAGAGTTCAGAAAAACTCCTTCAACCTGTTCCTACAGTAATACCTAATAATTCATGTGTAGAACCAAAAATGTTGGCCAATGAATCCTGCAACATTATTATACCAGTAGATGAATCCTCCACATATACTGCAGCAGACAATAAAATATGCAACATTACTACAGGAGGCAAGGAAAAAGACTATATTATTACGAGCATTAATGAAAATCCCAAAA
This sequence comes from Bactericera cockerelli, assembly GCA_024516035.1. Classification (NCBI taxonomy): domain Eukaryota; kingdom Metazoa; phylum Arthropoda; class Insecta; order Hemiptera; family Triozidae; genus Bactericera; species Bactericera cockerelli. The sequence continues at coordinate 35,453,741 of CM044958.1, forward strand.
TTACTGGAGGAACCAATGAAAAATGCAAAATTACTGCAGAAGGCAATGAAAAGGTCAGTACTGAGAAATGCAAAATTACTTCAGGAACCAATAAAACATGGGCGGATACAAGTTTATGTCAAGTAATGATTAACACTCCTGAGATAGATGACCATATTATTGTTGTTGATCAAGTTTCAACTTCGAAAGAGAAAAATACCAATGAAATAACTCAAGACAATGTGGAAAGTAAAAATCACATGATGGAACATGACAAGAAAAAAACATTTGAAGAAATGTTGATCGAATTGGAAAAAAGTTTAGAAGAAATGGATACTAAAAATAAACAACTAAAAAAACTTTTTGAAACAAAGAAATCTCCTGATTTGATATTTTTAAATGCTATATGTACCAACAGAAGTACAACAACCAAAGAAAAAGAAAGTACACAACATCATAATGAACAAGAAAAAGTAAAAGAGCTTGAGATAAATACTGTTAAACGAGATGACCCAAATGACATTCAAGAAACAAGAGAACTAGTTGAGTTGATGGATGAAAATGTTAACAAACCAGTTGTAAATGATGATCTAATGGTCGAAGATGGTTTGAAGAAAATTAATATTCAAAAAGCACATAGGAATAGAAAGATGACTGTCCCTGAGAATCAGTTGTTAAGTTGGAAAGGGCTTCATCGGAAAGTTGACAACATAGTTGAGAATTTTGACAACTTACTTCTTGACAACAATAACACTCAAGAATCAACACCGATTAAATTTGGACCGAATATGGAAGACTACAAATTAAGAACAGACCTCCAACTAGACCACTGTAAACATCAAATGATAGTAGAACACTACAAAACACAAAATCCAAAAGTACAAATTAGATATCCAAAAGTACAGCTTGAGAGAGAATTAAATTACGAATTGAATACTAGCAAAATAAATGTTAGATCCTCCAATCTCAATCTTAAGAATGGTGAGTCTCAAAAACTGAAGGGAAATGTATCCAAACATACATTTAAACCAGAATCTCTTGAAAATAAACATTTCAACAAGAAAAGAAAATTTCCTATAAACAATTTCATGCACCAGAAAAATCAACCTGATCTAGAATATGAGTCAGAAAGAATATTAAGAGACAATGGAGACATAAAAGATGAGAAAAGCTTAGAAGTAGATCTTGAATGTACAAATGATAGAGCAGGCACCCTGTTGGATTCTCAAGGAAAATGTTATAAATCCAAAGGTTTATTGACACCTGACAGGACAAAAGCTAGTAGTAAAACTAAATCAGCAAACAAATTAAAAGATTTTATCAATAAGATTAAGATGTTCACTCAAAAGAACAACATTCAACAAAATGTGAAAAATGCAACCTACAGAGAAAATAGCACCACAATTGTTGGAAAACAAAGTGACATTTCAAAAAATATTCCGATAACAAGAAAAGAAACATCTTCAGATATCTTAGAGAAGGTAGTTACCAGTACAAGTTGTAGTACAGATCTAATGGTCCAATGTTCAAATATACCATCAAATATCAACTTTGAAACTAGGGAGAGTCCAGAAACAAAAATGAAAACAGAGACTACTTCTGGGAGTTCTAGTAGTGTGGTTCAACATGAAAAATCAACTAAAATACTAAAAATCCAGAAATTAATTCCAACTAATATCACTAATCTAACAAGACCAACAAATATAAAGAGTATAAAGACCAATTTAGATAATTCTAAAGCAAAAGTTTCCATGAAAGCAATTCACAAGTATCAGAATGAATTAATTCAGAACCAACATTCTAATGATGAATTAGAATTTGTGAAATTCCCAGCTCTCAGTAAAGAATATAGGATGCAACTGATCCCTTCAACTTTACCGTCTCTGGTAGAAATGAAACAAGAACAAACGAGAATTTCAGAAAGAATGCAAAAGAAATTTGGAACCCAAACGGTTGCTTTCAAAGAAAAGGAGGCTAATGTCAAAAAACCTGAAAAATTAAGTAACAGTGTCAGACAAAGTGATAATTTTTATTTAGACAAAGGACTACAAACCAACAAGGATGAAAACAAGAATCAATTTGAAAAATTGAACTTGGGATTAGACGAAAATAATAATGAGTTAAATAATGATGTTGTAACCATAAGACACGTATCAGCATATGCTGATACTCAACATGATAGCTTGACAACTGATGGTGAATGTGTCAAATCCAAAATAATTATTCCAATTACTGAACATGTTACTGAAAAATCTAAATGTAATACGAAAGAAACCAACATTTCATCTGTTGAAAAAGTTTTAACAAATGCCCAAATCTATTCCACTACTAAAAATAAAATTCTTGAATTCAAAGATATTGCACCCATCATTAGAGATGATACTAGGAAATCTCAGTGTAAGACTAAAGGAATAAACAGCCATAGTACATTGGTTGAACCTAAAACCAAATCGACAATTAATAGAGATGTTTTATCAAACTACAGAGAAATCTACGAATCTACAGAAAAATCAATAAAAAGTCTCAAGAATTTGAAACATGCTTGAAACCTTCTATCAGAAATTATTATGAAAACTACCAGTTTAATAAAGAAAAAAACGACAGTGACTTAACTGAAAAATCTAGTAGCAAGTCCAAGGCACATGAAACATTCACATCTGAACCGAAAAATACTGAACTTGTTCTGTTTGATATGACCAATACCGCCATCGCCCCTCTACGCACAGCAATGAGTGGTCTTGTGCAGTCCATCTCACAGATGACCAATGAAATGAAGATTCTCGGTAACAAGATAGAAGCCATTGAAAGTCATATTCCAAACAAGAGAAAAGCTCAATCTGAAGAAGACTTGAACCCTACAAAAATTAAAAGATATGAAAAACCAGCCGAACAATTTTCTGGTTACAAAAATATATGTATTACTGAAAATACTCAAGATGATGATATAGTAATCATAAAAGAAAATATTGTCACCAGATATAATGTTCAGATGGTAAGATGTTCAAATACAGATCAACTTGGTAACACAAGTTTTCCTACATTCATTACAGATAAACCAAATAAAACAGAGAAACAATCAGAGAATTTTAGAAGTGGAAAAGGAAAAGTTAAGGAGTTTAATTCATTGGATGTCTCTCAAACTCTGCCAAAGCAATCGCGGCTCATGGAACATACCACCTCCAAATGTAGTCATGAAGCACAAAAGAAATTTTTCAATACAACTCAAATATCTATTGGCATACATGAAAATCTTGCCTCTAAAGAAAAATATTTGAATTTAAAAATCAGAAGAATAAAGAAGAAATGAAGATTTTTAACAAATTATCTACAAAGTACGTTTTACAATAATTATTAAATTGTGATGATTAGACGATTCGAAATAGTTGGATCTTTCAGCTTTTCCGCGGTAAATTCCTAATTCATGTCGGTTGTGTAGGTAGTGTAAACTTTTACTGTAAAACAGTATAAAAAAGGTGCATTTCCCTGCCGAGCTGAATACGATATAAATATTTAAAATCACATTTTAATATCTAGTTTCTAAAAACCTACTGGTTTAAAATAATGTACTGTTGTGGGTGATTTTAATAGACATTTGTTTATTTATTTTAGATGTTGTTTTGAATAGGAAAAACAAAACACTAATTTGGAAATTTAATTGTCAACTTGTTACATTTTAAGATTCTTTATTACTGTTCTTAGTCAATTTCTGAAAGCCTTCCATGGTTATTAGAACAATTAGTTTTAATTTAATTTTTTTAATTTGAAGTGCAACATATATCATCCCAAAATGTGAGCAAGAAAAAAAAATCTTCAGGTATTGCTATCCTTAGAGCCAAGGCCTATTTCTAATCGCCCTTTTAGATGCTTGTTTCATTTTAACTTATCTACTCGTATATCTTTGAGATAACCTAGTCCATCTAGTCATGAATAACTACCAGATCTAACCTAAGAGTTTGTTGAGAATTGTTGCCTTAAAGGAATAATTCAATTTTCAATGTAAAAATATAAACATCTACTTAATTTATTCATTTTAAAATCCAGGCAAGTTAAAAGCTATCCATATTGTTAAAAATATAAGTACCTTATTTAATTTTGTACACGAAAAAGAACTACCATTATAAAGCATTAATTACGATACTTTCACTTACTAAATACAGATGTTGAATAAATAAACAAAATCACGTTGAAACTAATTTGTTTCTTTTGTTACGGTTACAGAGCAAACAAAAATTGGCAGATAAGTAAATAGTATAAGTACATTGTTCATCTATTTTCATGTAAATTGAGCAAAGGTAATTTTATTACAACTATCAGTTCAAATCAGAAGAAATTACATACCTACTTGAATAGTTTGATTTGAAATTGAAAAAAGTGGCAAGAAAATGATTGCTTATCATCTCTTAAGCTAAATGGGTTTCTTATAGTATGTGCAAAGTGCATATCACAAATATGCTTACATTCTTCTAGTCAGAAGGTTTGTGTATTTTATATTGTCGAAATTAGCGTCAGTTAACAATAAATGTCAAATGAGGGCTTCGATTGGCAATTTTTAAAATGAATTACGAATAGGAGGAAGCATATTATTATTCGAAATTTAAAATTAAATGTTAAGAAATAAAATCGGTGGGTTCAATAGATTTTTAAGCTGGTAGATTTAACATAAATTTATTATCCTCGAACATTAGTGTTGTGATAATATCTGTAAAACATAGCTTTGTTGTTGAAAAAATGGTCAAGTAATAAAATTTAAGAACCATGTTCCTCGTTGTCGCGAGTTAAGAAGTCACAGACAATAAAATTAGTCATAAATTACGGGGAATACTGTACAAATGTTTATATCAAGTTGGAATTCACGATCATTCCCGTTGACTTGGCTTCCTTGAAACCACCGGTGAAAATCAAGTCTCTCCACAAGTCCACACACTTATCATTAGTTCAAAAACAGAACAACTCTCGGCAATCTAAGAAATCATGGGTCGAGCATTGAGTTGCACAAGACGGGGCGGACCTGCGGGGAGTGAGGGGGCTGAGAGGCACGGGGGTCCGGCACACACTGGACGGCTGCCGGAATGAAATGGATCGCGATCCCGTCAGCGGTTTCTTTATCAGCGGCATATCCGGGGTTCGGACTTTACACGTGTCGTAGATAATATTCTCCAGGGTTTCAGAGAGCAGATTCTCTTTGTTGTTCTTCACGTCGGGGATTGATTTTCTCACTCGGTTGGAATTCTCAATGAAAGATCTTCTCAAATTTGAGTTTTCAACGTCCTTTCTAAGTGCGCTTGAATTTTCAATGGTCAAGGATCTCCTCCCGGCGGCGGCTGGATGAGGCATGGCCGGGTTCACGTTACTGGTGGACTGTCTTGTCTTGTACTTCACCTGTGCATCGCCCGTTTCACTCTTTACCTTCTCGTTTTCGTCTGCGAAATTGTCGAACAGTTTCGCCTTGGCCATGACCATGCCTGCGTTCTGCGCCTTGAGCTTGGCTATGGAGTCCCGCCTGGTCTCCTGCAGCATGTGGGGCGCCGCCTTGCTGAGGAAAGTCTGGGCGCAGTGCCAGCCAGGCTGCTTCACCGGGATCTGCGTGCGCTTGGCGCCTACCAGACAAGACTGCGCGCGCCGCGGGGCAGTCTGTCTGGTGATCCTTTCTGAGGAAATCCTCGCAGGACTCTCGCTGCTGGATCCTACCACTGGCTTTCCTTCGGCACTCGCAGACTTGATCATCGCGTTCAATCCATTCTGCGCAGCGTTCGGCTTTCCTCTGCGAATACTCCGGTTCCTCTCCAGCCTGTGGCTCGGGTTCTTGTCGTGCAGGTTGAGGGAGCGATGCCGGGCCACGGGCTGGGTTCTCTCCTTGGACCGCCGCCGGATGGATCCTATCTTCCTGGCGCTGGGGGAGCGGTGGACGCGGGACCCGTCGTAGCTGCGGCGGATGCGCAGGTCCCGGCCTAGCCGCTCTGCCAGGTTGTCGCATGTGCTGTTCAGCTGCTCCACCTGGGGATAAATAAAGCAGAAGAAATCATAGTCATACAGTTTGAAGTGAATAAAATTAATTATTTTCAATTTTATCTAAAAATCGAAACTCATATAATCATTATGAATGGTTAAAAATTTACAATTATCTGTGAGAGATAGATAAAATCATATTAGACTGTGAGAGTAAAGACTCTTTAGTCCCATTCTTGCTGGATAAACAAATTATTGTATTGTATTCTCAATGACGGAGCACCTACCTTGTCCAGCGTCTTCGCATATTCATTCTGCACGTTCTCAATGCTCGGCCGACGCCGCTTCGTTTCTCCTCGGGTGTCATCGTTTTCCATTCGCTCATTCTCGTGACTTTTCCCGAACTCCTGCGAGATCCTGTTCTCAATCTGAGAGACTCGCTGCTCGATCAGTTCGTATTCTCGCTTGGGCACGCACACATAGTCCTCGGGGGTCTTGCAGCCCGAGGTCCCGGGTTCAGACAGGGGCGCGTTCAGCTCCCGCTCATCCATTGCGTCTAGTCCTTTCTGTGGAAACCAAAGTGAATGTTGATATTAAAATATCTCTGTTAAGTACGGACGAACTCGGGTCTACTTTGGGTGGAAGAGATTGCCACAGGCAATAACCCCGCCCTTTAGGTAGGACATTAACTTCATTCTCTTTTTTTTTTTTTTTTTTTTCTTGTATCTTTGCTTAATCCTTTTGTTTTTCTTTATAATTTCATTGTAATTTACTGTATATATTTTTGTTCTACCTAATAAAGCTTAATATAATAATAATAATAATAATAATAATAATACTTTGCGAGGTAGATACTGTTGTGGCATGAAGTCCGGAAATAGTCAAACCTTCGCGAGGGAAATCTACATAATAATATGTTTCTAATTTCATATTTCCCGGTAAAGACATTTTTGTGCTACGTATATTATGAATTAGTGAGTATACCACCTAACTCTGCATTTACTTACTTTCGTGACAAGACATAATTTCATATTTTTGGAATTTCAAACGTGGAAAACGTTAGTTCCTGCAATATTCTTGTCAAGAAATATTCTTGCTTCAATAAAACTACAATCAATATATTCGATTGAAAAGAAATAGACGGGGAATTTTTATCAGGGCTGCGGAGTCGGAGCCGGAGCCGGAGCTTAACATTTTTTGGTCTGAAGGAGCCGGAGCTGGAGCCGGAGCCAATTATTTTAGTAAAGAGGAGCTGGAGCCGGAGTCGGAGCCAAATTTTCAAAAACTTGGCTCCGCATCCAGCTCTGACTTAAAAATGAATTATGAGTGGTTTTTTTTTATTATTATTATTATTACCTATTAAAAATAAATGACACTACTCCACCACATCCACTATTCCAGCACTATCCTCAAATCTAATGTAAATAATGTTCTTATGTACAATAAAATACAATACAAAATCTAAAATGTACCTAAAGAGTTATTAATTTGTGATTTAATGGTTCTAGATAAGGGGAAAAGTTATAGAACATAATGTAAGTGTTTAAACACATTTTTCGATACAACCAATGATAGGTATTCAGTTTATACTAATATATATATTTTGAATTCAAATAAGATGCACATTACTGGAGCCAGGAGCCGGAGCCGGAGCCAGTTTTTTTTCTCTTAGCTCCAGGAGCCGGAGCCAGAGCTCAAATTTTTTCCGCAGCTCCGCAGCCCTGATTTTTATCACAAAATCTTTTTTCTCCAATAGATTTTTTCTTACGAAGCTGCGAAGCACAGAGTGTAACCAGCCAAGCCGGAAACTAATACTTACCTCCTTGGATTTACTTTTTCTCAATTTCAGGCGAGACAGTTTCATACCCGTCCCGCTGAAAGACTTCCTGGCTTTCTCTTTCAAGCTGAAAAATAAAATGTAGGTTATGTCAAGGCTACTGTCTTCACAGAGATAAATGAAACTTATCTATTGTTTATTTTGAAAGTGTGAAGAAAATTATAGAAAATATTCAGCCACCTTAATAACTACAAAAATGGACCATATCATTTATACTGTACAACATGAATGTCAGACTTAGGGAGGGGTCTCACATTCACAGCATTTTTTTTTTTTTTTTTTTTTTTTTCATTTTTGAACGAACCAACCTGAGAGAGCTCGAAATATAAATCAAAGAACATTTTACCAAAGTGATACTGTCACTTAAATTTAAAACTCGCTTAGCACTATGCAATGGACTAAAGAGTTAATTTCTCCATTAGGCTTAAAAGGTAACACACTGATTATCCTTTGTCTTTGCAACAGCCGGTAAGAGGGATGCATTTTCCATTTTTTAGCTTGCTGTGTTGTCACTACCGAGGTGCAATGATCAGGGAGTCAATGCGTGGGTGGATATACAGTCACACCTGGTTATAAGAGAACGATTTCAAGCCAAATTTCCTTTGTATAAGGGAAAATAACCTATTTACAAGAGAAACCTGGATATAAGAGAGAAAAAAAATTCCGGTCCCTTGTGTTTCTTATATCAAGGTTCGACTGAATTATATTTATCGTTTAAATAACTGGTTTGCAGGATTGAAGAAACATTGTACAAAAATATGTGTCGATCTTACGACCAATAAAAACGGAATGCCGTAAAACAGTCCGATTTAAAAAGTTCACGTTCCCGCCATGTACCAAAGGTTCATTTATTATCAGGTGCATCTAGACTGCACATTGTGAAATGCTCGACATTGAAACTGAGGCGTTCGTCTTGAGTTCACCAGTATTCATGGTGTCCGTTGCAGCTATGACTCAACAGTACTGTCGTCATTGCGTCAACAACTTGAACTAACAAAATTAGCAACCAAACAAAAGTTCTAGAAAACAAGAATGATTTTTTCTTTTTTTAATATTTTGTGATTTTTAAAATTATCTTAGTGTTTTATGTGTCAAACTAAATTCACATTTTTCATAAATAAAGTTCTATTTTGAAGTAACATCATATATTACGCACATAATGGTTACAAAGATTCTGCTTCAACAAGACTGCTTCACAAAGATGTGAATTAATCAATTTCTTCTACATAATATAGCACAAAACTGGGAGGAAATTTAAAGTGAATTTTGAATTGTGACTTTTCCAAATTAACTTCCCATTTTAATAGCATCCCCGTATTGGAGTAATGTGAAGTTCTTGTTACAGTGGGACTCCTGGTCCTGAATTTACTCTAAATCCCCACTTGCTACTCTACCCCCACTCAGTGATGTACTCGTATACAGACGTGTATTATCGCTGTATGGGTCACCTCCTGATACTGGCATCGCTCTCGGCATGTCACAATATTGAGGAAGTGGGCCGAACCAGTGGAAAAAAGCTACACCAGGCCTATATGAAGGACCTGATGGAGCATGGAGAGAGTAATGTGCTAGTCACGGATGAGATGGGGTACCTACACGAAGACACACTGGAGTATATTGTCTTCAAGGTAAGTTAGGGACGTTGAAAAAAATATTTATTTATTTACACTTTATTAATTGGACATATTATATACAACACAAATAATTACAAATTAAAATACAATATAAGAGGAGAAAAAAATAAAGTACTACTACAGGTGACCTATAAGGATCAGGAGGGGTTTTTTAGAGGTTACAAAACCCTTTGGGAGGTCAAACAAATAAGCCTCCGTTTGAATTGAAGCAAATTTTTCCCTTCCATAAAAAAAAAACTTAAAAGTGTTCAGTCCGCTGATGATCGGTTATTCAAGGTAAGAGATCGGAAAAGGGACAGTGGAACGCATTAATTTACTTCTTACGATTAACGTAGAAGTCTACAGATAATATACCAGCGTAAAAAGTACCAAAGGAATTTCGACGTAGAAAGAGAAGAAAAAAATTGACCAAGAATTTTTTTTCGCTTTCAACTGCATGGTCACGTCAGGACGGGGGTTTTACACTCCATTCGCTGGAAACTCACAAACCAGCCACTCGTATTAACCTCACCCAGCCTGATTAAGGTCGGTAATAGCCAGCATTACGAGACTTTGAATTTGAATGGTCGTCCATCCAAATCTAAACCTCGTTGAACGTTTCTTAACTTCAGTAACATAACGAGAACTGGTGTATTCAAAGTGCCATCGATCGACGCGACGCTGGCTTGACCAAGATGGTTTGATTTCATGTTTTTCTCGTCTTTGCCGTCAGGTGCACCAAATCCTGTATGATGAACTGGCCAAGCAATCCCTGATGAAGGGGAAATTGGGCGTCCAATCTCCTAATCTGGATCTTCAGTACGAGATGAACAAGGACATTAATGAATGCGAGAGACACAGGGCGTTAGCGCAGTTCAAATTTCGGGTGAGTATTTTGCTAAGTTCAATGTGTTTCAATAAAATAAAACTTTCAATAAAACTATACGAAGTCTTTATAACATTTAATTTTCAACAATCGGACATATCTTATATTAAATTTAGACCAGTTCTCATGTATGCCGAAAAAGTTTGTCACGATCATCTAGTTTAAATACAATGATGTGGAAATTCTTCAATATTAATTGAACACAAAACTTTATCTTCCTCTACTTAGGTTCTTCAAAAACTACAACAGCTCTATGTTAACATCTTCCTGAAGCAAATACCCCAACTCCGGGCCAATGTTCAGAAAGAAATCTACAACATCGACTATAGAATGTCCAAAAAGTTACTACTTCACATGCACTGGGAGTTTCAAGACTCTTTTAATGCTCAAGTCAATATCTTGTCTAAAGTTGTGCACAGTAAGTGAAATGAACTCATGTAGTTTTGAGAACACCGTAGAGTAGGTAATTCAACAAAATGGACTGCAGTAATAAAGGACCCATGTTCAAAACCAAGATTTGACAAATACATATTTATGTACATACTTGGTCGTTTGTTTTTTTTTTTTCTATGAAAGAAATTTTTACAATCTTGAATTCTGGCTGAAAAAATAATTAAAATAGAATAGAGCAGAAAACCCCTAACAAACCTTGGTTTTTGTTTTGAGTGCAAAGAGGATCCAATTGCGAAAAAATATCTGCCAACTTGCGTTAACCTCTCAGCCATTACATAAAAGTGTGGAAACTGGCGAACAGGAAAATAAAAAGAAGTAGAAATGGAAGTAGTGTGCCTGTTTTCCCATTAATATAAGTCAGTGGTTTTCAAACTGTGGGTCGCGACATCCGGGGGGTCGTGATTTTTTTCAATAATGAAGGAATAAAATGATGTTACAGATTTTTTTTTAATGAGTCGTGGAGTCAAAAAGTTTGTAAAACACTGACAATAGTTATGTTTTTTCATACGTAAACTGCATTAAGCATAGTATCTGTTCTATCATTAATTGGAAAAGGCTGTAAACAATCCGACCTCGGTAGCTCGATCGATAAGGTGGCAGACTTGTAACCTGGAGGTCGGTGGTTCGAGTCCCACGTTCGGTAAAAAAACTTGACAGCGTGAGTTCGAGTTGTTGTTACATCACGAAAGTGAAAAACACATAACACAAATATGATAACGTAAAACATCTTTCAAATGAAACCGGTCTTGCCCAATTATTTTCACGATTTTTCTTTTGTTTCAGGTATCATAAGGAAAGTGGTGAGCAACATTGAATCGAGTTGGTACAAGGCAACACCAATCAACAGACAAAACTCGAAAACCTAAATATTAAATCTCCATTAAAATTACTACCGTGAAAATATGACTGGTGTTTCAGGAACTTAACAAATAATTATAATAATACCTTACAGTGAATGCCATCGTCAATAATTCAATACTGTCAACAAAACCAAAAATCTGCTCTGGGTACCTATTACATAAAAACCGACCAGCCTTGAAAAGCTTTTTTTCTCTCCACTGTTAAAATACATACCCTGACAATATAACACTAAAGACTCCAAACAAGACTCAAGACTCCAAACAATAAGATAAAATATACTCGTAAATGGTGGATTTAAATAATAAATTTAATTTCAAAGGAAAATTTCAGTTCATACAATTCTGTTTAGTTACACTTCATTTCGACTTCCATGGAACGATTTTTCCCCGTTACGATTATCTCGTTTTTTTTTTCGCGAGGCGATTCCCGGTTCGATTCCCAGCATGGCGGGATTTTTTCTGCTTTGTACTTTGATGTTCGGGGTCAACTCATACCTCGTGAAGAAAAATCGGCAGCACCCAGTGGCGAAATTATTGGCAAAACTAGATATGGTATATTAAATGCTAAAAAGTCCTATGATTCTGCGCTACTCACTAAAATTGTGACATAATAACACAAAGAAAAAACATTATTATTATATTATCTTACCTGGTAGTTGATTTCTTCAAGTTGGAGGCAGAGTGGGAGAAAAACTTTTTCTTTGCTGGGACTACTGGAGCATTGTGGTAGCCATCTGACTCATCACATCTGGGGAAGAAATTGAGAAGCACTGCTTGCATGAGGATGATCTCGCGTTTTATTCAAAGACTTACACCCGTATTTATGAACAGCAAATTTTGTCTGAGCAATGTCTCAAGCAAGGTATTGGCCAATAATATTAAAGGAAATCATGCTTCAGACCATGCTCAAACGGCGTTTTCTGTTCATAAATACGGCTGTTAGGGTCCAATTATAAAATAGGATTAGATTAAATCTAAGAGGACACTATTCCTTAACTTGGGCTATAGTGCGCTGTGATTGGTTGAAACTCCGAATTGAGGGCGCGTCTGGTTTGGCTTGACTTCAATCGTGTTTCATAATGTAGCCCTTAATAATAATGAAAACTTTAGCGATTTGATTTCAAGAGAGCTACATTTGCATAATTATATCTAGATTAGTAAGTTGTACACAACCTCTAATAGGGTTTTACATTGGAGTTCACACTGTTAACAATACCTGTAAAAGGTCAGACTGCAGGAAGTTACCAGCAAAGGCTAACCAACCAAGTCAACTGGCAGATTTTTCAGTGTTTAAGTATGGTTAAACTAGAGGACGGGTCCAAAAAAATCTCAAGATAGTTGGTTCTACATCAAAAAAATATTCCGATTTTCAAAAGGCAAAATTGTCAAAGGTGGTATAACAGTACAACACACACAGCGAACTTACTTGGAAGAGAATGCCATTGGCATTAGCACTGCCCTTGATCAAGCTTTGTTTTATTTCAATTTCTATGTATGTATATTCTAAGTCTTTTGTAAATAAAACTTCATTGAATATGTGTAATAATAACTCACCGCGCCGGAGTCCTAGCCGCTACGCAGGTAGTTTCATTAAAGAAATACATACTATTAAACTCAACAGTATTCTGAAGGTACTTGGATATAAAATACACTAAAGTAAACTTTTTGTTATCTACAACTTCATGTGAATATTCTTACCCGTCTGTAATAATTGTTTTAGGAGAAAGCAACGTGATACCATGCTCAGCAAAACCACGCATTAGCTCTTTCCTGTAAGATAAATAGGGAGGAAACACATGCAACTACTTTACAACATAAACACTACACAAACTACTGGACAAATAGGTTGAACAGACAAACAGATAGGCTACATGTGATTGCAAAAAAACAAAGTGATAGTGAGAAAGTGCGGATACATAAATTTTTGGTGGTTTTTTATTTTATTTTTATTTTATTTATATGTGGCAGGATTCTCAAATCCAACCACAAAATTTGTGTTGTCTAATTCTAAAGGTTTTAAGAATTCGACTACACAGGATATTTTTTTCCTTTTTTCCTTGGATATAAAATTAAATAAAATATTGAGGGTAGGTGAGATAAGAATTTTATCTTCCTAAGTTCTTACCTGACACTGACAATTCACAAGAAGGAAACTTGTTTTCTTTGTGAAGGACCAATTTATAAGAAATGTCTAATCCAAGGACAAAAAACATTTTAAAAAAGTGCTATGATTTAGCAAGTTTATTTATGTAGAAAGCCTAACTGGAACCAAACCTTCGTGTTCTTTAAGTGTAAATACTGCAGGGGAAGACAGGGCTTAGTCGTTGTTCGACACTTCGTTGGGACTTGAACCCTAGACCAGTTTACCAGTAGCCTGTTTCAGAAACACTCTCAAAGTCACTGAATCTCTATTTCAACGGTCACACATCGCACTAATTGATTATTGCGTTCAAATTAACCAATCAAAGTGCGTTGTGTGAAGGTTGAAAGGGAGATTTGGAGTGTGGAAAATATTTCTGGAACGGGGCACAGATGTGCAGTCACGTCTAATCATAATATGATGTGCAAAGAACTACTCGTATATCTAGACACTAAGAAGGGAAAATTGTACTACACCCACACTTAATACAAAGCTACTCTTACACAGCACACTAACACTTATGTTGACGTCTCACTTACCGTTTCTTGGCACTGAATCCCAGGGCCGGTTGTATCTCCTGAGGACACTTGCGTTTCTTACCACCAGGGCTCGTCACAGTCAACACAGGGGTGCTCTGTTCAGGCGTTTCGGTACCAGGCGTGCAAGCCGGGTCTTCAGCGGAATTGGTCTTGGCTACCATGCGCTTTAGTCCACTGAACATTCCTGGCGAGGGCATTGAAAATAAATACTATTATTATTATTTATGTTTAGTTGAATTATGCAGGTAATTTTCAAGTCAATAAATTTATTATTATACTTTTTTAACTATTTGGCTTGAACATTACCCTTTTTTAAATAAAAGATCAAATAAATTGTCTTTGTATGACACAAGAGAAAAAAAATAAAAATAGAAGGCTTTACAACTTATGTCCTGCATAAACAAACTCTATATTTTACTGTGAAGTAATACTAATGAAACAAATATAAACAAGAGTCACACACTCACACCATTATAATACTCACGAGTTAAAGAAGCACTACGTCTCTTTCTCCTATTGCTGAAAGCGTAATCTTCGTTGGGAGTATTTACAACCACACCGGCAGTATGATTTATCTGAACACAGGCAGGGATTGAACCAATGAGACTGGCGTTAGTGATGAGATCCTGTTGGGTAAATAATAGAAATCGTAGTATAATAATAAATAATAATAATGTTTTTTTTATTGTATTTTTCTACCTTACGGTGTTTACAATGTGTACTTACTTACTAGATTACAATAAGACTATGTATATAATATGTAAATACTAAAAATATTAAAAATTAAAATTAAAAATACATATGTGTAAAAAAAAAAAAAAAAATAGTTTTAACAAAGTAAAATATGATGACGACAGCTACGCTCTTACCAATTTTAGAGAGAGAGAGAGAGAGAGAGAGAGAGAGAGAGAGAGAGAGAGAGAGAGAGAGAGAGAGAGAGAAGAGAGAGAGATAGAGATAGAGATAGAGATAGAGAGAGAGAAAAAAAAGAGAGAGAAAGGAGAGAGAGGCGAGAGAAAGAGAGGAGAAGGGAGGGGGGAGAGATAAAAAGGAGAGTGTGAGGGTAAAAGAAAGAGTGAGAGTCATATAGGTGATTACACTGATTACCCACTATGAAGACGCAGATCATCCTAGGAAATCAG
The DNA here is from genome assembly GCA_024516035.1 of Bactericera cockerelli. Classification (NCBI taxonomy): domain Eukaryota; kingdom Metazoa; phylum Arthropoda; class Insecta; order Hemiptera; family Triozidae; genus Bactericera; species Bactericera cockerelli. The sequence continues at coordinate 35,469,136 of CM044958.1, forward strand.
AGAAGGAGTAAGGAGCTAGCCCCACCAGCTGTTCTTTGAGATTACTTTTGAAGGATGGTAAAGGTAAATCTTTTAGAGATGGGGAGATTTTGTTGAAAAGCTTAATACCATCCTTCAAAAACGATTTGTCCATCATTTTGTTGTTGCTTGTAATTAAGTTATTTTTATTTCTGGTGTTATAACAATGGATCTGGCAGTGTTTGGTTAGGGTGGGGGCTATTTTATAGATATGGACGCAAACATCTAGGATGATCTGCGCGTACACAGTGAGAACTCCGTGGGTCCTGAATAAGGGTTTACAGGATACTCTCCTTCCATACCCAAACACAGCACGCAGAGCTCTCTTTTGTAAAAGAAATACATCTTTCACTTCTGGGGCAAAGCCCCAGTAAATGATAACATAAGACATTAAGCTATGAAAATAGGAAAAGTATGAGAGCAAAGCTGCAGTGGAATCGACATTCCTCCGGACCGAGCCGATAGCAAAGATGGATGTTGCTAGTTTAGATGTGAGATGTTCAATGTGAATTTTCCATCTAAGCTTACTATCAACCATAAGCCCGAGGAATCTCGTTTCATTAATGGGAAAGATAGAGAAATCCTGACAAGATATAGGAGGTAGAATAGAAGAGGATGTGTGATGGAAGTACATGAATGAAGTTTTACTCTGGTTTAAACAGAGTTTGTTTGTCCTGAACCACTTCTGTATGTTTGTCATGACCACTTCTGTCTTTGCCATAACATCCGCTTGATCACAACCACTCACTAAGATGGTGGTGTCATCAGCAAAGAGTGTGAGATGGGCTGACGTATCGGCATTATCAATGTCGTTAATAAAGAGGAGAAACAGAAGTGGCCCAAGAACAGAACCTTGGGGCACGCCCACCTTCACAGTAAGAATGTCAGAAAAAACAGAAGGAAGAGGGAAGGCAGAAGAAGAAGAAAAAGAAGGAGGAGAAGAGTTTGGGGTAACAAAAGTCGAGCTTTGACTAATTGAGGGAGGTGTATTGGAGCTCGGGACTTTAACTTTCTGGTATCTTCCACTCAGATAGGACGCAAACCATTCCAGCTCGGCTCCTCTGATCCCAAGAGAAGGTAACTTATTTAATAGGAGAGAATGATCGCAACAATCGAAAGCTTTCGATAAGTCGCAGAACACACCCACCACGTGTTGACCGTCAGTGAGTAAGTTGTTGAGCTTGAGGAGGAAGTGAGACACTGCGTCCGAAGTGGAGCGGCCATGCCTAAACCCGAACTGATGTGGAGAGAACAGTTCATGTTTCTCCAAGTAACATGAGAGGCGATACGCCACTAGTTTCTCAAGGATTTTTGATAGACTGTTTAAAAGTGAGATTGGGCGATAGTTATTGATATCGGTTACAGTGCCTTTGTTTTTGTAGATAGGCGTTACAATTGCACTTTTAAACAGTTTTGGGAAAGTAGAAGAAGAAAAGGAAGAGTTAAATATTAGAGATTGCTTTGAGTTAGTAGAATAACAGGGAGAAATGAAATTTATTTTTCATTTATAAAACTGGCTGGGGGACTATAAACAGGGAGGAAACCAGCATTGGCTTGGTTCTGGGGGGCCCTTGTCAGTTATTAGCCTCCTCGTAAAGACAGTGGTAGAAATGCTGGGTCATTCCTACCATCGTTCACGATGACGCCACCCTATGATGATGGATAAAACTTGGAAGTTTCATTGAAAAAACTTAAATAAAACTTTTTACATCATATCAGGTATGAGTAATTGCAACACAAATTTCATTAATAATACAGATATGATAACCTCCTTGAAAAATTTAGTTCAAATCAGAATCAAAAATACTTTCTAAATAAACAATATCTTACCTCAACTATTCGCCTGCAACTTTCAGACCTAGCCAAAGCATTGGCACACATGTAGGTATTACGACTAGTAGATGGCATAACATTAGGAGCAATGACAACACTAAGATTGTGAGCATTCATCTTATTCTGAGCAGATTGAGAAGATATTTGGTTTAAGACTTGCATCACATATGCCAATGAATTCAAATGAGATGGTGGCAACACTAATGTTAATAGTAATATTGATTCAAGACAGTTGTCTGATAAAGTTAAACATCTGAAAACAAAACATTAAATTACAAATATTACATGTATTATTTTGAGTTGGATGGTAACTTCTCTTAGGTTAAAATAATATGGTGATGAATAATTATTAAACAAATTTAATCTAGAAATCATTCAATTCTGTGTGCTAAACTTTTTTAAATATAAATACAGTAAACCAGTCAAATCTTAGCCAGATATTATTAAGGGTTGAAACTGCTTTCAATTAAAAGATGTATAACAGTATAACCAATAGGTATAGGTATAGCCACACAATGGTTAGTACCAAAGGCTGATTGGTTCTGTGGTCTAGGCACTCTAGGAGAAGAAACCATCATCTTTGGCATGAGCACTTCAGTTACTATGGCAAATATTTTAAATGCAAGTGAACAAACAGTCATAAGTATAATGTTGTACAACTTTTGTTATTTTATCATATTCTTTTGAACCATGTACATAGGAATTTAATGATATCTGTGTTAATGTAGTAAATACTCCAAATATTATTTTACTTACTTTAAAAAGTCATCATGGATGCTGTATGGTATCAAAGGTGTGGGTAAACATCTAAGAAATTCTTTCAACAAGACTGCTACATCTATCACATGGTGGCCACTTGTAATTCTACCACCTTTCTCTAACATTACCTGAAATACAACAGAATATTATCAACATGGAGTTTTTGCAATTGAAAATTTTACCCCTTATTCAAAGAGTAAAGAATAAAAACTATCAAAGATGAACATGCACTTGATTGGTCTTAAAAAAGAGGTAGGTACACAAATGAGGCAATAGGTGGAAAAAAGCCTGCTATGTACGAGTATACCAAACTGGAAGAATTATACCCATTTACTTAAAGTATTTAAAGAATCTTCTTGTTTTATGGACTTGTTGCCACTAAAGTTTGAAAAAAAAAAAAAAATAATAAAACTACATACATTTAGGTCTAGGTACCTATGATTTTGTCAAATTTGTTTTTTTTTTTTTTTTTTTTTTTGAAACATCCGACCACAGCATATTTATCTAAGATCTACTGACTCAAAAGGTGAGTTTTTTTTTTTACTACAGACGAACAATGTTCCTTGTTGATCAGATTCTTTAAGTACCTATAAATCAGTTATAACTCAACTATTTATTTTCATTTCCAACACCTTGATCTGAAACCCTACAACCAGGTTAGATAATAATAATATACCTTGATATCATGTTGTCTTGCTTGAGACCCATTCTTTCTGAAAATTCCTTCCGTATGAACATCAATTAGTATTCTATCACATAATTGTACCACGATACATGGAACACTGACATAAGCACCACAGTCAAGACAGACTTCTGTGCTTGGCAACTGCTCCAACGGAATTTTGAAGATAATGGAATTACTTCTTGATACCTTGAAAGAAGACAATAAGAATGAATAATTTTCAATAATATTCCAAACTTGTATGACAGATCCTAAAAATAAATCAGTGTGTAAATGTAAAACAGTAAAACTTCTTTGTTCCTTTGTTGATATAACAACAACGAACTATTTTTGAGAAAAATAAATCAATAATTTCTTCTCAATTCTATTGGAGAACAGTATATTCATATGTTACTGGAAAACTAGGTAAATGGTACCCTTTAAATCCATTGTATGGAATAGAGAAAAATGTTTGCATTTCAATTATTAATGTACCTACCTACCTACTTTATTTGTTTCTAGAAATAGAGGAACTGTTATTTTCAATACCAACAGATTAAAGATTTAATTATAAATAATAGGGTATGAGCAAATCTCAGTGGTTTAGTTCTGACAAGTGTAAAGGAAAGAATAAGAATACTTCATAACCCTACTAACTGGATCAGTTATTTCTGCCACAGACTAGAGACTGTATAATAAGTTTGATCAGATAATGTAGGACTGATAATTTGAGTCAAGCCTTCAAGTATAAGGTATAAGTATAAGTAGTGCTTTATTTAGACTGTCAGCGCAAGACAGGTAGTCCCATCAAGTACTCTAGTATCAAACAGAATACTACTCAAGCAACTAATCTGCTGATGGAAAGGCTCTGATAGTGGTAAAGTTGCCATAGATACAAAACTAGCTTCCAAAATTTCAATCTTTCAAGAAAACATAAAGTAAACGTCAATGGCACATTAAATACAACAGTTAAATGGGTACTCAATAAAAATTACCCAAGTAATTTATTTGAGTGCCCAATGGTAAGTTATTTGGGTAATTTTACTACTATTTGAGTATTTTTTTACAACTTGGGTAGTACATGAGTACTCAAGTATCATCAGCCCTAATTGCAAATTTATTTTACTTTAAACACAATTGTGAAAAATTCACTTACATCATTTTGTCTCCTTCTATTTAGTGGTTCCCTTTTACATCTAGGCTTGATACCATGGGTCTTGAGTGCTTTGAGGACTGCATCTCTAAGATCATCTGAGTCATTGATAAACATGGTTACCTAGTGGTTTAAAATTTAACTATATGAGATCATAAATCAGTCATTATGCTGGGAGATGGTATCACAACTTTCTAAATTAAACAGTTAGGATGATATCGAACAGAAAAGTTAACCACCTGTAGAGGAAACTTTGGTCCATTGTCGAGGGTGGATTTTTAAACAAAATGTTAAGACGTTAGGTAAAAAAAATAGATGGACAAGCGTATTTGCGTTAGTTCACTGATAATTTGCTTTTGAATTCGACATTAATATAAATAAATTAGGTATTTAAATTTACAATGCAATTCACATTGCCACAGCCAATCTTCCCTTCTTTCAGTTTTCAAGTTTTGTAAAGTTTTGTTGACAATTTCAAGGAGTGAGGATCTTTGGGGCAAATACCATTGGATCAAAAAGAAAGATGGCCGCCAGGGTTTCTCAAACTGTTAAAATGTGTAGTTTATCAATATTTTACATATTGTCCTTCGCGATTTCTACCTTTATTGTTATTTTGTTTACTTTTTGTGATATTTTTTTTCTTCACTTTTCTGTTTTTCATTTCTTTTTCTCTACAATACTATCAATTTTATTGATGAAAATAGAATGTCCTGATACCAATTCGCCGGTCGATGCCTGTGTTATAGTCATTGGAAATTTGAGTAGTGAAGTTTTTGATGAAAGGAAGTGTAGAATTCTTGCCAAAACACACAAATTCTTCAAACTGGAAAAAGTTCATTTATTTTTCTCAGTGTAGTTTTATTCAGAGATTTTCTGGATTGATCAGTTTGATGTCACCATGAGCAATGAAAATGCTCTCTGAATACAATTTCAGGAATACTAACAGAGGCCAAGGAAATCACTGCATAACTTAACTCTTTGACTGCCATGGCACAACTCGAGTTGTGCCAGTACACTTTCCCACCCGGCCATGGCACAACTCGAGTTGTGCCAGTACACTTAGGGGAAGTGTACACGTATTTGGTTTGGCCGGGTAGGAAACATGTCAAGATTAGCTCTGGCAGTCAATGAGTTAAAATAACTCACCCTGTATAAGAGTACTTCCATTCGCTGGAAACTTACAAACCTGCTACCCTCATTAAGCTCACCCAGCCTGGATTGGGCCGGAATGCTAGTATCACGAAGTCTTCACCTCGCTAGGTGTTGCTTAACTTCGGTGCTCCTACGAGAACTGGTGCATTCAACTGACGCTGGTGAAACCAGCCTTCAATGTTAAGATTATTAAAAAGCATTTACACTGAGGCAACTTCCAAAGCAACCTGCGGCGTGCGACCTTGCTCCGTGATTGATTTTATGATTACTACCTATTGTTTTCTCAAAATCGCAAGCCTTTCTCCATCACTGATTAGATCAGTTGCATTGAGTGGCCGCACGCTACAGGTTGCTTTGAAAGTTTCCCCAGCGTATTTTTTTTTTTATTTCATTGCTATAAAGAGTGAGAAGAGTAGCTCCTGACTGCATACGTTTGAGGTCTATGTTGTAGCCTGACCACTCCATAGTAGGTATGCCTCCCGACTGATGGACGAGAAGAGACACAATACTTCCCTTTAGACTGTGAGAGTAAAGGGACTCTTCAGTCTCATTCTTGCAGATTGTATTTAATAAATCGAGTATTGTATTTAATTTATGTGCTGTTGACGAGTGGATCGGATGGTCTCTTATGCAAAAAAGTACCTAGTTATTATGAATACAATTTTTTTTGTAGATTCTAGGGATCAAACCCGGGACCTACCACATGTTAAGCGGAGTGCTCTTATCTTTGAGATAAAGTTATCATAACAAAATAATAGGGTTGGTTTTGTCGAGGGGTTGGTCACGAGACCTCTAACAATCAACTGTTTCGTACATATGTCGATCTTCCATACAAATTGAAAGACTCAGCAATATAATTGCTTCCTAAATAGTCACCTTGGCCAAAATAGCATGCTCGGCTTGCACTCCAGGTGACTCGGGTTAGAAACATTTTCGGCCCTGTACCTACTCTGTCCACCCTAGAGACTATAAATAGTCTCGTGAGGACAAGTCCACAACAATCAGTGGCGGCATTACGAGATTGATTGCTTGGAATAAATATGACGGTTGGTTGGAGATATTAGCAATAGTTCTCGTAATGTCGATGTTACCCACTACATCTTGTGACATAAAAATAATAACATAAATAACAGCTGTCTCTACTTAAATCTTCCAAAGATGATAATTGTTGCTTTCTTAAAAATATGTTTTCTCCTGTTTTCATGGTGCAGGTCATGAGCCACAGCCACTCAGATAGTAAAATTTTGAATTGTATTACTTTTAGTAGGTATGTATTATTTTGGCTATTAGACAAAAAAGATTTGGTCAATCTCGGCTTGATTCCCACCTCAAGTTGCCTTCTCCCAACCTAAACCATAGCTATCTACACATTAATGAATTGTTCTATGAATATTTTTATTTATACGTGTAGAGTAAAGAAGGCTAGCGAAATGTAAAGCTTTACTGCCCACTATTCATTACCTAAAAAGTATATTTATGTATAGAAAGTATTGTTTTTAACTCGTTAATCGTGTAAAGTGTTTAGCGCATTGCGTAACAGGAAGGTTGAATGCATTTTGGCGAGAAAGAAATGTAATGCTTATTGCTTATATTTTTTTTTCCAGGAGTAATACAGAGAAGAATATTCTAAAGCGGGAAATTTTGAGAAAAAAAATCATTAAAAGAAGACAAATACACCAGTACTCGTAGGATCACCAAAGTTAAGCAACGTCCAGCGAGGTGAAGACTTCGTGATGCTGGCACTTCGGCCCGCTTTGATACAGATGAAGGGGGGAATGATGGTATCATTTCAAAGTTTGCTAGTTCTTAACCACATAATTCTATGTGTGATCTGATCAACCATCTTGTAGACTTGGACTTTTTCTTTACAAAAACCTATAGGTAGGAACTGCAAGCTAGCCTGGCTTGAAAGGGTTGGCTAGTCAGTTCTCTGTTTATAGTCCTCAAGCAAGATACTAGTCTTCTCCCTGTTTAACATCCCCCAGCTAGACTGATAGTACATCATGGGTACACTGTGCTTCAAATTTGCTAATAGAAAATTCTCAGTCACTTCACCTTTTGTGTACAACACCTTACTATTTAAATCAATTGCCAAACCTTGTGCATCAAAGGGCAATCTGATCAATAATATCCTTGTTAATCTTAATATATAAATGTCAAAGTCACTGACCACTCACTGACTGATCATCGCTCTACAGCCCAAACCGTAAGTCCTAGGAAGCTGAAATTTGGTAGGTAGCTTTGTCTTATAGTCTAGATGTGCAATAAGACGGGATTTTTCGAAACTCCCACTACAACACCTGCCATTGGCAAAAAAGGATTTTTTGCATTCATGGCCATGCCTCGGCCCGCAAAGCGGGCGACAGCCCGCTTGTAATTAATACAGTCTAAAAAATGTTCCTGAAGATATATATAATTATATAGAAAAATCTACATTTTGCAGGGATACATTTTAGAAAAATCTACATTATTTTGACGTGGATTCTCAGCCATTGTAATTTATCTCCAAATTTTATTAGTTGAATTAGTGCTTCTTTGTGCAATGGCCCATGGTGCAAAGAAATCAAGATTCATAAAAACCATATGTGAGTGACTAAAAAATATAACAGGCACCACAACAGCTACAGCTGGATGGTATCTCCGCTGAAGATTGTCTCAATGCAGAGAGACAAAAGGGTTGGGTTGGGTGGAAGAGTTTGCCATAGGTAATAACCCCGCCCCTTAGTTAGGACTTGTTTTTATATATTTTCTATTCTTTTTAATTTTTTATTGTATATTTATATATATTGTTTCCATTTTTTTTAATTGTTAAAATATTTATTTGTATGTACATAATGTCCATTTACACCTAACAAAGCATTGTATAATAATAATGCAACCTCCATGTTAGGATCCCTCCCAGTTCATAAAGAGAAAGAAGAAATTTTTGTTTAAAATAAATAACTTTCATTTCATGAGAGCTCAATACTGTTATATTTGCTTAGTTATTTAACTTTCAACAGGCATTAGGTTGTAGGCCAGTACAGGAATAAGTTGTAAGTGCGTGATAGGTGACAGAGCCAATTACTTCTGGTACTTGTTTAGGAAAGGGGTGAGCTAGTAACATATACAGTCTGACATGACATTGAGGAGTCCTATCTTTCTCACTATTAATTTATTATCATTATGTACATGAAATTGAGCAAATAAAATTTGATAATTAGTCCTATCTTGAAACTTCCAAATGCTTTCAAGAAATTATATTATTTTATTTCAAGTACTGTAACAACTGAAAAATGAAGCATAACACATAATATTGTAATTTATACTACTTTAAAATTCAACAGCTTTTAAAAATTATAAAATTTTATTCTTCAAGAAAATAACTTATTTAACACAAATAACAACCACACACTTCATTGAATGTTCAGATATGCATTAATTTTCAGTGAAGGTTGAAAATTAAATATTTCTTTTGTATCCATGGAACTATACCTCTATAAATTACCACACCAGCCTTGAATGCTCAAATAATCAAGTAATTTTCACTAATTGAGTAATTTTCTGATTTTCTCTAATTGAGTAATTTTTTGTTTGATACTCAAGGACCTGAGTACTTGATTAAAATCATGAGCCCTAAAACTAATAATTAAAGGTATATTAGTGACCACACAATAACACAGCTCATGGGCATAGCCAGGATTAAGGCTAGGGGGGGGGGCTAACACAATACTTCCAATTTCTATTATTAGAAACTTAAATCATAATTTATTTAAAAATAATTACAAATGGCCTATGTAAAACACTAATATACGTGTATACATACAAAGATTTGTCTAAATCAGATGTGATGACTTTTTTTTTATTATGCTTTATTAGGACAGAGTACAATGGTAACAGTATAAAATTAAGAAAAAACAAACAAATGACAAAATAAATAAGTAAAAAAAGAAAATAACAATAATGTCCTACATAAAGTCCTACCACAAGATCAATAAGATTTGTGCAACAAAATAAACAATTTACCTAATCATATGAAGTTAATAAAATTAAAAGACACTAAAATATGATAATGCTTTTTATCAATAAGAAATTTACTATCATAATACAGACTTGATTTTGATGTGAAATAGAGACTTAAAATAAATCTTTGATTTTGACTTAATAAAGAAAACAATTTATCCAGACTGGATTTACGTCCTAGTCAAACTAAATGTTTGATTAATTTCAACCTCTTTCTGAACTTACTCTAAGCTTAATGTTTGAAAAAGAAAACATTTTTTACATTTACTTTTTTAATGTAAAAAATCCTTTATTTCTGTCTTTATTTATTCATACTTAATTTTTTTAACAAAACAAATAACTCAACAATTTATAACAAAATAATTAAGAAGACCAACAAAAAGAAAAAAACAAAAATAAAGGTTGATAATGTGAGTGCTGTACTCTAATGCCAACTTTTTATAATAATAATATTTTTATTTTTTATTGTTTAATTACATTACCATGTACACAATTTCTTATTCTAGTCTTGAAACTAACTTAGATATTTATATTTACTTATTTTAAAAACAAATAATAAAAAGAGGAGAAAAATGCTAAGAATTGAGATATAGCAGAAGGATGACAAGGTAGAAAGACAGAGGAAAATGTTGACTAATTGATGAGAATGATACATACATTTATATAAATAAAAAAACAGTGGTGAGGTATAGTGATAAGACTGTATGGTAGCCAGGTCACACTGAAATCTCAGAAAAAGAATACAACATAAGATCAAAAAGTTTTTCTTTTAAAGAATTTCAGGGTGGAGGGATCTTAGATCAATAGGGAGGCTGTTGTAAAATTTGATACCCTCTGTAAGGAATGATCCAAACATGATTGAGTTAGAGCTGAGAATGATATTTTTTGGTGCAAGTACTTGCGAGTTAAGATTTAAAAGCAACCTTAAAAGTTGATTCACACACACCTGTGACATGGCAGTTCCATAACCAGAATGTGATTATCCCGGCTGTGAACACAGTGATTGCTATTCACACTGGTCAGTGCTCCAACCATGCAGTGGCAGTGCACTTGCATGAAAACACTGGTAATTGCAGAGAAACACTGGTAAAATCAAAATCACCGGCCGTGAAAAATATTGTCCGTTATTAATGTGCCAGATCACAGTACAAGCACTATTTGCACTGTCATGGTTACCTGCTGGGCGAGTGGGAATAGGGCCCTTCAAATTCCTACAAGAATCTGATTTTCCTCGCCGGAGGGATCACGTCATAGACGTGACACTGTCATGTCACAGGTGTGTGTGAATCAACCTTAATGGGGTACTGTGGGTATATTTTTTCTCTATTTCTAAAACATAGCCCCAAAGACATAGAGGTAAAAGGGTTTTAGAGTTTCTTGACATATTAAACTGTTAGCGTAATGAGACTTCCTGTCTCGAGCCGACAGTCTAAATAAAGCACTACTATAGTACTATACTGTACTATACTATTAAGTAGTTTCCCAATAACTTGGACCTTGGTGAGACTTTGTTCAGCCCCTGCTTTAAGTACAGTTAACTCTTGATATTTCCAAGTTGGAAGGACATAAAAAAACTTTTTATTTATAAAGAGTTGGAATTATTTAGAGTGGACTGTACTAGTGACCACAAAATAATGAAGCTTTCAAAACCACAAGTAAGAGAGTCTCTTCAAAAATACCATTCCTTAGCTAGCTGTAAACAGTTACAAAATACGAACAATAATGAGAAATAAACTGGTGTGACACCACAACAACTGCAGTTAACAATTTTTCTTCTTTGAGTTTTTGTAGTTCTTTAATATATAGCTTTAATGAGCATAAATAGCAGAACTTAGATGAGAGACCATCTGAGTATTGGCCTTAATCTGATGATTTTCCAGCTTTTTTTAGTTTATGGGTTCTGATCACTTTTTTGGTAGTAGCTACAATCTGAAAAAAAAACACATTTAACTACATCATAGAGACATGCTGACAATCCATCTCATGTTTTTATTGGGAAGAAAGCTCAGTGGTATTTCGTTGTTTTGTCTCCAAATACAATAACAGAGTGTCTTGCTATTGGTAATAGAAAAATGTCTTAAGAAATCTTTTGAAACATTAGTTTTCCGGCTTATTTAAATACGGGTCAATAATGACCTGAATACCAGTCTGACATAACAGGGCTAAATAATGGTTTGGGTTTTGAAAACTGAATTCTATATTCATGTACCCACCAATCTCTTAATAGAAGCTTCTTGGACCTTAGCAATACATGCACCAGCTATATCACCAGTAGGATAAATGAGATTGCAAGCTGGAATATTCAAAATACATTTATGACACATTACTTTCTCCTTGTTGTTGGCATTGTTCAATTTCATGGTTGGTTGGTTGTAGCACATATTTACCCACTGAATGCCCTTCCTAATCCCAACAATTCTACTTGGAGAGTAAAGGGACTCTTTAGTCTCATCCTAGTAGGATAAACAGAGAATTTTATTGTATTAATCTCACCTAGACTGGGTTGGGTTGGATTTTTTCATTTGCAATCTAAGGGCGAAATTAATAGACGTTTTTGTAATACCTCTGTGGCGCTAAGTCACGGATTGCGTACTGTGTAAGATAGGGAAAACCGACACTTACCAACGACTTAAGTTATTGATGTTGTCTATTAATTCCGCCCTAAAACTTTGTTTTCAGAATACTTACAGAATATGAAGATTACATTTTTATCCTTTTCCTAGTTTCTAACCAAACAACAAAAGCATGTACTGCATGTAGGAAAAAATAAACAAAAGCTATCACGAATTCTACCTTTCGCGGTCATCTTTACAAATTTTGAGAAGCATGAAAAAATATTGTTTATTTACGTTTGCTTCATTGGGATTTGCCCCAAAGGGCAAGGCCCAATTTCAAGCACAACCGTTAAATTTTAAATTTTATTCAACGAGGATCAAAACAGATGTCGAGAATAACAACAGATTTATGCATCAACCGAACGAAGGCGCCAAAACTCACATGCCAATCATGCCATTTGAATTTATTTACCCGTGAAAATTTATTTAAATTCAATTTTTTTTTTTTTTTTTTTAGTTTTTCCTTTAATAATATATAGGTAGGTATTATACAGAATATGTTTATAATCATAAGATTATCTGACCTGGTTTAGGGTTTAAGAGGAAACTCCATAATTATACAATTAACAACTGCAACCTAATAATGAGATCTATTGTAACCACCAGTTGATTCTATTTGGTTTTAACGTCCTGATTTGAGTAATGTAGGTTTTACCCTCTATTCGCTGGTAATCGTACCTACCAGTTAGCCACATTCACCACCCAGTCTGGGTTGGTCCAAAAAATGCCAGACTCACTCATTCGGAAGGAACAAAAAATTTAATCCGATAATTTTACCAAACCCGGGATCGAACTCAATAATCTCAATCGTTACACCACGGAGTACACCCCTGCTAATACTTATTGTAAAAATAATTAGGTATCTAGTATAAGAACCTACATATATTACAGGTAAATCTAGAGTTATAGAGATAATAGGTAAACTGGCTAAGCATAATTTTCATAGTAAATTTAACATCCTAATGATTGATACTGTTTTGACTGTCTTGTTCCCATCATATAGGTAAACTTGGTAAAATTACGATAAAGGATAGAATTAGCCCCATTTTTACTATGACACGCACGATATTGGACATGAATATAATTTTTTACTAATTTACTCAACTAACCATCAATTTACATAATACCTAATTACCCACGTCATCTTAATAATAGGCAGCTCTATGTATTGCGTTATTGTAGGTGTAGGTACCTTAGTCCTAAGTAATATGATTGGTCCGTTTTGTCTTGTTCGGATAAACGGATATAACTTTTACTATCGAACTTACATAACTACACAAGTACATAAGTATTCATTAAATTTATAGACTCTTTGCAGTTAAGAGCTGATTTGCCCTAAACTGTCACAATCAGAATCAGTCACACTGCCATAAAAGAGCCACTCTTCTTCTTCTTCGCACTTGAATACAATAAATGTTCAAGACCGATACATATAGTACAAAATACTCGTATATGTGTACAAAACATTGAAATCCATTTGGTACTTTCTGAGATTTTCGAGTTACCTAGAATGCAAATTTAATAATCAAATAATGGACCGATTGACAGACAGATACAAATCTAAAGTTGCTCAGGAGCTTACGAAATGTCCGGATTTTTTTTGTAAATGTGAGGGGGAAAAATTATTATTTTTACAAAAAAAAAACGAACACAATACTTTCCGATATCTAATGAAATAAATATTCTAGAAAATAACAATTAGTTAATGCATAAGAGTCGATAAAATAAGACACTTTTACACTCTTTTGATCTACCTAAGACGTAATATCTACATACATAATTATTTACCTACTATGTGCCCTGAGGACCCAGAAGGACCAATAATGGACCATTTTATTCTCATTTTAAGATCTTATTCTAATTCCTATAGAGTTCCTCCCTCATGTAAACTCTGAAACGACCGCCTGGTTAATGTGATCAATCTACATAGTTCCATGGTCGATACAAAAGACTGATTCAAGATGATTATAACTTGTGAACGAGTGACACACGAACAAAACTCGCAGTGGTCTCTGTAATGTGGACACAACAAGGCTTATTTGTTTGTTAGATTATTTGTTCTGCTATTTACGATTGGTTATTTAATAAAATTATTATAATAGTGGCTTGGAGGTTATCAGTAATTGCTTTAAGCTCTGGCACATCACCCATTCAGTATCAGTCTGTCCTCTACAGTAGTCCACAGTATCTATTTAGTGTCTGAATTTTACCGAACGTCAAGTTATTTTTTCTGTACGTTAATTTCCAAGATGTCTAAAACAGTTGTTGTGACGGGAGCCAGTGCCGGTATAGGAGCCGCTGTGTTGCGAGCCCTAGCCGCGGAGGGACATCAGGTCATTGGCCTCGCCAGGAGAGCTGAGTTGATCCAGGTGAGTTTTTTGTGTGATTTTTTTGTTGTTGTTTTTTTTGGTTAACGTCTCTTTAACATTGAGATCGTTTCCGTCTGAGGTTTTACCTTTCATTTGCAAGAAACTTACAAAAATCTGCTACCCACACTAACTTTACTAAGCTTGGGTTGGACCGGGAATAGCTGGCATCACGATGATTCTAACTTGGGCGTCAAACATATTTACCTCGCTGGACGTTCCTTAACTTCAGTGATCTTACGAGAACTGCTGTATTGAATGTGGCATATCTTTTGTTTGAGAAGTTTTAATAGTTGGTAAAATAATACAGCATAAACTTTGATTTTTTTACTCGTATATTTATAATCTTTAATTCGACAAAAATTATCTCCCTAGGCAATGGCCGAAGAAAACCCCAAATGGAAACTCGCAGGGCTGAAAGTTGACATTACGAAGGACGAGGAAATTGTGGCGGCTTTTGACACGATCAAGAAAAAGTTCGAGAAGATTGATGTTCTCATAAACAATGCGGGACTGTTGGAAACTTCAATGGTTGCAGGTAAGTTTTGCATGTTATACAATAGGTACTATCAGTACCTACTAATTGAAGGCCTTGCTGAAAAAACGAGCTTGCATACCTGATTACCTGCAATTTTTTTCGAAATCGCGTTTTCGATGGTTTCTGGGTCACAAAATAAGCTGCTTCATTGGTGAAGAGCCACTGGCTCTCCGATAGTTACAAGTGTACAAAAACGGACCATATGACAGATAGCTTGACAACGTGACGTTTCCCCTACAATTTTGAAAAATGCAGATAGCTCGTTTTTTGAGCGAGCCCTTCAATTGCCACTAGCCGCTCTCTTGGTAATATTATATTTTTTTATATAGAAGTCGTTTTATATTTTTAGTCGTATTTTTAGGTAATTTTTGAGATGAAAAAGTTCCACAAAAAAATGAAACACTTTTAAACGATGATCGGTATTGAAAGTTGCAACCAAAAAAATCGTCTTTGATCGATATTTAACTTTCCCCACCATCAATTAACTAATTATCTTTTTGATTTTTTAGATGGAAATATTGATGTGTGGAAGAAAATGTACGACATCAATGTTTTTGGCGCGGGATCTTGTATCAGAGAAGCCCTGAAGATCATCTCGGACAGCGGCAGTATCATCAATGTTAGCAGGTAACGTGACAATTTTATGAGGTACAAGGTTTAGTTATTAATAAAATTATTTTCTTTTCAACTGATTTGATCAATGCTTGGAAACAAAATACTTACCTACATTCACATCAGTATATCAGTATCAGTATAAACAGAAATCCACTACTTGACCAATAATATTTTTTGGTTGAATAGATCTTTTAAGAGCCTTTCCAGCAGTTGTTTTAGGTTTCATTTTTGTTGTGGTCAATTTATCAAATTTACCTGAAAATTTATAATTTATAATTGAAGATTTATGCAATAAGGTATCTGAACTCACAATTCCCACACCTTTAATAGCGATCTGATTATCTGAATTCACAAATCCCACCCTACCTGATTGCCAGATGGTGCCTCTGACTGACCGATCCACCACCAATACTGCTTTCCTGATTTCAATTGTTTCAGTGTTGTGGGTCAAACGACCAGTAGCTATCCCGGTATAGCCGTCTACTCATCAACCAAGCACGCGTTGAAAGTTCTTACATTAGGACTTAGGGCTGAGCTGTGCGAAAAACGCCCCGGAATTAAAGTTACGGTGAGTGATAAACATTTTTCTGAACATGTTATTATATTACAGTAGTATTATTGGTGTTAAAATTATCTTATTATCCGATCTGGTTGCAGGGTTTTCAGTGAAACCCTCACAGTTAACCCTGCAACCTACTTGATTTACCCTCCATTGGCTGGAAAGAGTACCATTTACCAACATTAACCTCACTCACCCTGGTTAGTGCCAGAAATCAGCCTCACGAGTTTGGAGGGAACAGAATTTTCTCCGAAAAGTCTGTTCCAACCGGAGATCGAACTTGGGTAGTAGTCACAACCATTACGCAACGGAGGCTGGCTTACAGAAGTAAGCCATGTTGATTTTAATTTGAAAATTCAAAGATCTTGTTTCTAACGTTAAAAGTAGGTAATATTATCTCTGTGGGCTATTTCTCCTGTAGAATTTAGGAAAATTTTATATTACACATTTAATTCGACACAAGATTGTGGCTAGTGAAACATTTGTGGTACATTTCGCTGAAGTTAAGTAACAACAAAATAACAAAATATTACATTCAGTTTCCGTAGAAAATCTGTATGGTGTGAGTAGAACAGAGACCTGAGGTAGAATTCAGGGAAGAATTCTTGTTCCAAATAGGCATATCAATTGAGCCTGATATGCTAATGATGAGAAAGTAAAGATTTCCGTTACATTGATAAGTAGGTAACCCTGAACATGGGATTTTCTTTTTGAGGAGGGGAAAGCTCATGCTGAAAAGTGTGGAGCTCAGACTCGGACTAACCGGTATCCATGGCTGCCTATCTAACTAAAACTCGCGGCTCTTCACCGATGCTAAACCATACCGTTCTGGGACTGTTAAATATGAACATAGGATACGATAACTATCTGTACTAATGGTAATTTGTAATATTTATCACAACCAATTTCAGCTGCTGAACCCAGGACTGGTCCGCACAGCCATGGCTGAAGGATTCATCGAGAATCACAAAGATATACCCTACATTACTCCAGAAGATATTGCACAAGGAGTTCTGTACGTCTTGTCAACACCCAAATTTGTGGACGTAAGTTGAAGCTACGTAATATAATTACGTAGGATTACATATAATATCAGTCCTAAGGCGAAATAAATAGACAAATTCTAAATCACAAGTCATTGCTAAGCGTCGGTTTTCCCTATCTACACAGTACGCAATTCGTGACTTAGCGCTACAGAGGTATTACAAAAACGTCTATCAATTCCACCCCTAGAATAATTAATTATCATTTTTATACCAACCCCTCAGTGTTCTCATTGGTAGCTGAATAATAAGCGCGCTCGTAACACGAAGGTCGGTGGTTAGAGGGCCCAGAAAATATTTATTAAGGCGGTTTTGAATTACTGTGACATCACGATGTTATTTTGAAAAGAAACTTAGTATGTAGAATAAAACTCAAATTATTATTATTTTCATTTTAATTTCAAGTTAAGTTTTTTACAGTAACTTATTTCATAGAACAAATTCAAGTAACTTATTTACATAGAACTAGTTTGGTCCATGGTATCTAACATTCTAACTGGGAACCCAAATTACGTAGATACTTCCTAGCTTGGTTGAGTTAGTGTTTCTATGATTCTTAAGGGGCAATCCTTTCTTCCCCTCGAAAAATTGACATAATTTTATGCATGATGTAGTTTTTCACAAGAATAATTCAAAGTCCACCTTGAACTGATATTATGGTTCCTATGTTTTGTTGTTTTTGGATACCTACTACAATATCAATATGTGATTTCAGGTGACTGAACTGACGATTCAACATTCAGGGGAGTATTGCAAGTGAAATGATCAAGAAAGTTGTGAGACTGCACTTATGGAAACCACGTCCATCTTTACTTTTTCTTTGCAATGGACATATCCAGGGTGAAGGAGTATGAAAACTACCAAAGCTTTACCAGAAACAACGAATACCCCATTGCTTTACATAGATGAGTTGGATGAGCAATTGAGCAATTCAACAAGAATTGAGACGTAATTCATATCTTGAAATGCTATAAAAGATTTTTGAACCACTAGAAGGTCTCGATTGTCTAGATTCTAAGAAATGTAATACTCGTATAGGACAGAATTGTGCAAACCGTTGTTTTAAGAAAACTACTTTAATTTTTTCAATAAACGAATTTAAATTATTTCTATTTGATTAAAACAACTGTACTACCTAAATGGGTTCTATCAGGGTGATTCCGGAGGAAAACAGAAATTAGAAATAGAGCAAGCTCACTTTAAGAATTAAGTCGTTTTCTTGTGTTTGGTTACAGGGGTAAATACGACAAGCATTTTTGAATTTTTTATATATTTTCAGATTACAATTTTTATTTTAACTTCAGCGCTATTTCTGAATCTCCATCCATGTTACGGTTTTAATTTTCTCTTAATTGTATTCTAATTAAATTATTATTATTTTCTTTTTTGATTGGCTGGATGTATACTCTCCTGTCTTCTCTCTTTTACTTTAGGATTGATGATGAGCCGTTATGGTGCAATTACACATACGAAAAGAGAGTGAGAGTTTGTCTCTTTCAGAAGAAGTAAGGGAAAAATATGTCTTCCACTTTTCTTGGGGGTGCAACGTATCTTTCAACTGGTCATTGAGACGATGATTTTACCTTTCATTAGCTGAAAGTTTACCTGGGTTGCGGCTGGAATAGTCAGATTCTGGAGGGTTTGAATTAGAAAGGTCACCCATTCAAGTAGTTCTAACTTCGCTCAACGTTGCTTAATTTGAGTGAAAAACCAAAACAGTATGATAGGTTTGTGAGTGGAAGTAGTGTATAAATATAAAAGAAGATAAGCCTAAGTAGGCCTGGGTTGTCTACTTGTCCAGTGTCCATGTCCAGTCTGTTTCGTTCCAAGTAACTTCTGTGCCAGCCAGTATGATCAAAAAGAGTGCTGTTTTGTTACCTCTCTGACGGATGCAAGACGGCTCATCAGGTTTATCTTAATACTGGCCACCTCTTCGTCTTCCTTCTAATTCTCCTTTTTACCTAACATCCAGGCGCGGCCGGGACTAAGGAGCTGCGAAACTGCAGCACCCCTAGATGAAAAGGAAAAATAAGAGGGTGTTTTCAAGTGCCAGCTCGTACACAGTGAAATTCATTACAATTTTTCTAGAATAATGAATTTAAAATTATATTGATTGACATGGAAAACAAACTCAAACTCATTAGGTACGAAGAGAAATACTCCATGATTTCCATTTCAATGCGGTTTATGTGGCAGCAACCCGAAAATATTTTCCAGCCGGCCACTCCTGCTACCCAACATTAAAGTTTTACCTACCAATATTTTAAAGTGAATGTTTGTCCTGTTGTTCCCGTGGAAACCGATTAATAAGCTGAATAAAGGATAAGATTATACCTATAATTAGGGCACCCTTCGTGATATGAATGAGATACACTGAACTATTTTAACTTTTCCCAAACTAACATAAAATACATCTCACTTCTACAAATTGATCAATCTACTTCAACTTAACCTCACAACATAATGGCTACTAAATATCTAAAAATAGCCATATTAGAGCTACCTTCGTGCCAATTATGATTAGTCCGTTTTGCATTGTCATTATTTGTCTTCACAAACTAATGCAGTTAATATGCAGCTGACTTGTCCATAACTGACATAAACAGATTCAGTCATACTGAATTATTGCAGTTTAGAGTAGGTATTTATTACCTATACCTATGTAGTGATTTGTTTATTTATTTTTAATTCACGGAGAAATTAGGATTAGGTAATGAAAAAAAATGTACCCTACTAGCTGCTTCTTCTTATTGTAAGGCCCGCGTCATCTCCAATTACTGAAGATAGGTGATCATGATGCCAATTGATCCTTTCCTTGAATTTTCCTTACCAAGACAATCTATAGCATGTTATATTGTCACGTTATATTGTTATGTTATATTGACATTGTGTCCTGGTCACACAAAGTTTAAACTAATCTTCAGGAGATATAAGAGCGGGTATTTTTCTCACGCAAAGATTGTCTCTTGCAATCCAGAGAGGTAATGCTGCAAGTGTTCACTCTGGATTACCTAAGGGAAAAACTTTGTTTGACATGACGTGAATATAATGTGCAAGTAAAAAATATAATAATATCTTCAGGAGATATCAAATAATTAAAATCATGACAGAGGATTGTATTCCTTGGATGATTAATCATATTCATTCAATCATGTTGATCTGCTGTTTTCAAAATGTATCATACAGGTAGACCAGCAAGGGGCTAAGATATTTTGTTTCCGATGGTATTACGTAATTACCAGAAACTTTGTTCTGTATGAAAGAACCAGAAGTTCTCGCGGTAATTTTAGCTCTACGCTCTACGTAATTACCAGAAAATTTGTTCTGTATGAAAGAACCAGAAGTTCTCGCACCATTCAGTTACTCTCCGTCCTCAACAGTATCTATTCGGACTTTCAGAATTTTACCGAACGTTTCAGTACCTACATTTTTTGTCTACGTAAATTTTCCAAGATGTCTAAAACAGTTGTTGTGACGGGAGCCAGTGCCGGTATAGGAGCCGCTGTGTTGCGAGCCCTAGCCGCGGAGGGACATCAGGTCATTGGCCTCGCGAGGAGAGCTGAGTTGATCCAGGTGAGTATTTTTTTTTTTTTGAGAGGTAAATTGAGATTTTTGTATTATTTAGGTCAGTGTTTTATAAACTGTAGGTTGTGACCCTCGGGGGGAGGGGGGAGGTCGCAAATTTCTCCAAAAAAAAGAAACAAGAAAGAAAAACAGACGAGCGCAAATACATATTTGGTTATTTTGGTTTTGTATAAAGTTTAAAAAGTTGCCTGCGGGCAAAGGGATCTATAGGTCCCTTTAAAAGCAAATTCAACTGAGCTAAACTCTACGTCAATGCAATGGCAAGTTGAACACACATTTTGGCCTTCCGTCGCTGAGGTTAAGCAACTTCCAGCGACGTTAGTACTTGGATGGGAGACCATACCGAAGCCTCATGATACTAGCTGTTCCTGGTCCAGCCCAGGCTGGTTGATGTTGGTAGCTGGTTTGTGAGTTTTCAGTGAATTCAGTGAAAATGACCTAGAGTTCTCGACACAAATGTTACAAAAGAAAAAGAAAACAATAACTCCTATACCCTATAGGTAATAGAAAGTAAAAAAAATCAATAATTTTTATTCATATCCACGCATTAGTCACCGCCGTAGCACACTCAGCTTGTACGCAAGTGACCCAGGTTCGAATACAAAAAGGGTCGGATTTTTTTTGATTATCTATTTTAGATTTAATGATACCCTGTAAAATAATATTATGAGTAGTTATTTTGATGATAGAAACGACCAGTGGTGCAGTAATGGCGCTATAGGTATAATTACTTCAGATCAAGGACATAAAATATGAATGGAAGAGACCTGTAATTTCTAGGTAGTACCAACTAATCATGTGATATAATGATTGAAAAGAAAACATTAAAAAATTTACCAGCGTCACCGTTGATGGCAGGATGAATAAACCAGTTCTCGTTCTGTCACTGAAGTTAAGCAACGCCCATCATGGTTAGGACTCGGATGGGTGAACATTCAAATTTTAACCCTCGTGATGCTGGCTGTTCCCGCACGTACCCACTCAGGCTGTGTCAGGTGTGTAATGGAGTGTAAAGCGCCCGTCGTGATATTATAACACAGTAGGTCAGTGGTCCGCAACCGAGGTGCTGCGGCGCCCTGGGTGCCGTGAGATTTAGAAATCATCATTAAAATTTTGGTGTTTTGGTGTAGTCTCTTCTGAATACAATACAGGCCTGCAAAGTCCCTCTGACTTTTTTTTCTCTCCTGGGGTGCCGCTGAGCTAAGAGGTCAAAGAAAGGGTGCCGTGATGGAGGAAAGGTTGCGGACGACTGCTGTAGGTAGTTGAAAGCGGCAAATAACCAAGAAATAAATAATATTTTAATAATTATTTATTATTTCCTCAGTCAATGGCCGAAGAAAACCCCGAATGGAAGCTCACAGGACTGAAAGTTGACATTACAAAGGACGAAGACATTGTAGCGGCTTTTGAAACGATCAAGAACAAGTTTGAGACCATTGATGTTCTCATAAACAATGCGGGGCAGATGGAACCTACATTAGTTACAGGTCAGATTCTATACACACCCCATTCCATACATGACCACTGAAATTACGCCCCCACAAATATATTATTATTTTACACTTTATTAGGACATATTGTATACAAACAGGTAATTAATATTAATATACAATATAAGAAAAGAAAAAAAATGAAAATAATATAAGAAAAAGAAAAAATGGAGAAAAAATAAATAAAAATATACACATATATGCCCTAACCAAAGTGCGGGCTTATTGCGTTTGGCAATATCTTCCACCCAACCCTTATAATACATAAATATATGCGACATCAGCCTTTTTTTCTTAGCGGATTTTCTACAAGATTAAAAAGAGTTTAAATGTTTGAAAATAATAACAACGATGACCGATTAACGTATCTAATGATTTATGTAAATAAATCTATTTAAATCAGTACCAGTTTCTAATAATATGTAATATTAGATAATATATCAGAGAGCTTTTTACTGTACAGTTTAGATGTCTCAATGTCCCATATCAACAGATGTATAAAGATACACCTCAAAATCTTACAATGACTGGCACTGTTTGTGAATAAGTTTTTTTATGTAGGTTGCGTCTTAAAAAAATTCATACAGTATCCGTATGGAACTTGGGGAAAGAATGAAGGACTGAGAAGTGTGACCTGATATAAACCTTGGAGTCAAACTAAAACATATCCACAAAAAATGCATATAAAATACTATACTTTCCTTATAATAGGATAAGGGAAGTAAATGCACCACAAGCTAATCTGCCATTCGTATGAGGCGACAATAGGGGGCTAAAGTCTGGCTGGGGGACTATAAACAGGGAGTAGTCCAGCATTGGCTTGGTTCTGGTGGCCTTTGTCAATTATTAGCCTCCTTGTAGAGACAATGGTAGAAGAGCTGAGTCCATTTCCCCCACTGTCTGGCTCCCATCGTTCACGATGATGCCACCTATGATGATGATGAATGAAAGTTCAAATAATATTTTTTTCTTTTGGTTTTTTAGATGGAAATATTGATGTGTGGAAGAAAATGTACGACATCAATGTTTTTGGCACGGGATCAAACAAACACTCTTAAACGATGATCGGTATTAAAAGTTGCAACCAAAAAAATCGTCTTTGATCGATATTTAACTTTCCCCACCATCAATTAACTTATATTCTTGATTTTTAGATGGAAATATTGATGTGTGGAAGAAAATGTACGACATCAATGTTTTTGGCGCGGGATCTTGTATCAGAGAAGCCCTGAAGATCATCTCGGATAGCGGCAGTATTATCAATGTTAGCAGGTACATATGGAATATTTTTACATCTTACTTGATATCAAAACACATTAATTGATTTTTTTGAGTTGCATTTTAGTAGTTTCAACAACCATTTTAAATATTAAAACATGAAACTGAGTTAAAATTTATAGTGATAAGAACAAGTGGAACTATTATAGTATACCTAACTAATTTACACTTGGTCAATACTTTGTGTGAAAACCCTTTTTTACTTTCCTTATCCTATAATAAGGAAAGTATTGTATTCGTCGAAAATTTGACCTACCCAGCTTTTCACATTTCTGGACGAATCATAGCCTCAGGATACCAAAAAAGTGGTTTTCAGCCATTGGTCCGTGCGTCTGTCTGTGTGTGTGTCTGTGTGTGTGTCTGTGTGTCTGTGTGTGTGTGAACAGGATATCTCAAGAACGGTAAGAGCTAGAGACTTGAAATTTGGTATCGTAATTAATTTTATACACCAGACGAACCATGAAACTTTTGGTTGAAATCGGCCGCATTCTGCGGCCGCAGGCCCGCAAATATTGGCCGCAAGCACCGCTTCTTTGAATTGGTTAAAGATACAAAAAAAGTTCGAGAACAACATTTTCTCAGATTAAAAAAATAATAGGGGTTCACTCTGATCATTTTTTTGATATCTTTAACTTTTTGGAAACCGGCCCCAATTTACCGGTATTGTAGGGGGACCCGATTGGACTAACTTTTTTATTATTCATCCTAGATGGGGGTTGTGACATATCAAATTAAATGATTTTGAAGTGCTGATCACGAATTTGGCATTGATTTTTAGTTATCTGTTACCGTTCAGTCACCAGTGGCGGAATTCGACTCCTTTTTGGGAGATAAGGAAAGTCGTGTGATGTTTACACCAGATTTTTTGATGTGGTAGTCAAGTGGTATCATGATGTGATGTGGTAGTCATGATGTGGTAGTCAAATCATGATGTGGTAGTCAAGTGGTTAACGCGCTAGTCTGGTAATCCAGGTAGCTTAGCGTAGGGATCCGCTGGTTCGAATCCCACCCAGTACCCATTGTTCGAATTTTTCCACATTAATTTCAGTTTGTGACCACATAATCATAAGACTCTGAGGGTTAGGTGGTCGAAAATGCTTTGAGCATTAACCTCGCCTATTGGTTACCTTCCACAAAAAAGTATTATTATTATGGTTTTGTTGTTTCAGAGAATCATCTAAGTAGGTACCGATGTATAAAATGTTGCTTTCTTCAAATATGTTTTCAGTGTTCTGGGCCAAGAAACCTGCAGCTACTCCGGAATGGCGGTCTACTCATCAACCAAGCACGCGTTGAAAGTTCTTACATTAGGACTTAGGGCTGAGCTGTGCGAGAAACGCCCCGGAATTAAGGTTACGGTGAGTGACAAACATTTTTCTAGGTTTAAATTTATTTATTTTTCTTACTTACAAGAGAATACCCGTGTTTTGGACTGACATTATTAGTGAGTCAATCAGTCACTGTTTAAATTGGTCTCTAACTATCTTTAGTTAGATCGTCCTGAACGACATATTCTTATGTGCGATCAATCAGCGATAGAACTTGGGCCTTTTCTTTGTAAGTCATTAATTCCTAGGGAAAACTGCAAAATAGGCTGACTAGTCAGGATGAGCTAGTTCTCTGCTTAAAGCCCTAACGAGACACTGGTCTTCCCCTGTTCAACATCCACCAGTCCTAGTCAGACATTATCCCAAGTTAACGAGCATTACCTTACGGAGATACAGAAATCTTTGGGGGAGTCAATAGAATTACTGTTTCACAAACAATTTCAGCTGCTGAACCCAGGACTGGTCCAAACAGGCATGTCCGAAGGATTCATTGAGCACCACAAAGATATACCCTACATTACTCCAGAAGACATCGCACAAGGAGTTCTGTACGTCTTGTCAACTCCCAACTTTGTCGACGTAAGTTGAATCCATGTTTTTTTTTTTTTTCACAGCCTTTTTTCGTAGCCATGAAACAGGAGCTACTGTAGACGCTTGTGGTCTGTGTTGTAGCCTGCCTATCCCGTAGTGTGCCTCCCCTCTGATGTGCGAGAAGTGACACAGTACTTCCCATCTAGGTGTTGCGTCAACACGAGCGCACCGGAAGGTATTCCTTACAAATAACTGAAACTAACTTTTGAATACAATTTTTTGTCGGCGCGGGGGTTCGAACCCCGAACCTTCCGCATGACAAGCGAGGGCTAACCACTGAGCTATTCGTGTTAAGTTAAATTAATGTATAATATGTTAAATGGACAATAGACACTTATTTAAGATGTCCGAGCAAAAGCAAAGAGTCCCCATATTCGGACAGTTATGGTGACCACAAAAAAAGTGATGACCACATAATAATTGTCAGATTTTCAAATATATGAATTTATTTCTATGAGATTTTAAGTAAAAATTTTAAATTAGGTGCGATTAAAACCAGTGTAGCCCCACATTAACTAGGTCCTTAACTACTTCGAACGCCAATGTATGAACGTAAATATTTTTGTAGAAAAAATTAACTGCAATACCTATAATAATTTTCGCATGAAATGAGCGTTATAGCAGTTCTTCTTAATTTTCATTAGAAAAAATGACATTTATTTTGTACTTAAAGTTAGAATAAAATTACAAGTATGCCATTCCGGTTGCATAAGTTCCAATGTCCGAAAATCTTCCTGGGGCCAGGGTTTGGGCTTTTCGGATTAAGAGGCAGAGAATTTTAACAACTTGTCTGGCAATATGATCAAATTGATCATACGATACTAAAAAAACTAAAATACCAATATCTGATTCCAGGTGACTGAGCTGACCATTCAACATTCAGGAGAGTACTGCAAGTGAATTGAAAGCTGTGAGAGTAGCCATGGAGGCCACTCTCAGAAAACTCGACACCTCCAAGGAGGAGGAGGAAGAAGATAAATACTAAAAAGTGCAACCAACAGTCCAAAAGAATCTAAAATTCTAAACTAGTGGAGACTGGACACACCTTAGATCAGAATCCAAGTTTTAATTTCGATACTGGACGATTTGGCCTTCGTTTGTCGACTATCAGTTTGTCTGTTTGATTAAATAAAATCCATTGATTAGTGTGACAACTGATAAACACACCCTGAGTATTGTACGTAAATATTATTGTAGGAAATTAGCCGTTTCCCTGTACTTCGGAATGGGAGTAAACTTGAATTTGCGAGTTCCAACCACGTCCCACGACGCTAAACTTATGTCTACTTAATTAAATAGTATCTTGTTCTTTGATTGGCTGGCTTTGTTTTTCCTGTCTCCCTCACTTTCATTTTAAGATAAAGTCGCGATTCTTTAAAACGGGATTCCACTGTATCTGACGAAAGTTACAATAAGCCTGATTGTGACAGATGAAACACATCTGTCCCATGTTGCTTTCAGTTGCGGTCTTAAAGCATACTGCAGTATTGCATATTAAAAACCTTAGTGGAATACCACATTTATGTACCTAGATGATATTATCACTTTAGGTAGTCATCTTCACCAAAGCTAATTATCATTAAAGAACTAATTAAGTTGGGTGCTCGTGGATTATGATTATTCTACGAACAACTAATCTCAACATAATATCCATACCTAAAAATATATTAACTGTCCGTCAAAACTCATTTATGAGCTGATTATATGTTTTTTTTTTTTTTTTTTTTTTTTTTTTTTTTTTTTTTTTTTTTTTTTTTTTTAAGTGGGGTTTAACGTCGCTTTGAACTGCCATGGTCATATCACGACGGGGGTTTTACCCTCCATTCGCAGGAAACTCACAAACCTGCTACTCACATTGACCTCACCCAGCCTGAGTGGGGCCGGGAAAAGACAGCGTCACGAGAATTAGAATTTGAATGGTCACCCATCCAAGTCTTAACCTCGCTGGATGTCGCTTAACTTCGGTGTTCTGATTATATGTTTAGTTCCAGAGTTATAAATCGATCTGTACTGTAATGAAAACTGCCACCGGACTGGCTAACTTTAAGTTCCGATGGACTGAGTTTAAGATTTAAAAAAAAAACCCCCTGGCAGAAAGATGTACAACAAAATTGAAGATGAAGAAAATACTCACTCACAACATTTGTCAACTGTCCAGAAGAAAAGTTTTGTTTTTTTTGCTGATGGGGGGAATTGGTTTGAACCCTCTAATTCCCCTTTACCTACGCTGCTGAAAACTGCATGAGAAGAGGTGGAAATGAAAAGTTTATTTTTTAATGAAGAATGTCAAACAATATAACGCAAATTTATTATTTGGTTTGAAAGTGTAATGTGATAGTGTTGAGGATTTCTTTGGGCAGATACCTAAGTAATTCAAAATATTTCTGATGATCGATTACTTGCTGAAGTATGCTCATAATTAATTAAAAATTAATATACAAATAATTCGATACTTTTCCAATACAATCTCCGTATTATAGAAAATCCATTTTGAGAAGAACAAAGAACAGGGAAAGACAGGTGAAGAAAGTATAGAAGATAATATAGAAGTCATAATTATTACTAAGTTAGAAAATGAAACTAAAACACAAATCGAAACTATCTGCCTTCAGAAATCCACAATTTGCGAAATAATGCTACAGTTCCATCTTAAAATTTATCTGGTTTTTATTTATTTATCTTTAGTGCTCTCTCTCTCTCTCTCTCTCTCTCTCTCTTTCTCTATCTATCTATCTATTTCTCTCTGTCTCTCTCTCTCTCTTTCTTGTTTCTCTTCTCATTAACTCACCTAATTTAAAACTCTTCTCTCAAGACATTCTTGTTCGAATCTTCCTTTCCAAACTTGAATTGTTAATAATCTTTTAACATAAAAATACTTACGTGCTTAAAGACCTACCTATAAATGTAAATGTTCGAATTTTCGTAAAAACCATGAAATACCTTCGTTCATAAAATCGACAGAGTAAAATACATCAATGCTACTTATTATTCAACCTTTTTCTCTTTGTTTGAAATATGTACATAATTTTTAGATTACATTTTACATTACAAAAAATTACATTTTCTAGCTAACACAGTTGGATTTCTTTGTACCTACCAAAAAAAACTATTGATAGCAGAGAAGAAAAGAACTTCTAGGTGAAACATACAAAATAATATATAATATTAAAATTATTTTAGCCTTCTAAAAAGTTCTCTTCTTCCCTCCATCACTATGACTCACCTAACATCTTCTGATTCTGACAACATCTACTATGTATAGTTTTAAGAAAAGTAAAAATAAAATCAAAACTCGAAAACAACTAAACTTTTTCTGTAAAAGTCTGTCCTTCAAAAAATAAAATGTATTTTCAAAAACTTCAGTTTGTACCCATTTTTCTGGACATCCAAAAACCCCAAAATTGACCAATATCACTCCTTTCACTGATTTCTGCCTAATCTTTTCCTTCCTTATCCAACCTATTCTCTTCTTTTCAAAATCCATCATTGATGCCCAGAAAAACAAATTCATTCGTGATGTCTTGTATTGTTGCTCATGATTTGATAGAGGTGTCGCTCAGGCAACTTCAGGAACATTCGGCCGAGGGTTTCATCCCAGGACGCAAGGCAATATCACACGAGGGTCCTCCAATAGGGACATCATGGAAACAAATGATCGCTTATCCAGCTTGTTGATTCATTTCACAACTGAGCGAATTTCACTTTCCAGCTCATCTTCGTGAACCTGAAATCAGAATGAAAAAAAAACAAGAAATTTATTAGGTTGTGCAAATTTGAAAATGGCCAAGCATTTCGTATTTAGTTTTTCCCTTTTAGGTACTCGGAAATTGACATTTGGTTTTGGTAGGTGTTTTTTGGTATTTTAGGAAGATTCTACTTCGTACTTAGTATTTCCTTATATTACTGCCTGTTATTGATGACCAGTCAAACTATGGTACTAGTTCAGTCAGATTAACTTTCTTTCTGAGTACGTTAACAAAAAATGACTCTTTTGCAATGAATATCAGGAAATAAGTTTGAACTTTCCTTGGCAAAAAAATAAATATATTATTTGCCTGACATTGAACTATCACTTTGCACCTCTTGCTATCGTGCTCGGAAGTGTCACGAACTCACCAGCGCTCTCTAATCACTCAATCAACAATCAATATGGCCTCATGCCACCACAGCACGTACCACTTATCAGGATTTCCTTCATCAAATACAAGCAAGTGCCATTGCAAAGTCAAGCAAGGGTTCACGATAACCCTGCCGGGAATGAAATTGCCTCCAGTGCAGGAGATGATGAAGCACATACTCAAGTAAATCTTCTAGGCTAATATTGTAATAGTGAAATTCAATTTTCATTGCAATCACTCAAATTTGGGGCACATTTATGGAAATCAACTGATATGAATGGAGGAATCTTCATTTAAAGTAATATCTACATACATAAAAGTCTCAATTACTGTATGTACTTTTTGTAATTAATGCTTCTACGTCTAACAATTTGAATTAAAAGCTATCCAAGCTAAAATATAATTTTACAGTGGTAGTGCGTCTGAATTTGATTTACCATAGATCAACAGAAAATTGAAACAATCATTTTAAGTAAACCAAAAGCCAGAACAAAGCAGCTAGCCCCTTCATGTGATAGTAGAAAATATCGCCACTGCTCGTGAAGTTATCAGTCGATGTTCAGAGAGTTGAGAGGAGGTCAAATTTTACTCTGATAAGCGAAAGAACACTCGACCAGAGTGTGGGAATTCTGATGAAATCAACAACATGATGAGAGTGAGTGAGAGCGAGAGTGTGGCACCTACGAGGTGAAGAGTCATCTTCTTTTTTTTTTTTTTTTTTTTTTTTTTTTTTTTTTTTTTTTTTTTTTTTTTAATGATATTTATTTACAGAGGAGGCTTAACAATCAGAGTCCTTGCTCCTCTAATATTATTAATTATAATGTGCAACACATGAAGTTAAAAGTATTAGGTGTACAGAGTTTAGTAATTTAATTAGAAAGAACTCTGATTTTTTTACAATTTAGGTTATGATATGAAGAGGTAATGGTTAAAATAATAGATATATATATATATAAAAATGTACAAACATAACAGAGCATGAATAAATTAAATTGGTAGAAGCACTTTCGGAATATAGAGAAATAAGAGGAAAAAAGGGAGATAAAATAATTATAAAGGACTCTGATTATTTTACAACACAGGTAACAATATGAAGAGTAAGTGTTAACATAATAGACATAAATAAAAAATGTATAAGCATAACAGAACATAAAGAAATTGGTAAAAACATTTACGGAATATATGGAAAATAAAAGGGGAAAAAAATATAAAAAATAAAATAATTATCAGTTACTATGGAGAAATAAAGATTAAATTTTATTAAAATATTTAGCCATTCTGAGGAATCGAATAACTTTATTAGCATTTGTCTTTTCATTCGCTAAGATACTTTTTAAAGAATTGGAATTGAAACCTACTTTTTTTCTATAGACTTCCAGAGCCGGACATTCAGATAAGATATGTTTTACAGTTATGAGGATATTACAAATTGTGCACAAGGGGGGATCTACCTTATCAAGTAAAAATTTATGAGTTAGGGCCGTGTGTCCAATTCTAAGTCTTGATAGAATTACTTCTTCCTTCCTATTATGACGGTTTGAGGTAAGCCATACTTGAACATCTTCTTTTATTCTTTTTAATTTGTTCGTCTGTGGAATTTCTTGCCAATCATTGGTCCATTCAATCAGGGAAATACATTTATATGTACTCTTGATGTCATCTGATGTAACGGATAAGTACATACTGTCGTAAAATATATGAGCAGCCCTAGCAGCAGAGTCAGCACGGACATTACCGGCTATGCCGAGGTGACTGGGTATCCAGGTGAACTTGACTTCCACTCCGCGCTCCTCTTGAAGTTGTACCAGGACGGTTCGTATATTAATACAGATTGGGTTCTTTGGGAAAACCTGCTGAATACATTCAAGTGCACTTTTTGAGTCGGAATATATTATGAACTTTAGTTTGGGTTGATGTGTTTTGTCGTAGATATATTTTAGGCAATAATATAGGGCAGACATTTCAGCAGAAAATATAGAGGATATGGAATTGAGTTTGACCTTCTGTACTTCATTTTTAAAAGTAAAAGCGCAACTTGTGGAGTCATCGCATTTAGAGCCATCTGTAAAGCAAGGAAGATATTCTATGGCTTCGTTTTGATATTCAAGAAATTTTTGCTGGCATTCAGTAGGTGATATATTTTCTTTCAGACGTTTAAATAGAAACTCAACCTCTGGTATTGTGAGTGTCCAAGGAGGAATATTTTTATTGACCCTCACACACGTTAATTCATTAATTGGAAAATTTTGAATTTTATTTATTCGGGAAGCTAGCGGTAAGGGTTTTTTATCAGACATAGCTGACAAGGCAGGATCTTGTGAAAAAACTAATTGAAATACGGGATTATCTGGGTTGCATCTCAATCTTGAAACATAGCTAATAATAAGAGCTTGTCTTCTGTACTTGAGTGGCATTTGTCCGGATTCCGCCTGTAAGCTTACAACTGGTGACGATCGGAAAGCTCCAGTTATACATCGGAGAGCTGCATTTTGCACTGGTTCCAGCTTTGATAAGCACGAATCAGTAGCAGAATTGTACAGCACACAGCCATAGTCTAAAATAGGACAAACATAAGATTGATAGAGTCGTAATAATAATTTTCTGTTTAATCCCCATACTGAATGTGATAATATTTTTAATATGTTGAGAGCTTTCAGGCTTTTGGATTTAATATATTTTATGTGTTGTTCAAACGTGAATCGATTGTCTAGTATCACTCCCAGCCATTTAACAGATTGAACGAAATCAATGTATCGATTCTTAAATCTTAATGTAGGTGGACGAATGTTTTGCTTTCGGCACCTACTAAAGATCAAACCACATGTTTTTGAAGCAGAAAAATCCAAACCATTTACTCTTGTCCAAGCTTGAAGACTGTTCAGGGACTCCTGAAGTGGCTGCTTTATAGATTCAACATCTTTTCCAGATATAAATATTGCGAAATCGTCCACATACATGACATGCTTCACTGAAGGGTGCAGGTTATCAGCTAAGTCACATGTCGCAATGCTGAATATGCTACAGCTCAGCGACGAACCCTGTTTAATTCCGTTGTCGATCTTAATTAGGGAAGAATGATGAGATTTATTACATTTGACAATAATATAATTATTTTTGAGAAAGTGGGATATGTACTGAAAGAGGGGTCCTCCTATTTTCCACTCTGCCAATTTATTTAGTACTTTCCTTCCCCATACTCTGTTGTACGCGGTCTCAATGTCCAGTACCACTGCAGCAGTACTCTGTCTATTCTGAATAGATTTACTGATTTCATCTTCCAGAATTATCAAATTATCAACAGTCGATCTCATTTTTCTCGATCCGCTTTGAAAGTCGCTTATGAGATGGAAGGTATCTAATGTATATGTAAGCCTTTTGTTTATCATTTTTTCGAATATTTTGCACGAACAACTCATCAAGGCGATCGGTCGGTATGAGGCAGTATTAAGGGGATTTTTACCAGGCTTCAATACTGGTACAATGTATGAGGATTTCCATGACTCTGGAAAAAGTCCATTTAACCAAATAATATTATATATTTTTAGAAGAAATGCTAGCGCGGCTTCTGGTAGATTAATAAGCATGGGGTAGCTGATACCATCAGGACCACAGGCATAAGATTTACAACCTTTTAAGGCATGTTTTAGTTCATACAGGGTGAATGGTAAATTCAAATTAGGATGATTACCGGGTCCGGGATCAATAGATTGGCATTCCTTTATTTTCTTATACGATCGGAAACTGGTACAATAATTACTGTCTGACGAAATATCACGGTAGTGATGAGCTAACATGTTAGCTATTTCTTTCTGATCTTTAATTTTTTCTCCCTCATTATTCAGAAGTGCTGGAATCGAACTAAAGGTTCTTTTACCTTTGAAACGTTTCATGTGATCCCACATAGTTTTATTATCTAAGTTATATTTAATTGAATCCATAAGATTAATCCAGCTCTTTGTCTTACTCTCCTTAATCTTCAGCCGAACTTGAGCTCTTAGTTTTTTATATTCAATAAAATTAGTAGGTATTGGATTTTTTTTGTAAGTTCTTAAACATTTTTTTCTTTGCTTTATGAGATCTTTTATTTCATTATTCCACCAGGGAGTATACTTTCTCTTGGGTAACATATGAAATTTAGGGATAGTCTTGTCAGCAGCATCTAAAATATTCTGGTTTATATTTAAAAACATTTTATCAATATTGCTACCTGATATAGAGGGTGAAAGATCTGATCTCAAGTGAAATGTTATCAGCGACTGGTATTTATTCCACTTGCCTTTATTGAATAACCATCTGGTATCAGTATGGTCTAAATAATCTTGATGCAGGTGAAATTTAATAATAATTGGAAAATGATCAGAAGAGTGGGTATCTTCTGAAGTAGACCAATTTATCTCAGTGGCTAAGGAAAGGGAAACGAAGGTGAGGTCAATGGCTGATAAGGTACCATAAGAATTATTTACATGTGTGGGAGACCCAGTATTGAGTAGGTATACATTATTCATATTCATAAATTTTTCTATTTCCTTGCCGCGGGTGTCCAATTTCTCGCTTCCCCAAAGGTAATTATGGGCATTCATATCACCACATAATATGAAGGGGAGACTTAGCTGGGATACTAACTGAGACAATTCAGCTTCTTTCACTATGCTGCTACTGTTGCCGGGGCGGACATACACATTACACAGGGTAACATCTTCTTTAAGTTTATTACAAGTAATATGTACCGCAACAACCTGTAAATTACTTGAATGATTAGTACTGATGAGTTGTGCATGGCAGGAGTTGTGTACCAGAATCATAACACCGCCACAAGCTATCTGACCGGAACTGAAGTCCTCACGGAAAACTTGATAGTTGGTGAAGTCAACTGAATCTTTAGGAAGGAGGTGAGTTTCTTGTAGAGCAAAAGCAAGAGGTAAGTTATTTTTCAGAAGAACGTTTAATTCGTCTCTTTTATTCTTGAACCCGTTCATATTCCATTGAATAATATTGTCTAGGAAAGTAATATTATTTGTTGTATCTGTCATTTAAAAATAAATAGTTGTTAAAAATGTTTTTTTTTTTTTTATAAATAATCTATGTACACCAAATTTTATGTAACGGGTAAGTTACATAAAAATAACGAAATGAATTAATCAAATCAACATCCTAGGTGTGGGCTACCAATCTGTTGGTAGTCCATACCCGTACTCGAACTTGTATTCTGTAGATTAACATGCTGGTCTGTATTATTAGAAATCATCATTGGAGAAAGCACTGGGGTATCTGAAATCGTTATAGCGGAGTCTCCACTAAACTGAATTTCAGGCTGCTGTGTAAGGTTAAACCATTTTTCATTTTCACTATTACGTTTGTCTATTTTATTATTTTCACAGCCTTCGTAAATCATTTGGGAAATTTGATTACCTTCATAATAAGTCTGAGGCTTAGTGATTTGACTCATAGCCTCGAATATATTTCTATTCTTTTTATTTTGTAAAGCATATTTCTCACGATTAAAAGTGGATTCTTCGGTTTTTCTTTTTGAAGGTCTGTTTACATTAGACAGGGAAGGAGGTACATAGCGATCAAAAGTTCTGCGATTGTTAGGCTGGTTAGATCTTAATGCAGGATATTCGCTATTGTATTTACTACTTACATTGCTTAGCTTTTCATTTCCTAATGTCTCGAGTACAGCAAATGAATTCTTCGTGCGAACGGAGTAAGAGTCTCTTTCCTTTGGAAGCAGAGCGTCGGCCTCGGGGAAGGAGAGGCTACGGGTACTCATCAGCATCTTGATATTTTTCTGTCTCTCGTACTCAGGGCATGACTTGCTGTTGGAATTATGCATTCCACCGCAGTTCAAGCACTTGATATCTGCTAGGTTACATACATGTTGACTGTCGTATATTTCTTGATAACACTTGGTACACAATTTATTATTTTTGCAGGCTTTTGTCATGTGTCCAAACCTGAAACAACTAAAACACTGAATGGGATTCTGAATGAAAGGCTCACAAGGAAGTCTAGAGTACCATAAATAAACATAATTAGGCATATCCTGACCCTCAAATACAATCTTAAGAGTAGAGGTAGGTACATAGGTAGCTACTCCCTCAACAAAAGTTTTTCTATTCAATCTTTGCATGTGAATTATTTTAAAATCCCCCGTATCTATATTGTCATTGATTTCTTGCTCAGTTATCTCCAGATCGACATTCCGTACCACCGCGGCGCGCGACACATAGTTGCCAGGAATGAAAGCCACGAACTGCTGCTTCATCTTTTCATTCTCAACAATTGAATTTGCGCATTTGGACGTGGCACAAACAACCAGAAACTTGCTTCGATTTAATCGTTTTACTTCAAGAATATCAGGACTTTTATTTGTTATCTCGGCAAGTAATTTTGAAAGAACCAACCCTTTGATATAGCTATACGGCCGCTTACCACCAACATTGACAGATGGAGTTGAGTTTGGTTTCATTTGGATGATCAACTTGTAGGTATCACATCTCATTCCAGCATTATATAATAGGACTTTCTTCTCAGGAAACTCGGAAGTGTTTTTTGTTTTTTCAGAGCTTGCAGTGTTTTTATTTTGAGTGTTTGTATCCGTAGGTTCCAAGGTGTTTCCATTTTGATTTTGCGCGGTATTTTCAATTTCCATGTCAGTTTGAGTATTTGGCGGTTTTCCCCCGCCAGGGTCACCATCAGACCCGTCGCCCATCGTGAGAAGTTGCTTAGCAACCTATCAACAGCCCATCGTGTCAGCTGACACACAGGCAAGACGAAAGGTTATTATGTATTTATAATCCACGAAAGAGTGAGTGGCTAAAATGAAAATTATATTTAACAAATGTTCAAATAGCTATGACGTAATGACAGTGACGTCACTCTAAAGTACACAAACTTTAAGAAAAGGGGCAAATTCTTAATAAGGCACTTTATATGATCAAATCAGCACAGATATGTAGAAAAACACAAGAAAATGGCTTTTAAAAAGTCCAAAGATAGTATAAACTGTTGAATTATTTGATTTTACGCTTTTTCTAGAAAAAATTTGCGGAGAAATCAAAAAAGCACAACGAGAGTCATCTTCAATTTGGCCATAAAATATTAAAAATAGCCATTAGCGTAAACTGAATGAGTTCAAACTAACAAGAGTGGAAAGTGTTTAGGGAAACGTCATTGGATTTAAAAAAAGAAGAAACCAAGGAAAGAGAACCAAGGAAAGAGAACCAAGAACATTCCCAGGACTCAGGAAATCTTGAGGACGAAATTATGCAGAAGTTCCTCTTTCGGAATTTAGGCTATTCAGGGAAGTCATTGAAAAGTTGTAATTATTATTAAGAGCTACTGCTACTTATACTTATGGCATGACACTTACCAATCACCAGTATGGTCCATCATTGGCAAGATGAGTCCAACTTGCAAATTCTGTCCATGAGTCAATTTTGGCGTGATTGATGTCTGGGTAACGTTTTGAACTGATGGTGTTGTCCAGGGCGAAGTCAGGACTGTTCCTGGGCGGCGTCATGCCCTTCCTGATGATGTAGTTCCTGCTGTTGTTGTTGTCCCAGAACTCTTCGGTCTCGGTTCTGTACGCGATGCAGAACTCGATTTTGTTCGCGCTCTTGGGTATGCTGATTTGGAATGCAAAGGTATCGTACACGATGGTGATGGAGGAGGGGGTAGCGCTGGGCACATACATGCAGGTGACATCCGTGTGGGAGACCCAGCTGTTTGTGGTGTATCGGATGATCACTTCTTTCTGGAAGCTTATGTTTCTAACTTTGACAGTGCCTGAAAACAGAGACAATAGAGTTGGAGGTTAAGTTCTAGGCCTGTAGTACCTTGTTCAGTAAGTTTATAGTGTTAGTTCTATTTATAAAGCAACTGACCAACATGGCATATTTGTTATTCAACGCTTGAAATATAATGGTGAAGAGGTGAGGACAGATACATCGTTGCGGAACATGATTCTTTTGTTCTACATTTAGATTGAATTTTAGAATGTATTTTCGTCTGTGTAAATCTTAATGAACTTAATGCATTCGACAGATTCGAACTATTTTTGAATTTGATTCGCCTTCTTGAAATCATATTGTTATTTAAGGAGTACAACTTACTGTCCTCTTGGTTCAACCTTTATATGTATCCTATAGGTACTTGTATTCTTTATCAATATGAAATTTTGGCAAATGCACATTACTCGTGAATTCAGGACAAAAAATCAGACAACTTTTAAGGTTCTAGAAGAATCCACACTCACCTGTCACTAGACTTTCACTTTCTTTGACTATGACGTTCTCAAGCGACACTTTGCCTTCGTCCAATCGTTTTCGGAACTCTAGATAGTTGGATGCAGGCTGAGGGAATGTCATCTCCCAGAGGTCATTGGTGGCTTCCACGATTTCCGTGTTGAGGCCTTGGGTGACCATGGCGAGGAACTGAGAGTTCCATCGGGGAGGGGAGGTGGGGCGCTCTTTCACTAGACGCACCTGGAATGGAACACGGGGGAAAGTTAGTTCAAGCTGTTGGGATTCAGATGGGTTTTTACAACTGTCCTATCTACAGAATCAGATCATGTGACATTACTGGACTCGTAGAATATTTGGATTTCTGTAGATTATTTTAATTTGATCCTGAATAGTGTATATCTGTATATTTTATGTTTTACTTCAATTGAAAAGTAACTTTGTAATCAGTAGTTTATTTCACTATACAATATTCTCTTTACACAAGCTCTATTATACTATAGGCAACTGTGTCTTTTAATCTTCATGTTAACCAGTAACCAGAGATCACCAGTGAGAGAGAGAGAGAGAGAGAGAGAGAGAGAGAGAGAGAACCAGAGAGAAAGAAAGAGAACCGTTTTATTGAAATAATTATTGAAATAAATCTTTCACTCACTTGTGTGAGAGACAGGCCTTTGTCGTCGGCGAAAATAACTTTCTTCTTGGTCCGCGTCGGGCTGGGGGGATCGTTCTCATCTCCGGAGCTCAGACTACCCGAGTCTTCCGGCCTGGTGACCAGGCAGGGCCTGACGGGGTGGACGGGCACTTGCAGCTTGAGCAGAGACAGCCCGCTGGGGGGAGTGAACTGGCGACGGAGCGTCGAGGGCGACCGCTGAGGGGTGAAGCGGCAGCCGAAGTAGGACTGGCTGAAGATGGGCGGGCTGTGAGAGAGGAGCACTTCGTAGTCGGTCGGCATGGCGATGGAACACATAAAGACGTTGAATTTTCTGAAAGAAAACAAAGGAGTCAGGTAAAAGATCAGTACTAAGCGTCTCTAATATGACCAGAAACAATTGAATTGAAAATTGAAATTTATTTTACATTCATATATCTTCTGAGCTAAAATTAAATTATTGGAATGCGTATGATATGTTTTGTATACTTTGTGAAAGCACATACCAATTTATTGTATGAAGTGCACTTATAGAACTTGAATCACTTGGATGTTGAGGTTGTCGAATCTGCACTTCACTTCTGAATAGCAAAATCAATGTAAAAAGTTACTGATAATATTAGTAATATTACCAAACTAAAAATATGTATTTTTTTTCATTAATGTCGGTCTCTACCAATGAAGAATGAACAATAGTAAATATTAAATTTTATACATTCACAAAGCTTATCAGCTTTAGAAAAGTGCATGCCTGAAAGTAACTAGAAATTGGCATGTAATTATTTCGACAGGATTTGTTTACAGTAATAAATGTGTGTACATTTACCCTAGAAAATATGATGTGTAATAAACATTAAAAATTACCCATGACGCAAAAAACAGACAAAGACGAAAGTCGACACCACGACACCATCATGCTTGTTTTTGACTTTTCTTCTTCTAAATATTTCATGTGTTCAAAAACTCTCTCTATGAAGATAATTTATAGTGGGAAGATTTAGTTGGGGCAAATATGTTTTGACTCCAGTCCAACAATGATTTCTTTTCATTTTGAAACACGAATTCTCATGAAGCACATGATGTTGTGCAATGTAATGAAAATGGGAACCATTGGCAAATGGGACTCTCACCACAACATAAACATACCTAAACCGAATATAAAAAAAAAACCGAATATAGTCAGCATACACATACCTAAACCGAATTCCACTCAGCAAAATTGAAGCATGCGGCAAAATATTTGTCTGGGAATATTTTTCTGGAGCAGTCAATACTGATTGCAGCCACATTAATTTTGAAACACATTTTCCCTATGTTGCTTTCAGTAAAAATTGTATTGAAGCCAATGAAGGATTTTTGAATGCAGTACCTATACGACATGTTGCCTTCGTGTGGTATCATCAATCAATAGGAAATAATTTTCTTATTTTTTACGTTATTTCTAAAGTGATTATTTCTAAAGTTTTCACAGTACCTCCCTTACTCTGCCCACCTATGCTATACTTGATTGCAGTACATTGGACTCTGAACTAGAAGGTCTAGAAGTTGGATTTCGATTCCTATTATGACCAAGCATTGGTACCGGTTACGGGGCACGACTTAGCACTAATTAGGTGGTCGGATATTCTTTCAGAATTAAGCTCCATTGGTGGTAACCCTCCACTAAAAAGTATTACTACATTATCAAAGAATTCAACTTGGTTTAGGAGGAATGACTATTATGGCAAACAGAAGTGCTGAACAAAACAACGTGCAGTGGTTCTCTTTTTCTTCTCATACATCTCATAAATTTAAATAATGCCTCTAGCCAAAAAATCACCCATTTTTGGACAAATGCATTCAATATCTGAATACGTAAAGATTTTAAGCGGCAAATATTTCCTAGTGGCGACAACAATTATTGAGCAGACTGCAACGCAATTTCATCTTTATTCATAATCGTAAAATACTCCGACGGACGATCAAATGTTTCAATATTAATGCATTCATTGATGAATTGCCAATATGTATTAGATGAGCAATGAGCATGTATTACACATATTATAATCCATAGGAATCTGACTATGGATTATATTCGCACTATAACAAGTTGGGAAAAATTTCAAGTGCAAAATCTCGACTCTCCTCGGCCTTCGCGATTTCGCACGTTACCCTGAGCTGATGAGCAATGGTGTACTTCCGCACAAGTCACATAGTTCAGTGTTCTGAACTTCACAGGGAATTAAAAATAAAATCCGCGACATTTAAATTAATTATCATCTAAATTTCCTGGAACATATTACAGACTTGATACAGACGATAAAATTAATAAATAAATAATACCTGCCGACTAGGACTAATGAGTCCCATTATTCCAGCCCAAGATATAATTATGACATAGGTACCACCTAAGTAATTGGTTAAATTAAATGAGAGGTCATAAATTCTAACGAGATTGTCATTAATAATAATTTTATTATTGAATGCAGTTCAATTTTCATCATTATCAATAATATTAGAAAATAATATTATTCTACTGTATTTCACTTGTAATTTGATTTCTATAGGTACTATATTTTGCCATTGTATAATACTCTGTACAACTTGTAACTTTTGTTATGTAAATTTATAAATAAATAATATTAGAAAAGCCAGCGTCAATGACGTGTTGAATGCACCGGTTTTCGTAGGGTCACTAAAGTTAAGCAACGTCCAGCGAGGTGAAGCTGGCATTCCCAGGCTGGGTAAGGTTAATGTGGGTAGCAGCCGTAGCATGTTTGTGAGTTTCCTGCGAATAGAGGGTAAAACCCCCGTCGTATATGACCATGCAGTTGAAAAACGACGTGAAACCCTAATAAAATAACATAAAAGATATTTCATATTATCAATTTATGTATCATTAAGCTCGGTGCCTATTAAGAGAAACTAATCCAAGCAGAGGCCGCGCCTATAGAAACATACTTTGTATGCCTTTATATTATGTATAGGTATTACCATTAGTCATTAAATACCACTATTCAACTGAGACATAACGCACCCACGCCACGCAAAATTTAAAATTAGAAACATGTTCCTTTTAATCAGTATAAATTTTAATCAGTATAAACAGAAAAGTGAGAAGTTGTATTAGATGTACATGAATATCAGAACATACCTGGACAGCTGTTTCGAGCTTATTTTCTCTCATCAGTTGGTAATAGTTCTGATTATCCAAATATCCATGCCATCAACTAACCCCTCTATTTTAATCAGTATAAACCGGAAAGTGAGAAGTTTCCTTCTAATCTGTGTCGCACCTAATCACTTCCTTTGAACCAATAATTAAATTGAAATTATTCATTAAAATAACAAAAGCAATCATATAAAAGCCTACTCATAATAATTTTAATGACTAGCTGAATTGAAAACTATTTTAACTAAAAAGTAAATGTTCATTATTGACAATAACAACATTCACTGGATATTAACAACCATCTAAAACTTAGTTGTTGTTTTATGGCTACGAAGAAAAATGTGTTTTTTTTCCGGTTTAACGGCGCTTTAACAAGGCGGTAGGCCTGTCGTTCACGCAACAATTGACATCTTCTGACCTGATGGAGGCACACCAAATTTAGCAAGTGCGTGCAATCTGTCTTTGGCACTAATGAAAATAAAGCGAGAGCAATGCACTTTACGGCTTTAACACGTAAGAGATACTTAAGTTATTCGTGATGTGTGCAGAGCGAATTTTTGGCTAATCGTTTAATTGATTTATGTTTTCCGCCTAATTAGCAAATTGGTGCAAAAATAAATCTTGTTTCCTGTTCTATCGCTATTATGTACGCACGAAAAGTGCAAGATGAGGTGTTTCAACGCATTTTATTATTTTATTAGCGTTGTTTAGACGTAATGATGTAGGTACCAATGAAATTACCACACTCTATACTCTATACTATAGGGTAGATATGTGTATCAAATAACGATATAAGTTATATATGTACCTTTAAACCTATGTAGGTATTGGACTACTGGTACATACATTGTGAATTGGTAGTCGAGTGTTTAACGCACTAGTCTGGTAATCCAGAGGTAGCGTAGGGATCCATTGGTTCGAATCCCACCCAGTGCACGAATTTTTCCTCATTAATTTGAGTTTGTGAATACATAATAATAAGACTCTCAGGGTTAGGTGGTAGAAAATGCTTTGAGCATTAAGCTCGCCTGGTGGTTACCTTCCACTAAAGAGTATTAGTATTATCAAGGCGAACTACCGATAATATCTTG
The DNA here is from genome assembly GCA_024516035.1 of Bactericera cockerelli. Lineage (NCBI taxonomy): Eukaryota > Metazoa > Arthropoda > Insecta > Hemiptera > Triozidae > Bactericera > Bactericera cockerelli. Next base: position 35,511,977 of record CM044958.1, read on the forward strand.
TCTATTATCTATTCGCACAGTAACCGAGAGAAACCGAGTAAAAGCAGTAAATCTATTATGAAGAGGAACACAAATCACATTAGACATGGACACATCATAAGACATAATGACTTTTTCAAGAATAGATAGAGATGTGTTTGTATATGAAAGAAAGCTAATGAGTTATGAGCAAATTCAAGAGGGCAGACCAAGACAGTCATGATTATTTCCAGGACATAAAATAGACCCAGTCATAGTTTGTTCTTTATACTTAATGATAATGAAGATATTAAGCATCTACAAGAGAGAAATAGCTATTAGGTATCAATTATTATTATTGAAGTTTTTCTTAATAGGGCATAATTATGTTATGATAAAAGTTAAAATTCAAAATCGAGAACAATATAAACAAGAAAAGAAGATATACAACGCATAGATAAAATATATACAAATTATTTGTATTGTATATGTCCTATTATCTAATAAAGTGTAAATAAAAAAAAAAAATGTCCTAAATAAAGGGTGGTGTTACTGCCTATGGCAATCTCTTCCACCCAACCCAATCAACAATAAGCCATAAATATTGTCTTTCACAATAATTGATGACCTCCAAGAAAATATAATATTTCCATGCTGTAAAAAAAATTGAAATTTCTAATTTGCGGTAATTTTCCGCGGACTTACATAATTAATTCTGATATCAAACATACAAATACTGTTTTTAATGTGATTTGTACAACTTTATAAAGTCCAATTTTTATTGCGATAAATTCTCAGGGAGATCCCCTCTCTCTTTCCTCCTATTATGGCACAGCTCCAAACGGATGCTTCTTGAATCTATTTTTACTTTCATTGCTTCTTATCATTTCTTTTTGCAAAAAGGTCACGGCTTCGCGTTAATCCCTGATATCTGCCATGGATAAATGGAATCCACGCATGTAATTGCAGGCTGAGTGATGGATAGGGAATTAATTACAAGTGATGGATAGGGAATCAATTACAAGTGATGGATAGGGAAGTATTTACAAGTGATGGATAGGGAATCAATTACAGAGACATTTTTGGAACTAGACAACTTCGAGTTATCCGCATAGCGGTGTTGTCAAAAGGAAGAGGATGTGTGTAAATCTGACAGATAACTGGTGATGATAATAATAATTATAAAACAAAGACACGTTTCAAAGCACAATTGAGCATCAATATGACAACATAATTATTTAAATTATTATTAATTTGGGTGTAACATCGCTTCCAACTGCATGGTCATATCACGACGGGGGTGTTACCATCCATTCGCAGGAAACTCACAAACCTGCTACCCACAATAACCTCACGCATCCTGGGTTTGGCCGGAATGCCAGCATCACTAAGACTTCACTTCGCTGGACGTTGCTTGACTTCGGTGATCCTACGGGAACCGGTGCATGATAAACAAAGTCAAACTCTTTAGATACTGAAAGAGCCACTCTATAAATCCCACGTAAAACCTATAAACCGGACTACGGTTTATGTGGCAGCACCCCCAAAACATTTTCTCACCGACCGCGCCTGGATATGAACTTTCTTTATTCATTATTATTTGCACGATATATGTACGTATAATTATGTGTCTGTAGTTTAAGTATATAACCTATCGAAGAGGTGCGATTGCGATTATAACCGGTAAATGCATTGCTTGACAATGGGCTTTCGGTTGGAATTAGATATCAAGTAGGTACATGATTGCAAATCCTTTTAATAAGTATGCAATTATTTGCTCGATTAAGTTTTAATTTCTATTGCTATACATAATATTTCAAATAAGGTATTGTAAAAATGTATCAGATTACTACGAACAAATTATACTTCTTCTTTTACTCTGTCTTATCCCGCTTGAGCAGGGTTGACCTTGTTCAACCTCATGGTTGAGGTTGTTTGGTTTTGGCACATTTTTTACAGCTGGATGACCTTCCTAACGCCAAGGATTTTATTCGATTTAATGTCCTGAATTAGGACGGGGGTTTTACCCTCCATTCGCTGGGAATCGTACCAGCTACCCACATTAACCTCACCCAGCCTGGGTAGGGCCGGAAATGCCAAATTATACTATACTATTTAAATAAGGCACTAGTCTAACATCTTTAGCAAAGGCCGCCGCGTCGCCACTCTCAAGTTCAAATATCCTGAAATCCTGGAATTGAGTAACGTGACTTGGGAATTCGAGTCTATATTTATCTCTTATCAGTTATCAATGATTGTAGTCACGTGTGTACACCTGGTATCACGTGTAGACTTTATCCTTATCACAAGTCAGAAGGAGAGGTGGCAACACTGCCTAGCAAAGTTTTCATAATAATTATAGAGATTACCGGAGATTTTTTCCTTGAGCAATCAATGAGCTTCCGACTGCTTTCATTATTCCGCTATTTTAAAAAGTTTAAAGTTATCTATCATATTTGTGTTAATCATAATCGTGATATCACATCTACTTAAACTCGCTTTACTAAATATTTGCTGAACTTGGGTCTTGAACCACAGACCTCCAATTATAAGTCCGCCGCCTTATCAATCAAGCAACTGAGGTCGGTTTTTATATGTAGATATTCAATTACTCAACTTTACGCAGGGGCGATATCGTAACTATAGTGAGTTTCATCCGAGGTGCGATTATTGCTAGTTGAAAACTAAATTCCTGCTTTTTTTTATTTATTATTGTTATTATTATCTTTCTTGTGATTCTAGTAATAAAAAATTTAATAGCTGTTTCCGTGGTCTTTTTACTCATCAGTGTATTGTCCAGTTGTAAATACGTCTTGGACTTACTGCTGGAATAATGTTACTTATTAGTCCTAGTCGGGCAGTATAAGATATTATTATATTATTCATTAATACCTAATTTGGATCTAAGTAGAGTTCCTTTAATTCTTAATTGATTACCTAAATGAAATAATTCTGCGAAGTACTTAACTCTTCACCTAAATTATTCATGCATGGAGGTACAAAATCTCTCAGAAAACCCCCAAGCTAATAAGTAATAGATACTTTTAGATGCCACAAGTATTCCTACTATTACTTTAATGATCTCGCTTTCGTCAAGATCACGTGATAACTTGTGACGTCATTGTATTGTGGAATTAAAACTATGCCATCGTATTGAAGAGCATTACGAAAGCATGTGGTTATTTATGTCACATTAGAGAGCGCTATCACGTGTGCAGTGCATGTTGAAATATTTACCTATGTTGTCAAAGGTCAGTGGTTCTACACTGCGGGGGTTTCTGGAGATTTTCTTACTAATGAAATTAATTCATTGAGAAATATCTGTTATGACCCTTTGGGTATCTTTTTGGTTCAAAGGATAATTGAATTAGAATTATTACTGTAGGTATAGTTATTTCTAGTACATACTGACAGCAAAGGAAGTGTACGGTGCATTTTATTTCCAATTATTTATCAATCAATCTAAATATTATCTATATAAGTATCTATGTAAAATATTATTGAGGTCGGCATTTACATAAATATTAGGTAAATGCCTATTGTCAGATGAAACTGACCATACAATTTGATGACATTGCATATACATACCCAAGTAAAAGAATGGAATCTAATAAAGAGACTTAGGCCGGAATTAATAGACGTTTTTGTTAGACCACTGTACCTAAAGCTAAGTCTAGATTTTGCGTATTGTCTTAGATGAGGAAAACTAATGCTAAGTCACGACTTCAGAGCTCGCTCGATTTTGTCATTTACCGCAGGCTTCTGGCACAATTGGAAGTATTGTGTTCGTTTTTGTAAAAAAAAAAATAATATTTTTTATGTTTTGGTACTTAACGTCCCATTCAACTACTAACATCGTAATATCGAGACGGAGGTTTTACTCTCTATGCGATAGAAACTTATCAAATAGCTACCCACATTACTTCACACAGCCTGAGTGGGGCCGGGAATGGCCAGCATCACGGGGGTTTGAACTTCATGGTTACCCATCGAAGTCCTATCTTTGCTGAAGGTTGCTTAACTTCAGTGACAAAACGAGAACTGGTGTATCCAACGCTGGCTTTGTTAAATATCGATTTGTTTGACCGATATACGAAACATTAGTTGGTGTGTTTTACAATCATAGGACTTTTGAAACTCTTTGTTTCAGCCAAGCTTATATTTACAAAGATCCTACTTTACAAATTTATCCTTCCGTCGTGATATGACCATGGCAGTTGAAAGCGACGTTAAACCCCACTTTAAAAAAAAAAATTATCCTTTGTTCTTTACAATATTCAAATTTCTACAGAATGATATATTTACGTAAACATATACGTACCTACATAATTATATATGTATACAAGTATTATATAGGTACAATGTAAATACATCTACGTACTCGTACATACAAAAAATTTATGATCCACTACATAAAATCAGATTATTTGTACTTACAATTTTCAATTTCTTTCATGAACCCTCCTGATGCTGGCTATTCTAGGCCCAACTCAGGCTGGGTGAGGTTCATTTGAGCAGCTGATTTGTGAGTTTTCAGCGAATGGAGGGTAAAACCCCGTCGTGATATGATAATGAAGTTTAAAGCGACGTTAAACAAAAAAAATAAAGCTGCCTCTCCAGGCAAATAGAAATATTTTCCAAGAAGCTTATGCACAGGCACAGTAATAAAATATAATATGCAAGTACTTTAGGTAATTGTTAAATAGGTGTTACCTGCATTACAATGGTTTGACCGGTAAAAGTTTAGCTAGTTGCATTCATCAGTGGAAGATACCTTCCAGCACAACTTGGTACTCGTATTTCCAAATTGGTTGCTCAGCTGTTTATTCAAATAATAATGAAAGTTACCAATAAATAGTTATTTTCATGCTTTACCCATAGCTCAGGTGAGTATGTTGGAAATTATGCTCTAAAAAATGAAAAGAATCCAAAGGAAACCAGGTATTATGGCATTACCAAGACGAAGATAAAGATAATTTACCTAACTTTTATGTAATAGTAGAGAACTTACCTTCAGCAGAAATTGACTCTCAGTAAATTGAAATTGATTGCAAAAGAAAAGAACTGAATGACTTAAATGTTATAGCGTTCTTTGTAAATGGCACGCACTTTCGCGAAATAAAATTTGAATTAAAATAATTTAAAACACAAGTACAAAATAGTGGACGTTACAATTAAATAAAAAATGGACAAAATAATTTAAACTATTAAAAAATATAAAATCACAAGAAAATGGGTAATTTATGTTGACTTTTTTTAAAACAAAGACTTTTCGTAAAATATGCAAATTTGAATTAATTATTTTTCTTTTTTATTTGAAAAATATTTTTAAAAAATACATTATTTTCGCGAGTAAAGAGTGGTTGGAAGCTATTTACAGATAGAAATTAAAAGTTAGTTTTGCTACCCAACATCTGAACTCTGTCGGCGCTGTGCATGTAAGCATGCCGCGTCACTTGATGAAGAATGATCAATGAGAGAAAATAGAACCGACTTGCATTAAGTTTGAAATTTCTAGTGCCAACACCATGTGCTTTCCATATCCCAATCAGGGACCAATCAGAACCCTGGAATTCTTCTTATCTCTACAACTCTACAGTTATTGTGAATATTATAGCTGTAGGTATTTCTTCATAGGGCTATTGGTTTTCAATAAGCAAATATTGGTAATAAAAATACATGAATTCTATAAAGAACGCGTTTCAAAAGTAACCAAGATTATTATTATTTGCTATTATTATCTAAGGTACCTACATAATTACGTTTATTTTTTTAAATCAGAACAAAAAACTATGTTTGTGAAAATGATGATGTCTAGTTTTTGTTCTCATTAAGCTTAAAATCCTACTATCATTATTTCCCCCACATTCAAACTACCAGATTTGGTTGGACTAAGTACCAGGTTGAACAGAATTTCTAACAAAAAAATCTGTTACCTCCCAAGTAAAGAACACGTGAGGTTAATATTTCTGGCCTAAGCCTTCCTCTAATTTATGTTGAAAATATTAGATATAAGTGTCTTGATTTAAGAAATTTGTATACATGAGAGCAAATAAGCTCGAGATAAATATGGGAATATGAAGGTTGTTTGGATATATTATACTTATTAGCATTAGTTTTCGTAATGTCGATGCTACAACTAAAAGATGTGACATAATGACACAAATATAACTAGCTCTTTATATCTTTTATCTTATCTTACAAATCTAAGAGTATTTCACAGTTCATGTGAAATTAATTACATTTATTATGTATTTGTATTTGTATTTGTATTTTTACAATTCAAATTATTGAACAGTTTACATTGGTAGGTAGCTTAAAAATAACTAAAATATCTTAAAAATAACTTAAAATATATATAAAGTTTGCACTTAATTGTAAATATAGATCTTATTGCTATTATACCTATCTATATTTTGTAAATAAATATTAGAATATGTACATATGTATTAATAATGACTTATTATAGTAATAGGGACCAGTATTATTATGTAGGTATAATAATATAGGTATTAGTTATATTAGAATTACATTATGTTCATAATAAATACATATAGGTAGTAGGTACTTAACCTTATGCACTTGATATAAAAGTGCATGGTCAAGTGCAATCATGCAATCTTCACGGCTAATTAATTTTCATTTCATGTTGATTTTATGGATCATTTTATTTCAATAGACTTGTACCTCTGTTAAATGGCAACATGGAAGTTCAAAAGGTAACGAGAGAAAGGTTATAACTAGCTCAATCCAGGCATTTTGTCACCCAACGCTTTTTTTATCCGTGGCTGGAATACCCTTCACAAAAAGAAGGCGTTTATTTCAAGACCTCTACTATGTCGTGTAACACTGTGGATCGGCCATGCCTCATTTAAGGTTTCACGCGCTGCAGTCTTGGTGCATTGCGGCCAGTCCAAAATCATTAGAACAGGTCCGCTGGTATTCCGGTTCCACTCGAGCTATACCGAAATACCTGCACTCAGGTCACATGTGAGAAAGAACCCTGCCACTTTAAAGAAAGCCAAAAAAAAAAAAATTAGCTCAGTGGTAAGATGCTCGCTTACTATGTGGAAGGTCGCGGGTTTGATCCCCAGAGAGTACAGAAATTGTATTAAAAATTTGGTTGCAGTTGTTGGTAAGGGATACCTTCCGATAAGCTCGTGACGATTAAGCACCTGAGTGGGGAGAACTGTGTCTCTCCTCGTCCATCAGATTACAAAACAAACCACAAGCGTCTACGGTAGCTCCTTTTTCATTTCAACGAAATAAAGAAAAACTGCTGTAAAAATCACACGACTTTCCTTATCTTATTAGGAATAGAAGCGGGACCAAAACCAACTGGTGACTCAAAGGTAACAGTTGGCTAAAAATCGACGTCAAATTTTTCATCAGCAACTCAAAATCGTTGGATTTGATATGTCACAACCTCCATCTACGATAAATTTAATAATATATAATAAAAAAAAAGTTGGTCTAATCGGGACCCTCGAAAATACCGGTAAATTGGAGCCGTGTTCCAAAAGTTCAAAATATTTTTTTTCATTCCAATAAAAAGTTGTATAAAACACCTCCGCCAAAAAACACATTCAGCTGATAAAACAGCCAGAAAAAAATAATATTGGCTGATAATCCAGTGACTAGGTAAAATATAATTATTGGGTAGGCAGGCCTGTTGTGTTTTTCTTTTGGCTTGATTTCAAAAATTACCTACTTTGTTTTATTTGTTGTGTATTTACCTGCCTTGTGTAATTTTCAGGTGATGTAATTTCCAGAAAGAACGAGAAGGTTCTCATTATCATCCCATTCATTACACTCCTGATTTTATATCTATAATATGTATGGTACCTACCAAATTGTTTAGAATTCCAAGAATTGAAGGTTATGGTTTCCCCCATTGATTAGTTCCATGTTTTACCTAAGTTTATACCAAAATGATTGTGGACTATTTTATACTCAACGTGGCCGAGTGGTGTAGCGCACTAGGCTTACACGCAGAGTGACCTGGGTTCGATCCCCAACAGCGTAGAAAAATTCTACTCTGTACTTGGATGTGCGGGGTCCACTCATACCTCGCGAGGAAAAATCAGTAACTGCTTTGATTTGAGCAGCGACCATTTGAGAAAGTATCTATTACATATATACGTCGTGATTTGACCATGATGGCAGTTGAAATTTACGTTAAACTTCAATAAAATAAAATCACTCATTTGAATGTTAGGGGTGGGTGGAAGAGATTGCAATAGGTAATAATAATATTAGCCCCACCCTTTAGCAAGGATATATTTTTTTCTCTTTATCTTTTATATAATTATAATCTATAGGTATTGCACTACCTACCCTACCTTTGGGTACCTATATCTAGTGAAAAAGTATCATCAAATTTCTTCGAATTATATCTATAACTATACAGCCTACAAAATCAGACAAAATCACCTACATGGAAGTTTGAGTCGCTTCAAAATCATCATGACTTAGCCGAATGTCTAAGAAAGTGTAAACTTTTCCATTCAAGAAAAACAAGCTGGTCCACATTGACCCACCCAAGACCCTAGGACCTTCACAAGGCATAATCCCAGCCATCAGGTCAGGACTATCATGTGAAAATAGTATGATCGCTGAGTAAAATTAGCTAATTTTGTGCTAAATATAAGATGATAATGATTTATTATGTGTTTTATGCTCGAGTTGTTAAATATGAATGAGTAAACAATACCTCTCAAAATGAACTTTCATATTCCATAATAATTCCATCAGGTAAATTCGCAGTAAAAAATTAGATCGCAATAATGTTTACACTTTGCCGCGAAAATGCAGGCGATATAAATACATAGACGGCGTTAAAAAAAGATAACAGCAACCAGCAATTTTACTTCCGAAAGCCATTTGAAATTCGGGAGAATAATATTTTGATGAGGAAACTTTTTCTTTAAGTTTCAATTTTGGGCATTGTCAGGGGTGGTCCCAGAAACGTTTAGGTATGGAATAATTAGCTTTCTATCCTGCCTTCCCCTGTACTCTTCCAGTCCCTTCATAAAAAGTATAAAAAATGTAAAGTAGGAATTTGAACTTTAAAAACCATGCTTTTATTACTTATGAGGTCAAATAGTCGCATTGGATTACCACACTAAAACCCTGACCACTTCGACAACCAACACTTTTGCGACTTAACTCCATCTTTTGAAGTTATGGTACTTATAATGAAGACATCTGAAAAGATTTTGGGAAATAAAAATAGGAATAAATGACCAGGATTGGTGGAGTTTTGAACCCACGACCTACAGATTGCTGGACAACAGAATCCTATGAATTTAAGCAGATGAGTAGATTTTCTAGCGCCGGCATATTTGAATGGACATCGAAGAATGTCATACCTTGGAGAACCAATCATTCGGATTGATAAATAATCGTATCTACCAAATTACAAAATTACTTCTGCTCCATCAATGATTTTTAAAATACCCTTTGGACTTATTAAAATGTCCACCACCCTTGTGACATTAAACCTTTGATTCGATCGAATCAAATCAATGTCCACTCCAAAAGAAGAAGAAAGTTTGACACAATCACGTTGCAAGGCATGCATGATCTTTGGTCCACAATACCCAGGTCCGAAGAATGTTACCTAACACTAATACCACTCGGTGGGGTATAAAAATAGCCTCCATCATCCCTCTTTGGGTAGCAAATCATATGTCTCGACACGTGACTGGATTAATACACATAACTTATACCTACCACCTTCCACAGTAGTTTACTCTTTTGTGTTAGAAATAAATTTAACGTGAGCCTTATCAGAGAAGTCGGAAATGATATGAGGTGTGTAGTGTACAAATAGAAATATCATGCTCCTTTGTAGTGATTTCAGGTCTAAGAACAGGGTGGATGTATGCAAACGTGAGTGGGTAGTTATAAACGACAGGTTCAATTGTCTCTAAAGCAGTCCAAAAATGAGTACTGACTACTGACTGTAATACAAATAGTTTTATTTGTATATTTATTTAATCTGATTTTGTACAAGATGCCCATATACTATGTATTTATGTTGTGTGTAAATTTAATTGTACAAATAAAGGCTTTTTACATTTACATTTACATTTATTTACAATACACGTAGAATTAGAAAGAATCACACTTCTACAATCTACAAGCTCTGCACCAATCAATGCTTAAAAAATACATAGGTAATAATTATATATTACGTAAGTATTTATTTTCAGTTGAATACCTACAATGATAGGATTTTTTGCTGTAGCCGTTCAACTGAAGAGAATAATCAAATAATTATTCAAATTTACGTATGTTTTTTGGGTAATTATTACAGAGAGGGGCTATTGAGGAGCATTAATTCTGTAAACATGGTATACAAAGTTTAGCCCTTGAACAAACTCTTGTTACAAGAATCTTTAGAACAGAAAAGGTACAGGTACTTATAGGGATTACTCACAGGTGCTCCTTGTTGGTACACGGGCATGGCACAGTTGGCACACCCATACAATTATTGTTTGACATTATTTGCTCTAAGAGAAACTTCAGTACAGTTATCAAATTTCAATGAACACTGTAAAGCCACCTCTAAGGTCAATGGGACTAGGAGTCGTAAGTCAAAAAGTGAAAAGTACATTAAATAAGTCCAGGATCATCTTGGAATAATCCTGGAGGTTTATTTAGTAGGACAGAGATTCTAAAAATAAAATCATAATTAATTAGGTCAATAAGTAACTGTTATTTAATATTGATTTAGAGTTTGTTTTCATACAGAAAAAGACAAGGTGTTAGAGTTATCTATTAATAAAGCAAGTACATTTAGGTGTAATCTGACTTTACTTGCTATAAATATCAAGTCGTAGGAATAATAATAATACCTAGATAATAAATCATATTATATTACAAGTACCATAAGTAGGTTCTTATACCTCTGTGTTCCTATGGTTCTTATGCAATTCAGGATGAATTTTAAAGTTATTGTTTTGGAATAAGTACATTATGTAATTTACAGTAATATAAATAATGTAGCTACCAAATAAGGTAAATGTTTATCATGTAAGTACCTAATTTTCATTCCTTAGATATATTTTTAATGGAAACTATACCACCCTTTTAATGTTACATAATTTCACAGTTGACAATCATGTGTCAACCATTTTACCTTTGTGCAATTACTGTAGGTACCTACTGCTTTTAAATGATAAACTCTATATCTATAAATATTTCGAGGGTAATACCGACCAGCCAGGTCAAAGGCCTTCATTCTCTTGTTGGTCTTACATCAGGACTCAGGACCAAAGTCAAAGTCTTATGTAATATTTTCAGAGATGATTCGATCTTCTATTTCACCAGTGTTTGCATTTTTCTCATTCGGCCTTTTCTTCATCTATAATACCTACCTCAAACCTACATACCTACAACTAACATACCTACCTACATAATACTAGATATAGGTATATTTTATTTTCTGTGAACTAGGATAACACACAACCGTCAATTTTTATACCATGCAAGCAAGCGTAAAACAGTTTCTTCTTTTGCTTTTTTGGTACATTTTCAATCCAATCACAATACCCTTCAGGCAATTTTTTAGTGTCCGTAATATATTTCAATGGTAAAAACTTGCACTTTCTAACCTAAATTTCTTCAGACGAAGGTTGGAGTACAAAAAATAAATATTGATTTTTTTTTTAAAGAAAACGAGTACATCTAAACATAGAAAAGTGTAACGAGGGCGAGCCTAATGACGTAGGTTCCTAATGAACGGATGGAAAGGTTACAAAAGCCAAGCCAGATGAACTAGATCACTAGAGATGTGGGTGATATGTTACAATTTATTGAATCGACAGTCATGAGTTTCGGATTCGAGATAATAACAAACTAAAACTCATTAATTAATAGGCCGAATTCATTTAAATATGTACTCTTGTACTCGTATTTATATGAATTCCTCGCCATACTAGTTTGAATAACATCATAAAAAGAACTCTCACACTGATCGATATACCTACCTTGTCAACAGGAACCACCGGGTTTATGTAGAGAAAATATATCTAGACCCGATGGAATTACAATCGTGCTATGGTCCAACGGGCAGATTTTGGTATGGGATTTAATGGATGCTACATGAAGCGATACCTTAGCACCCTCAAACCTTCCGCTTACCAAAAGTAATGTTGGAGCAGCCGCAGAGAGAGCATGTGCAAATAAAAATCGAAAATATCTGTATCTAGAACGAGAAAATTACATTTTGAAAGCTTTTACTATTGAAACAATGGGGCCGATGTGTAAAGAAGCTAAACCATGGCTAGTAGAATTGAAAAGATCTATTGTAAAAAAGACTGGAGACCCAAGATCGGGAAATTATTTGCTGCAACAAATAAGCCTTGCAGTTCAACAATTCAATGCTGCAAGCGTTTTGGGTTGTCATCCCAATAATGATGTTCTTAATAACGTTTTTTTTATGTTTAATACTAGTATAATACATTTAGGCACGCTTCCTCTCGGTAGTGAATTCGAAGAAGTGTTTTACCTTCGAAATATAATGCACATCTTAGGTACCCTAAGTAGTTTATTGAAGCAGTATCTAGACGTTCCTCATTTTAATTTGAGATCATGACCTATAATTGACAAAAAAAATCCTAAATGGCACCAAAACAAAATCAGCAAAACTGGGACTTACAAGTCCGAATCGAGAAGTACGCCTTTACCACTGAGCTACCGGGACAGACATTGTTCATATTACAAGTCTATCGCCTTAACCACATCCACTACCAAATTTTGTTACTTACATACATATATTATGTTCCTAGTTAATATTATTACATACGAGTATTATCATCGAAGTACCTAATTCATTTTTTATCGGTTAACTTTGAACATTGCTCGCAATGCAGTGTCTTCTCTAAAGTCCTTGATCATGAAGTGTTCACACTGCACATATTGCATATTTTCTTTCAATGTGACCACCTGCACCATGCATATACCCCACGCACTCTCTACGAAAGTTCAGAACACTGCATACATAAACTTCATATAGTTGATACCCAAGTCCGTGTTTCAATAAAACAGATGACCTCTTGTGAAGATAAGATTGTGTTGTTTGTGAAAGCTATACATACATCAAATTAGATAGCGCTGGTTACTAAAAAAACAATGCTATGCGTAGGTGTTATGGCACGTCAAGCACAACCGTTGATAAGATTCGAAACATTATGGGTACAAACACCGTGCCCGAGTGGTATAGCCCACGAGGCTTGCACGGGAAGTGACCTGGGTTCGAATCTCAGCTAGGTGGAATATTTTCTACTCTGTACTTTAAATACTTTTTAATAATATAAAACTTCGAAAAGAAATCTAGGTTCTTAGTAGTCTTAGTTATGCTGCGCTACCCAAAAAATCTAGTGTGACACCACACGACTTTCCTTATCACTCGAAAAGAAGTCGAATTCCACCACTGGTGACTCAACATTAACATTTAGCTAAAAATCAATGTCAAAATCGTAATCGGCTTCTCAAAATCATTGGATTTGATATGTTACAACCCCCATCTAGGATGAATATTAAAAAGTTAGCCCTCGGGGACCCTCCCAAAATACCGGAAAATTGGGGCCAAGTTCTAAAAAGTTCAAGATATCAAAAAAAAATGATCACAAGCCAGCGTCGATGGCATGTTGAATACACCGGTTCCCTTCAGAACACCAAAGTTAAGCGACATCCAGCGAGGTTAAGACTTGGATGGGTGACCATTCAAATTCTAATTCTCGTGACGCTGGCTTTTCCCGGCCCCACTCAGGCTGGGTGAGGTCAATGTGAGTAGCAGGTTTGTGAGTTTCCTGCGAATGGAGGGTAAAACCCCCGTCGTGATATGACCATGGCAGTTGAAAGCGACGTTAAACCCCACTTAAAAAAAAAAAAAAAAATGATCACAATATATCCTTATTTTTTTTTTTTTTATTATTTTTTTTAATACCGACCTCAGTAGCTTGATCGATAAGGCGGCGGGCTTGTAACCTGGAGGTCGGTGGTTCAAGTCCCGGTTTCAGCGTAGATTTAGTAGAGCGAGTTTGAGTATTAATTGTGATATCACGAAAGTGACTAACACAAATATGATAACTAAAAACTATTATTTTTTATTACAAGAAAAAGTTTTTCGTGTAAAAATTTCATATCTCTTATCGTTTAGCCAGAACGGACAAACGCCGCCAAATGGCGGTCGAATTTCACCACTGGCGTCACCGATTTTTTTCAAAAGTTTCGTGCTGCGTCCTCTACATACAGGGTGTCCCACCAAACTTGGACACCTCAAATTACTCGGCCCCTGAAAGAGTTTTTGAAAAATAAAAAATCCTAGGGTACATGGTCTAATTATGCGGTTTCAGTTACGAAATTTTTTTTATACAGGGTGGTTCAAAAGTCAGAAATTGAGGTGTCCACTTTCGATTTTTAAATGGATCAACCTAAATTTTATTTGATAATTTTACTTCTAAATGGTTTTTAAGTACTTTTTTAAACAAAAATTTTACATACAGGGTGGTTTTTTTTCGACCAATTTTTTTTCTAAATCTCGAATAACTCAAGTTTGTTTAATTTTTTCGATAACAAGAATAGAGAGTGTTTGTGTAATGAAAACACGCACTTTCAATTGGCATCATTTTTTTTATACAGGGTGGTTCACAAGTGAAATAATGACTTGATTTTTTTTAAAACTGAGTTTTTTTAATTTTTTATTTGGGATTAATAATTCTAACCTAATTTTACACATTTTTTGTTGGTCATATCGAAAAACAAAACTAAAGTGTTGTACAGGGTGAGACATAATTTTTTTGTGACACCCTGTATATGGGCAGTCAAAGAGACGTACAATTAAATAGAAAGACTAAATATGCAAAAAAACTTTGATTTTTAATGATATCAAAAAGTTATGGTGTTTTACCTGATATTGTCGCATGGACCACCCTGTAGATATTCTCTTAAACTATCATGTGGGTACTCGAGGTTGTATAAAATTCAACGAAGACTTCGAATCGTGGGGGAAAACAAGTAAAAAACACGAATTTTGAAGCCATTTTCAATTTGGTGTACACACTGAATGATTTTAAAACTAGAAATAAAAAGTAGGTAGGTGTAGACACAAAATTGAAAATGGCTTTTTGAATTCATTTTTTTCTTTCAGATTTGGACTCCTCGTTGAATTTTAGACAATTTCGACTACCCATATGATGTTTTAAGAAAATATCTACAGGGTGGTCCATGTGACAATATTAGTTAAAACACCATAACTTTTTATATAATTAAAAATCGAAGTTTTTTTTGCATATTTAGTCTTTCTATTTAATTGTACGTCTCTTTGACTGCCCATATACAGGGTGTCACAAAAAAATTATGTCTCACCCTGTACAACACTTTAGTTTTGTTTTTCGATATGACCAACAAAAAATGTGTAAAATTAGGTTAGAATTATTAATCCCAAATAAAAAATTAAAAAAACTTAGTTTTAAAAAAAATCAAGTCATTATTTCACTTGTGAACCACCCTGTATAAAAAAAATTGATGCCAATTGAAAGTGCGTGTTTTCATTACACAAACACTCTCTATTCTTGTTATCGAAAAAATTAAACAAACTTGAGTTATTCGAGATTTAGAAAAAAAATTGGTCGAAAAATACCACCCTGTATGTAAAATTTTTGTTTAAAAAAGTACTTAAAAACCATTTAGAAGTAAAATTATCAAATAAAATTCAGGTCGATCCATTTAAAAATCGAAAGTTGACACCTCAATTTCTGACTTTTGAACCACCCTGTATAAAAATAATTTCATAACTGAAACCGCATAATTAGACCATGTACCCTAGGATTTTTTATTTTTCAAAAACTCTTTCAGGGGCCGAGTAATTTGAGGTGTCCAAGTTTGGTGGGACACCCTGTATTTTATGACCTCTGAACCAAATTTCAAGTCTCTAACTAATGCCGTTCTTGGAGATATTTTGTTTACAGACAGACAGACCGACAGACACACGGACCAATGGCTGAAACTTAGGAGTTATGGTCTGGGAACCCTAAAACGTTTTTTTTTTTCACTGAAAACTGACTATCGAAAATTTTGGGTGTTTCCATTACTTTCCCTATTTTAGGATAAGGGAAGTAAACATGTGAAGAGGCTTTGTGCACAAAGAAAGTATACCCACTTCAATTCTTATTATTTTTTTTTTTTTTTAAACAGGTTAGATTGTTAGAATGTAAAATTATTTAAATGCTTGTGAGGCATGACGCAGTCATTTAAGTGTAGAACTGTATGTGTATACCTAATACGTGGCAAAAATGTCGTCCAATCGTCGATACAATTAGAAATTTCAGGAAATAATATTAATTTAGAAAACCTTTCAACTCTTCCATCGCAATTTCCCGGACACTTTCACTCTATCTGATAACGGCTTTCCTCTAACCTTTGCATGCTGTCGACTATGAACATTTGAGAGTGAACTCTACTCTCCCAACCTTCCTTGTTTGATTGACTTCTCCAACATGCATGTTGATCAGCTGAACCCTTGACTTGCACCTTCATCTCAGTTGTATAATATTGTGTTTTAGAGCTATAAGCATTATATGCAGTTCAGTTCCAGAGGTTTTTTTCAACTTCTCTGTCAGATTAGAATATGGGCGAAAACAATAAAATATAAAATACATAGTCGTATTTTTCTTTCTAACCAAAAAACATTTCCAGGTTAGGTTTTTTCCAAATATTTCCATTTTATTCCAAGGTCATTCGTGAAAAAAAATGCGTTTGGTTACTTTTAAAGATAAACAATGGACTTAACCTATAAAAGAACTGGAAGCAAGAATTTTCTACTTCCACTTTGGTTAACTTTGGAAGTGGAAATTTTTCCTCTTCCAAAAGAAAAATGACTTGCTTCCAGTTTGGTTCATTTTATTCCCGTTTGGTTAACTTTAGTTAGAAAGAAAAATAGGGCTCATCATATAAACTCTTTTTCGTGTTAATATAGGCCGGTTGACTGGCGCTACTTGACGAGCACTCGCCTCCCAGTGAGCCTGATATTCGAGATGAGATTTAACCTCTCTTTCCTGGCGACCATTTTCTTGTACACCATGGATACAGTCCAAACTGGATATATGAGAACTGAATATAAGAGAAACTTCGATATAAGAGAACAATTTCCAGGTCCAATTTACCCCTCCACTAGAGAAAATAACCTCTTTATAAGTGAAACCTTGGTATACCAGAAAAAAACTCGTCCCTTGATTTACGTATCTTATAATTATGCAGGTTCGATTGTGCACAAGAGATTTTATGGTTTAACGTTGCTTATAACTGCATGGTCATATATCACGAAGGGACAGATATGACCTTAAATATTGTAATAAAGCTCCCATGCAAGTCGCAAAATACTGGTAGTACACAATTTGATTAGTGGTTGCCAGAATTGGTAAGTAAGTATCTAACGAACTGGTGTAGAGTTTGAAATGGTTTGCCTACATGACAGAGAGAGAGGAGAGAGAGAGAGAGAGAGAAAGATGTGATGATTAAATTGCGAAACCAGGAAGTTCACCCTTATATAGCTACATAAAAAAGTTACATAGATTCAGTATTGATAAATAGATATACATAGGTAACTTTTGAAAGCCGGTACAATGAGAGGGGACTGAGTTATATCCTATCACATCCCCTTTCTGCTGACCCAAAACTTCGCCAATCTGCCTCATGAACCCTCAGTAAAAAAATATATTAATGTTGGTGGTTAGTTGCGATAAGATTATCTTTGCCTGTCTGAGGTCCAACACTTGGATTTGAGGGCCAGGTGACCAAAGGTCGAGGTGAATCATTACCAAAGTACGTACAACATGTACATGTGACCAATTCAAAGCGTCTTCGCGTAATTTTTGGATCAGTTTGTGGATATTTCAAGTTAAAGCATTTCATCATCACTATTCTGTGCCACTTTAAAAGGACACTCGCTGTTTGTACCCGTGTGTTTGAAAACTATTTACCTACCACACTTAGTAGGTACAAGAATGAAGCACATATGTATTTGAAAATACTCTAGTTTGATAGATGTTGAAGTACTCCAGAATCATAGGCTAAAAACTTAAAAAAGAAGAAAAAAAAAATGAGTGTTTCACAGCCTTTTTTTTCGTAGCCATGAAACAGGAGCTACTGTAGATGGTTGTGGTCTATGTTGTAGCCTGCCCATCCCGTAGTATGCCTCCCTTCTGATGGGCGAGAAGTGACACAATAATTCCCATTTAAGTGCTGGGTCAACACGAGTGCACCGGAAGGTATCCCTTACAAACAACTGTAACCAAATTTTGAATACAATTTTTTTCGGCGCGAAGGTTCGAACCCGGGACCTTCTGCATGGCAAACGAGTGCTTAACCACTGATATAACTTTTTTTCCTTATATTAATTTTATTAACTTCACTCTTGATTTTTTTTAAGTCAAGGTTCTGGTATCTTTAGTATGTTATGTAGGTATGTATGTTTGTGATCTTCGCTATGTTTTTACACACATGTGCCATTTGCTACCCATTGATGTACCTCTGTAAAACAATAAGAAAAATCTCTCCCATTTATGCATGTAATAACATTGTAACAAGTCGAATGATTAGTCAGAAGTAACAAGTAATACTTATCATCCATCTTATCCTAATATCTGACTGACACAATGTATACAACGTGCTCATGTTGGCCTTGAAATATCCAAGACAGCCTACTTTTCTCATTTAAAACAATTATATGCATGTGGAGTCATGTGAATTCAATCGCAATTATTTTGATCGAAGTGGGCGCTGTTTTGAGGCCTCCAGAGGTATCAGCTGGAAAATTTTCCAACGAGATCACTTGAAAAACAAATTACTGGCGGCAAACAGACTACATAAATAATTATTAGATACATGTATATTTTATATTATAAAATATGCTTGTCAAAAAACTAGTGGATACTTACTGAAGGTCGTAAAATTCAGGTTTTGGCACACAGAATTATTATGTATCTAATACCTATCTTATACTATAAAATTATTCGTTTGAGTGTGTGTGTATATGTTTAGTCGCGTAAAACTCGAGAACCACAAGTCGGATTGAGCTGAAATTTTGCATGGTTACCAATGACGGGCTCATTAGCGTTATGGCATAAAAAAAACGTCAATTTTCCAAAAGTTGAGCTTTTACATATCTAAGCATTTCTTGCAAAGTACAAGTCTGGTTGAGTCTGATTTAGTATGGTTCCTAATGACATTATATAAGAGCTATTGTTATTTTCAAAATGTCCAATTTTTAAAATTTGGCCGTCCCAATAGATTTCTGGAATGAGAATTCCTATTTAGCATAATGCCAAAACTTGGTGCTCACAGAACGCTGAATGTGGCTTTAGAATGCACTTTGTGTGCCGAATTCTCAGAGGTGTGTTATTTACAACAGACTTAACTTGTTTATGAAAACCAATTACACTGCACCTGTAAAATCCTACGATGAACACGCCTGAGTAAATTCGTCTGTTTTTCCCTGAGCCAGTTGTTTACCAGCAGTACCGGGGGAGTGGCGCTGGATTTTCCCGGCTACGATGCAGAAGTGACTGGTGTGGCAGTCAATCACTGTCGCAAGGCCAGCGTCGATGGCGCATTGAATGCAACGGTCCTCGTAGGATCACTCAAGTTAAGCAACGTCCAGCGAGATGAAGACTTCGTGATGCTGGCGTTCCGGCCCAACCCAGGCTGGGTGAGGTTAATGTGGTTACCAGGTTTGCGAGTTTCCCCCGCCACGATATGACCATGCAGTTGAAAGCGACGTTAAACCTAATTTCTTTAATAATAAAAAAATGTCACATGATTCATACACACTTCAGCAGTTCAGTTTCACTGCGAGAACCGGGCCATATTCCAGAAAGCACTCTCACTCTCAACATCCCCCAAATCTCCCTTTCAACTGTCAAATTTAGTCCAAGTACCTAACGCACTCTCTGAATACATTATTCAACGAACTTTGACTGTTTCCATGTACCTAATATGTAATTCCTCTTTGGACCATCAAAGACAGAGATTGGCAGAGGGAGGTCTCGGCTTTTATCTCTCACAATTAGTTTCTTAAATTTAAATTCAATTGGACGGTTGTAGGGAGATTGAAGATTTGAGAGTGAGAATGCTTGTTGGAATAAGTCCCTGGTGTTATTCTGAAATGAAAATTAATTTACATTATAATTATTTAAGCAAGGCAAGCGTTACGCGTGTGTTGTGCGTGGGTTACGCGTGTGTTTGCGTGGGTCTAACAGCGGCCTTGACGTGTATTGTTGTCTTCGTAAAATTTAATAATAATGGTTTTGTTTTAATTCGTACAAATTACACGCATGGCACTCAATTACAATTTACACCTAGGGTCATGAAAAGATATGATAAAAAAATCAATACGTTGTCTTTAATAAGGGTCTGCCTAATCGCTTGACCACGAAAAACGTTGACCAGATCGAAAAACTCGGACCCGGAGGGGAATTCCTATTATCATGAGATTTCACTCAACAACACCCCTCTTTTACAACCTTACGTGATTAACCCTGGTCAGCATGTGTTCAACAGAATTACATGGCTAAAATACAGTTTTTTTTAAAAATTTATTTATTATTAATAATGTATAAAGCCTATAAGTTTTATGTAAACTCAATAAAGATGATTTTTAATAAATATCATCCCGGTCGCAAGTATGTACAAAAAATAAGATTTTTATTAAGATTCTTTCCACTATTCTGGGTATAATCTTAGTTGTAATCATAAGGGATTACAACTAAGATTATACCCAGAAAGTTTCATCTCGGTCGGCCGTATGGTATGCTCGTACAGAAAACATTGACCAGAAGGGAGGGACCTCAAAAATCTGCCCCTGTTGTTTGTGAAGTTCTGATTTTTTTTACACAAACTTATACACAGTGCTGCTATATTCATACAAAAAATTATAACGCTATAAGCTACGGCGTGACCTATAGAGAAGCCATTGACTGGCCCTTGTAAGGTCCATAGCTGCGGCCCTGAATATTGTAATGCGCTCAGATCAAGGGAATCATAAGGGATTACAACTAAGATTATACCCAGAAAGTTTCATCTCGGTCGGCCGTATGGTATGCTCGTACAGAAAACATTGACCAGAAGGGAGGGACCTCAAAAATCTGCCCCTGTTGTTTGTGAAGTTCTGAATTTTTTTACACAAACTTATATACAGTGCTGCTATATTCATGCAAAAAATCATAACGCTACAGCTACGGCGTGACCTACAGAGAAGCCATTGACTGGCCCTTGTAAGGCCCATAGCTGCGGCCCTGAATATTGTAATGTGCTCAGATCAAGGGAATCATAAGGGATTACAACAAAGATAATACCCACAAAGTTTCATCTCGGTCGGCCGTATGGTATGCTCGTACAGAAAACATTGACCAGATGGGAGGGACCTCAAAAATCTGCCCCTGTTGTTTGTGAAGTTCTGAATTTTTTTACACAAACTCATATACAGTGCTGCTATATTGATACAAAAAATTATAACGCTATAAGCTACGGCGTGACCTATAGAGAAGCCATTGACTGGCCCTTGTAAGGCCCATAGCTGCGGCCCTGAATATTGTAATGCGCTCAGATCAAGGGAATCATAAGGGATTACAACTAAGATTATACCCAGAAAGTTTCATCTCGGTCGGCCGTTTTTTATGCTCGTACAGAAAACATTGACCAGATGGGAGGGACCTCAAAAATCTGCCCCTGTTGTTTGTGAAGTTCTGAATTTTTTTACACAAACTTATACACAGTGCTGCTATATTCATACAAAAAATTATAACGCTATAAGCTACGGCGTGACCTACAGAGAAGCCATTGACTGGCCCTTGTAAGGCCCATAGCTGCGGCCCTGAATATTGTAATGCGCTCAGATCAAGGGAATCATAAGGGATTACAACTAAGATAATACCCACAAAGTTTCATCTCGGTCGGCCGTATGGTATGCTCGTACAGAAAACATTGACCAGATGGGAGGGACCTCAAAAATCTGCCCCTGTTGTTTGTGAAGTTCTGAATTTTTTTACACAAACTTATATACAGTGCTGCTATATTGATACAAAAAATTATAACGCTATAAGCTACGGCGTGACCTATAGAGAAGCCATTGACTGGCCCTTGTAAGGCCCATAGCTGCGGCCCTGAATATTGTAATGCGCTCAGATCAAGGGAATCATAAGGGATTACAACTAAGATTATACCCAGAAAGTTTCATCTCGGTCGGCCGTATGGTATGCTCGTACAGAAAACATTGACCAGATGGGAGGGACCTCAAAAATCTGCCCCTGTTGTTTGTGAAGTTCTGAATTTTTTTACACAAACTTATATACAGTGCTGCTATATTGATACAAAAAATTATAACGCTATAAGCTACGGCGTGACCTACAGAGAAGCCATTGCCTGGCCCTTGTAAGGCCCATAGCTGCGGCCCTGAATATTGTAATGCGCTCAGATCAAGGGAATCATAAGGGATTACAACAAAGATAATACCCACAAAGTTTCATCATGGTCGGCCGTTTTTTATGTTCGTACAGAAAACATTGACCAGATGGGAGGGACCTCAAAAATCTGCCCCTGTTGTTTGTGAAGTTCTGAATTTTTTTACACAAACTTATACACAGTGCTGCTATATTCATACAAAAAATTATAACGCTATAAGCTACGGCGTGACCTATAGAGAAGCCATTGACTGGCCCTTGTAAGGCCCATAGCTGCGGCCCTGAATATTGTAATGCGCTCAGATCAAGGGAATCATAAGGGATTACAACTAAGATAATACCCACAAAGTTTCATCTCGGTCGGCCGTATGGTATGCTCGTACAGAAAACATTGACCAGATGGGAGGGACCTCAAAAATCTGCCCCTGTTGTTTGTGAAGTTCTGAATTTTTTTACACAAAATTATATACAGTGCTGCTATATTGATACAAAAAATTATAACGCTATAAGCTACGGCGTGACCTATAGAGAAGCCATTGACTGGCCCTTGTAAGGCCCATAGCTGCGGCCCTGAATATTGTAATGCGCTCAGATCAAGGGAATCATAAGGGATTACAACTAAGATTATACCCAGAAAGTTTCATCTCGGTCGGCCGTTTTTTTATGCTCGTACAGAAAACATTGACCAGATGAGAGGGACCTCAAAAATCTGCCCCTGTTGTTTGTGAAGTTCTGAATTTTTTTACACAAACTTATACACAGTGCTGCTATATTCATACAAAAAATTATAACGCTATAACACATTCAGCGCCATGTGTATCATTTATGCACACACCATGCAATTCACCAGAGGCCATGTGTATCATTTATGCACACACCGGGTAATTCAGCCTGGGCCAATGATGAAAATCATCGTTTGGTCGTCAGGGGCCAAGATGACATTAAGATTATAGATGCATTCAGAACTGTGTGACTACACATAAAATTAGTCTAACATATTTCTTTATCGAGTTATTTGATTTTTTCTTGTGTGTGCATTTTTGATACACGTTTGATACACGTTTACAATGATTTAGGTATATCATAAAAAATTGTATGTAAGTATAAAAACTTATAAAAATCAATAATCTATCATTTTCTTTATGAATAATTGTTTATGTTCTAATTTCAATAAACCTAAAAATAATATGTTTGTAAATTGAAAGATAAGAGTTTTTTTTTACCAAAAAATTTCATTTCAAAACCATAAGGTTCTTGGTAACATGTTACGGGCAGGGCCAAAATTAGTGCGACTCTGTGGTAGTCCTGGGCCATGAGAATATTGCTACCATAAGAAATACATGTAAAACGTGCTCATTTATGATACACATGGCTTGAATTGAAAACAAGTTTTGTGTGCAAAAATGATACACATGGCCCTTTGGTAATGTAACTCTGTGTTCATTTATGATACACACGGCCCAGCATGACGAAGTCGTAAAAATGCCTATGGCCTAGGATAATAAAAGCTTGAAAATCTGCTTGGCGCTGAATGTGATAAGCTACGGCGTGACCTACAGAGAAGCCATTGACTGGCCCTTGTAAGGCCCATAGCTGCGGCCCTGAATATTGTAATGCGCTCAGATCAAGGGAATCATAAGGGATTACAACTAAGATTATACCCAGAAAGTTTTATCTCGGTCGGCCGTATGGTATGCTCGTACAGAAAACATTGACCAGATGGGAGGGACCTCAGAAATCTTCCCCTGTTGTTTGTGAAGTTCTGAATTTTTTTACACAAACTTATATACAGTGCTGCTATATTGATACAAAAAATTATAACGCTATAGCTAATCAGGCGGACCTAAGAGAAACCATGTTGGCCTTGTAAGGGCCCAAGCTGCGGACCTGAAGATTGTAATGCGTCAGATCAGGAATCATAAGGGATTACAACTAAATTATACCCAGAACATTTCTTTCGATTTACGCCGTATGGTATGCTCGTACAGTATAACATTACCAAGAAGGTGAACTCAAAAATGCCTGTTGTTGTGAAGTTCTGAAAATTTTTACACAAACTTATACACAGTGTGCTAATTATTGATACAAAATTATAAACGCTATAATACGGCGTGACCTATAAGATAGCCAAAAAATTGATTTCCCTTTAAGGCCCATAGCTGCGGCCCTGAAATATTGTAATGCGCTCTAGGATCAATGGGACATAGGGATTCAACCCTAAGATTATACCAAAGTTTATCCGGTGCCGTTATGGTATGCTCGACAGAAAACAATTGACAGTGGGGACTCAAAAATCCTGGCCCCTTTGTGTTGTGAAGTTTTGTAATTTTTTACACAAACTTATATACAGTGTATGCCTATATTGATACAAAAAATTAAAACGCTTATAAGCTACGGCGTGACCTATAGAGAAGCCATTGACTGGCCCTTGTAAGGCCCATAGCTGCGGCCCTGAATATTGTAATGCGCTCAGATCAAGGGAATCATAAGGGATTACAACTAAGATTATACCCAGAAAGTTTCATCTCGGTCGGACGTTATTTATGTTCGTACAGAAAACATTGACCAGATGGGAGGGACCTCAAAAATCTGCGTCTGTTGTTTGTGAAGTTCTGAATTTTTTTACACAAACTTATACACAGTGCTGCTATATTCATACAAAAAATTATAACGCTATAAGCTACGGCGTGACCTATAGAGAAGCCATTGACTGGCCCTTGTAAGGCCCATAGCTGCGGCCCTGAATATTGTAATGCGCTCAGATCAAGGGAATCATAAGGGATTACAACTAAGATATATCCAAAAGTTTCATCTCGGTCGGCCGTATGGTATGCTCGTACAGAAAACATTGACCAGATGGGAGGGACCTCAAAAATCTGCCCCTGTTGTTTGTGAAGTTCTGAATTTTTTTACACAAAATATATACAGTGCTGCTATATTGATACAAAAAATTATAACGCTATAAGCTACGGCGTGACCTATAGAGAAGCCAATGACTGGCCCTTGTAAGGCCCATAGCTGCGGCCCTGAATATTGTAATGCGCTCAGATCAAGGGAATCATAAGGGATTACAACTAAGATTATACCCAGAAAGTTTCATCTCGGTCGGCCGTTTTTATGCTCGTACAGAAAACATTGACCAGATGGGAGGGACCTCAAAAATCTGCCCCTGTTGTTTGTGAAGTTCTGAATTTTTTTACACAAACTTATAACAGTGCTGCTATATTGATACAAAAAATTATAACGCTATAAGCTACGGCGTGACCTATAGAGAAGCCATTGACTGGCCCTTGTAAGGCCCATAGCTGCGGCCCTGAATATTGTAATGCGCTCAGATCAAGGGAATCATAAGGGATTACAACTAAGATTATACCCAGAAAGTTTTATCTCGGTCGGCGTTTGGTATGCTCGTACAGAAAACATTGACCAGATGGGAGGGACCTCAAAATCTTCCCTGTTGTTTGTGAAGTTCTGAATTTTTTTACACAAACTTATAACAGTGCTGCTATATTGATACAAAAAATTATAACGCTATAAGCTACGGCGTGACCTAAGAGAAGCCATTGACTGGCCCTTGTAAGGCCCATAGCTGCGGCCCTGAATATTGTAATGCGCTCAGATCAAGGGAATCATAAGGGATTACAACTAAGATTATACCCAAAAGTTTCATCTCGGTCGGCCGTATGGTATGCTCGTACAGAAAACATTGACCAGAAGGGAGGGACCTCAAAAATCTGCCCCTGTTGTTTGTGAAGTTCTGAATTTTTTTACACAAAACTTATAACAGTGCTGCTATATTGATACAAAAAATTATAACGCTATAAGCTACGGCGTGACCTATAGAGAAGCCATTGACTGGCCCTTGTAAGGCCCATAGCTGCGGCCCTGAATATTGTAATGCGCTCAGATCAAGGGAATCATAAGGGATTACAACTAAGATTATACCCAGAAAGTTTCATCTCGGTCGGCCGTTGGTATGCTCGTACAGAAAACATTGACCAGATGGGAGGGACCTCAAAAATCTGCCCCTGTTGTTTGTGAAGTTTGAATTTTTTTACACAAACTTATATACAGTGCTGCTATATTCATACAAAAAATCATAACGCTACAAGCTACGGCGGGACCTACAGAGAAACCATTAACTGGCCCTTGTAAGGCCCATAGCTGCGGCCCTGAATATTGTAATGCGCTCAGATCAAGGGAATCATAAGGGATTACAACTAAGATTATACCCAGAAAGTTTCATCTCGGTCGGCCGTATGGTATGCTCGTACAGAAAACATTGACCAGAAGGGAGGGACCTCAAAAATCTGCCCCTGTTGTTTGTGAAGTTCTGATTTTTTTTACACAAACTTATATACAGTGCTGCTATATTCATACAAAAAATCATAACGCTACAAGCTACGGCGGGACCTACAGAGAAACCATTAACTGGCCCTTGTAAGGCCCATAGCTGCGGCCCTGAATATTGTAATGCGCTCAGATCAAGGGAATCATAAGGGATTACAACTAAGATTATACCCAGAAAGTTTCATCTCGGTCGGCCGTATGGTATGCTTGTACAGAAAACTTTGACCAGATGGGAGGGACCTCAAAAATCTGCCCCTGTTGTTTGTGAAGTTCTGAATTTTTTTACACAAACTTATATACAGTGCTGCTGTTCATACAAAAAATCATATTTTTCCTCACGAGGTAATATATATGAGTGGACCCCGAACATCTAAGTACAGAGCAGAAAAAATCCTACCTCGCTGGGAATCGAACCCAGGTCACCGTGCGTATTGGCCTAGCGCGCTAACTCACTCTGCCACCTTGACTACTACTTAATCATTGCATGTAATTATATAAATAATAATAATAATAATAATATCGACTTGTTTATACTGCCGAATTAGAACTATTAAAGTCTCATTTTCCCAGCAGCAAGCCAAGATCATGTGATAAGAATTCCAAACAGAAGGTATTTGTCATGTCCTCACTTGGATTCGAACCCACGACGTTTGGAAAATCTGAGTTCACAGTGTTCCGTTTGTTAGGAAAAAGGAAAATATAAAATTGAAAATTTCAGAAGCGATTTATGATTTATTATAAAAGTAAACAGTAATAGGTATACAGAGTATGACATTATGTTATTACCGATAAGGCGGCGGACTTGTAACCCGGAGGTCGGTGGTTCAAGTCCCAGTTTCAGCATTGATTGAGTAAAGCGAGTTTGAGTAGTTGTGACATCACGAAAGTGAATAGCACAAATATGATAACTTATTACATAATATCATACTTAACACAATTCCACAAAGAAGCTGAAGGTAAAAAATAAGGTAGGTACATACCTACCAAAGAAATGTGAGCGTAATATAAACGTCAGAAACAATTGCATCAATATCAGGCTGAATGTTACTTTATTAGCTATCATACTTGTGTTAATCACTTTCGTGATGTCATAACTACTCAAACTCGCTTTACTAAATCTACGCTGAAACCGGGACTTGAACCACCGACCTCCAGGTAACAAGTCCGCCGCCCTATCGATTAAACTACTGAGGTCGGTCTAATCAGGTTGAATGTTACTCATTTTAACGCGAATGTCAGAGGACACTTCTAACTTACTCCTATATTTGTGATTTACAAATACAAAATGAAAAGCCAGATTCACACATATAATTATGTGGTAACAAAGGGTAGTAGGGCTTTTATTATTTTTTTGTGGAGACTTGATATTGATTTTCATCAAAAAGTCAACTTAACTACTAGTGTTAAACATATATTATCTTTCACGGTCTTTGTGTACGGTCAAAATTTTATCATATTTTGTGTACAAGTGAAAATGGCTTCCCGTACCATCTGAAACTGCCCCGAGTACCACCGTTTGAGAACCTATGGTTTAATTCATGAGAACAACGTGGAGTCCCCCCGCACCTCTGCTCCCATCGCTTCGTTGCAATGAGAGAGGCACGGGGTTCCATACAGTTCTGCATCTGATTTGCGTTTCAATAGGCGAGGCGGGGGGTGGGTTTTTCGATGTTAAAACCTCTCTCCTGGCGTTACGATTGGAGTACAAAATTCGGGGTTTGTTGTTCCTGGGAGTACATAATTCAAAGATTATTTTGGTATGCGGTACAATATTCTAGCTCCATCGGTTAAAATCGTGAAGTTAGCACCCGACATTTCCAACCTCTCTCCTGGGGTTACGGTTGGAGTACAAAATTCGAGGTTTGTTGTTCCTAACAGTACAAAATTAGTACATTATTATGGTAAGTGGTACAAAATTCTAGCTTCAATGTCGGGTGCTAGCGTGAAGTTAGCACCCGACATGTTTCAACCGCCCTCCTGGGGTTACGGTTGGAGTACAAAATTCGGGGTTTGTTGTTCCTAACAGTACATAATTAGTACATTATTATGGTAGGTGGTACAATGTCGGGTGCTATCTTCACGGACCTCAAAGATGACCGAGATGAAACTTTCTGGGGATTGTCATTGTTGATATCTCTTATGATTCTCTTGATCTGAGCATATAGAATATTCAGGGCCGCAGTTATGGGCTTTACTAGGGTAAATAAATGGTTTCTCTGTAGGTCACGCCGTAGATTATAGCGTTATAATTTTTTGCATGAATATAGCAGCACTGTATAAAAGTTTGTGTAAAAAAATTCAGATCTTAACAAACAACAGGGGCAGATTTTTGAGGTCATTCCCATCTGGTCAAAGTTTTCTGTACGAGCATACCATACGGCCGACCAAGATGAAACTTTCTGGGTATAATCTTAGTTGAAATCCCTTATGATTCCCTTGATCTGAGCACATTACAATATTCAGTGCCGCAGCTATGGGCCTTACAAGGGCCAGTCAATGGTTTCTCTGTAGGTCCCGCCGTAGCTTATAGCGTTATGATTTTTTGCATGCATATAGCAGCACTGTATATAAGTTTGTGTAAAAAATTCAGACCTTAACAAACAACAGGGGCAGATTTTTGAGGTCCCTCCCATCTGGTCAATGTTTTCTGTACGAGCATACCATACGGCCGACCGAGATGAAACTTTCTGGGTATAATCTTAGTTGTAATCTATTATGATTCCCTTGATCTGAGCATATTACAATATTCAGGGCCGCAGCTATGGGCCTTACAAGGGCCAGTCAATGGTTTCTCTGTAGGTCCCGCCGTAGCTTATAGCGTTATGATTTTTTGCATGAATATAGCAGCACTGTATATAAGTTTGTGTAAAAAAATTCAGATCTTCACAAACAACAGGGGCAGATTTTTGAGGTCCCTCCCATCTGGTCAATGTTTTCTGTACGAGCATACCATACGGCCGACCGAGTGACTTTCTGGGTATAATTTTAGTTGTAATCCCTTATGATTCCCTTGATCTGAGCACATTACAATGTTCAGGGCCGCAGCTATGGGCCTTACAAGGGCCAGTCAATGGTTTCTCTGTAGGTCCCGCCGTAGCTTATAGCGTTATGATTTTTTGCATGAATATAGCAGCACTTTATATAAGTTTGTGTAAAAAAATTCAGATCTTCACAAACAACAGGGGCAGATTTTTGAGGTCCCTCCCATCTAGTCAATGTTTTCTGTACGAGCATACCATACGGCCGACCGAGATGAAACTTTCTGGGTATAATCTTAGTTGTAATCCCTTATGGTTCCCTTGATCTGAGCACATTACAATATTCAGTGCCACAGCTATGGGCCTTACAAGGGCCAGTCAATGGTTTCTCTGTAGGTCCCGCCGTATTTTATAGCGTATTGATTTTTTGCATGAATATAGCAGCACTGTATATAAGTTTGTATAAAAAAATCCAGACCTTAACAAACAACAGGGGCAGATTTTTGAGGTCCCTCCCATCTGGTCAATGTTTTCTGTACGAGCATACCATACGGCCGACCGAGATGAAACTTTCTGGGTATAATCTTAGTTGTAATCCCTTATGATTCCCTTGATCTGAGCATATTACAATATTCAGGGCCGCAGCTATGGGCCTTACAAGGGCCAGTCAATGGTTTCTCTGTAGGTCCCGCCGTAGCTTATAGCGTTATGATTTTTTGCATGAATATAGCAGCACTGTATATAAGTTTGTGTAAAAAAATTCAGATCTTCACAAACAACAGGGGCAGATTTTTGAGGTCCCTCCCATCTGGTCAATGTTTTCTGTACGAGCATACCATACGGCCGACCGAGATGAAACTTTCTGGGTATAATCTTAGTTGTAATCCCTTATGATTCCCTTGATCTGAGCATATTACAATATTCAGGGCCGCAGCTATGGGCCTTACAAGGGCCAGTCAATGGTTTCTCTGTAGGTCCCGCCGTAGCTTATAGCGTTATGATTTTTTGCATGAATATAGCAGCACTGTATATAAGTTTGTGTAAAAAAATTCAGATCTTCACAAACAACAGGGGCAGATTTTTGAGGTCCCTCCCATCTGGTCAATGTTTTCTGTACGAGCATACCATACGGCCGACCGAGATGAAACTTTCTGGGTATAATCTTAGTTGTAATCCCTTATGATTCCCTTGATCTGAGCACATTACAATATTCAGGGCCGCAGCTATGGGCCTTACAAGGGCCAGTCAATTGTTTCTCTGTAGGTCCCGCCGTAGCTTATAGCGTTATGAATTTTTGCATGAATATAGCAGCACTGTATATAAGTTTGTGTAAAAAATTCAGATCTTCACAAACAACAGGGGCAGATTTTTGAGGTCTCTCCCATCTGGTCAATGTTTTCTGTACGAGCATACCATACGGCCGACCGAGATGAAACTTTGTGGGTATTATCTTTGTTGTAATTCTTTATGATTCCCTTGTTTTGAGCACATTACAATATTCAGGGCCGCAGTTATGGGGCTTACAAGGGCAAATCAATGATTACCCTGTAGGTCTCGCCGTAGCTTATAGCGTTTTGTTTTTTTTTGCCGTAGAATTTCAATTTTTTGTAGGAATATAGCAGTAATGTAGGAAAGCATACCTGAGATATTTCAGCACTTCACTTATACCAGGAGCAGAGATAAGGGGTGTTCCCATCTGTTCACAGTTTTCTGTACGAGCATATCATACGACCGACCGAATTCTGTTTTTTATACCTTTAAAAGATGAGTTTTATCACAGCCTTTTTTTGTCTTAGCCATGAAACAGGAGCTACTGTTGACGCTTGTGGTCTGTGGGTTAGCCTACCTATCCCGTAGTATGCTTCCCCCTGATGGGCGAGAAGTGACACAATACTTCCCATTTAGGTGCTGGGTCAACTTGGTCAACTGTAACCAAATTTTTTATACAATTTTTTGTCGGCGCGGGGGTTCGAACCCAGGTCCTTCCGCATGACAAGTGAGTACTTAATGCTTAACCACTGAGCTACCCGTGCGCTTCATTTAATGGCCATTCAACGTTTTCTGTGTAGGTCCCGCCGCGTCGTAAGCTTTAGTGTTCTAATTTTTCGTATAAAAATAGCAGTAATGTAAATAAGCTTACCTGAGAAATTTCAGAGATTTACCATTATCAGGGGGAGAGATATATTATCCCATCCGGTCAATGTTTTCTATCAATTTACAATGATACAACTCTTGTCTACAAGGGTTAAGTAGGGGAAGTGAAGATGTAAACAATACAAATATATAGAAATAACAGAATACCATCATATACATAACATTCGAGTCAACGTTTTTCGAAAGAAATTTTATACGAAAAACCCGGACCCATGTATTCCTTATGGCGGGTCAAAGTTTTTCAATCGAGTCAATCTTTTCAGTCGGGTCCGGGTTTTAGTATCGCCCCTTTAATAATCATCCAATTCAGGTGAATGCTGTGATATTGACTGAAATTACAAGTTCTTTACATTTAGGTAAGTAGGTGTGTAATTTTGGTACCTATGTAATAAATAATGTCTTAATAAGTTAACATCAAGCATAGTAGAAAGACAGCTAACTCGAGTACCTTATACGTACCTTATACGTAGAATATTAGATAGAGGTGGTCAGTAATGGTCACCTATGTGCCTATGTCTATGAAATAAGATACTCAGGTAAGTTTACATTGTTAGGTGCTCATCAGACCGAAATCTGAAAACATTTTTAATACAGGAAGTTTAACAAAAATACTCATCTTAGGTATTCAAGGTACATGACATACATATGTACCAGGTTACCTACAGAGTAAAAGTTTGAGATACACCTACCTACCTACATAACTACATGTTGGTACCAACCTATTAAACATTATTATTTTAAAACTATTTATATTATCAATATTAATAAAATCAATAGTTGAGTAAATTAAAAAACCCCTCTTAATTTGAGGTTCACACCGAAGTCTGGAAGTTTTCAGTCCTATTGAACCGATTCTTCCAACATTGTATTTGATTAAAGATTAAATTGTGATATGACCAAGCAGTTGAAAGCGACGTCTAACCCAATTTAAAAAAAAAAATATTACTAGGTATATAATTGCTAAAAAATGTAGAAATAAATTAACTAAGTAATTCACAATTTGTCGAATAGACTATATTTATTTTTAACTCTTTTTTTCTAACAAATAAAAAGCAAATTCATTGCTTTTAAAATAAATAAATATATAAATATACTAATAAATAAATATACAGGGAATAAGCCTAGGCTAGGCTTTCTCCATGCTTTTCACATAGTTCTAAACTCACTGTACAATGTTTTAGCTATCTTTTTTCAAATACAGTTATAGGTATGCAGTACAATATCAACATAACTTAAAATAATCATGATTAGAAATGGCATCTTTCTCTAGTATTCTAGCTTGTGCTTTCTAGATTAAATCAATACCCAATAGTAAAAATAAAAATTATGCAATTTGCATTAATATATTCGTGCTTAATGGAATGTTATGCAATGTGCTTTACATATTCTGAAACTGTTTATACAATGTGCTTTGTTCTATCTTAATTAAAGAATAATTTAGTTTGTGCCATTTTGTACAATGTTTAGGAATAATTGAGGTACCTCTCTACCAGTTTTTACGTTGTTCACAACGAGACTGAATGGAGGGTAAAACCTCAGTTGTGATATGACCGTGCAGTTGAAAGCGTAGCGCAGGATTTTTTCCTAAAAGACTATCGGATTCAGTTCAAACTTAAATCAACACGATTTTGAATTTGAAACAACACGCTTCTTTGATTGGGGCTTCTGGGTTGTACAACTTCCATTTCACCGTGTGAGAGCCCTGGAAACAGTATATTATTCAGTATTAGGTATAGGTATCCTAAATTCCTTATTAAATACATAGAACATTTTATTTTATTTTTAATTCGCAGAAATAGAAAAGTTTTGTGTAATTGTTAAAATACATAATTTTATTATATTACCTAAGTGCGCCAGGCCTAACCTGACGCACTGCCGTACGTCTCAACATCAATTTATCCGATAAGAAACTTACCTACTTGTTTGGTAACTAATATGTACAAATGTACATAGTAGTTACCTAGATAGTTAGTTATCTATTCTTTGTGTGGACTTGTGGATTATGTCACCTTAATCTCTATCTTTACTTTGACAATTATGAGTTTTTTTTTTAAATTTTAACTCAAAGGAAAAAAAAGGTTTTAGACTGACAAAACATACAGATCATTTTACCTTCTTATGTACCTTTGTGCAAAATTATAGATTATTTTTGGTCAAAATGAAAAAAACAGTGGCGAGTACCAAAAATAGTCAACGAGTAATTGAGTATATTTTGATGTCATGAGAGGGTACAGGTAGATGAGAAGGTACAGTGTTCTGTATGTCTTGAAGTACCTACCTACTGAGAAACTGAGATACATTGAGAACACTGACCTCCGGGTACTCGGCTTTCATTTCGTAAGGGTAGCTGTACTCTGTCCTGCCCCCCGCCACCAGGGGACACTTGGTGAACTTGCACGCATTAGAGTCCATGTCAGCTTGTGGCAGATCTTGCAGGAGCTCTGATTTGTAAGCCAGGGCTACCGGGGCTGACGTGTTGAACTCTGGAAAAATAATGTTAATAATTATTTTTATTTTTGTCGGTCCCGGCAGCTCAGTGGTAAAGGCGGCACTGTGTGAATCCAGAGATACCAGAGGTCGCTGGTTTGAAACCCAGCCGGGACATGACATGTTATTCTCCCATTTGGGATTTTTACCACATAATAATATGTCTTGGGCTTACTGCTGGAATAATGGGACTTAATAGTCGAATCGGGCAGTATAAATAAGGCGATATTTTATTATTATTATTTTATTTATTGAATTTAAAAATAATTTATAAATTTACCGACGTTCATTTTATTGCTTGTTTAATACATCATTTACGAGTGTCTTAAAATTACTCAAAACCAGCGTCGACTCGATGGCACGTTGAATACACCAGTTCTTATTCAGTCACTGAAGTTAAGCAACGTCCAACGTGGCTAGGACTTGGATGGGTGACCATTCAAAGTCAAACCCTTGTGATGCTGGTTATTCCCAGCCTTACTCAGGCTGCGTAAGTGCGTAAGTCAATTTAAGTAGCTAGTCTGTGAGTTTCCAGCGGTTGGAGGGTAAAACTCCCTTCATGATTTTACTGACCATACAGTTGAAAACGACGTTAAACCCCCAACAACAAAAAATACTCATTTTCGGCAGCGTTAAGTGAAATGGGATTTAGTGGTTGGAACACAAACTCGAGCGCTTGTGATGCTGTCTACAAACGACCTATCCCATCTCAGGCTGGGTGAGTTTGAAAAACCAGATCGTTACAAGAAAGCTTCAACTTTTAACTTCATCCTGTTCTTCGTCAAAGATTTTCCCATTTCTTCAAAATCATCATCTTTCATCATCATTGTGTAGCTTCGTCAAATTCGACTGTTGCCAAATTCAATAGTGCAGTAGGTATTGTGGTGTACTCCATTATTGAATATTTACTAGGGGGCTGATAATTGACAAGGTCCCCCAGAACCATATCAATCAGAGTTTGTCTTTTTATCCTTTATTGAGAATTGGGAAGATCTTATTTCCAATGATATTATACAGGATATCGATTCAAAAATCATCGAAAAATTTGTAAAAATTTTGAAAGAATAACACACAGAATATTTTCTTACCAGGAGTGAACGTTATCTTCAAATTGGCCGTCTTGAAGTTTTCTCTATCATATTCACACGAGTTGGGGACGCCCTTTCTCGCTTTAAAACTAGGGCATGGATCTATGTCTACAGTATGAATAGTGCACACCTTGCCTCCTCCTGAAATTCATAGACAATCATAATAATGAGTTAAGTTCATTAATTTAGATCATTAAGACATTTCAATTCAATGACGTTTTGACAGCTAACTGTGAAATTTGTATACTTATGTTTGTATACTCCTACTATGAGTAAGAGGTAAAAAAAACTATTTTTCGAAATGAAACTACCCCACAATACAAGAGGACTGTATCCCTTAGTGTGTGGTAGTCGCATTAAATATATGTTACCTATTATGTACAATAATTAATACAAATAAAATACAAATTACCACTCCTACCAAAAAAACCCATTTAAGACTTCCTAAATTTAGACACATTATCACATAACATTGCACACAGGATACTAATGGAGCCCAGACCATCGTGTCTGAGCGTTCATGGGGGTTTATAATACTTTCACAATCTTGACAAGTATCATGGACACAGAGAGCAAAGTATGAAGATCTATTTCAATGTCTTATCATAGTGATTATG
The DNA here is from genome assembly GCA_024516035.1 of Bactericera cockerelli. NCBI lineage: Eukaryota > Metazoa > Arthropoda > Insecta > Hemiptera > Triozidae > Bactericera > Bactericera cockerelli. Next base: position 35,548,075 of record CM044958.1, read on the forward strand.
ATAGATATTCAATTAATTTGATAATTTTGAATCAATTTTGAATCAATAAAAATCAATAAGGTTTTGTTCAATAAGAAGAAAGAGAACCACCTAAAAGAAAAACCTGCAAGTATAGTTCTCCATGCACCCTCCTCTTTAAAGAATTGGTAAATAAAAAGTAAAGTTTTAAAAAATACTCACGAGGTTTCCAGCAGTCATAGTGTTGAACTGTTTCCGATTGAACGTTTTCTAAATAAAAGATGGAACAAAAGAATAAGATCAATAATTGAAAAGAGCTTGTTCGGGACATGGTTTTGACCTAAATCTAACAGAGAATCTACTGAGACTAAATTCTTCTGTGCTCATTTACGCAAATCGATAATGTTCAATTCGGTAGGTACCCACGTAAATTTTGCAATCTCACAATACTTTTGAATGGCGACCTTTGCAATGAAATAAATAAGTAAATGTAGGTCTTCAGAAGTGGCAAATTGTTGATAAGTAGGTTTTGATTGCTGATAAGAGATTTTTTCCGAAATTGATGTGGGTCCTTGTGTTCAATAACTTTGAGCTACCTAGTCCGGGCGCCATAAACTATTTTTCCAGATTGGATTAACAAAATTATTCATATTTGATTTTGAAGTGGAATATCCAGGAATATCCAAAAATCAATATTAAATTTACTGTGTGAAATAATCAGAACTTTGCTATTCATACTCATAATATTAGTCCCTTTTGGCACATAATTTGAAAAGCTGGCAAATCTTGACGTATTTTTTTGTATTTGCTCAAAACAGAGAAAAGAGAAAGTTGAAAACTGTCTAAACATTATACTTTCATACACACGTGTTTAAAATTAGTCACCATGTCCGATTGGAGTATGGTATTGGACCTGTACGCACGGTGACCTGGGTTTGAATACGGTAGGATAGAAAATTTTCTACTCTGTACTTCAGATGTTCGGGGTTTTCTCATAACTCGTGAGGAAAATGATTACCTAGGTAGTTACTTGTATGAGTAACGAAGAGAGCGACATACGAGTATTACCACAGTTTAAATTTAAAGGATTTACAAAAGCAAACGCTCTTCTATATCCTGTTATCTAGAGCCTGATTCTCTGTTACCCGCAAAAATTGTTTGTAAATTGCTGTTCACTAGTTTTTTTTCAGTAGTTACTTTCAAAAGATTATTTTTTATTCAACAAATTCTTTCATCTTCATAAATAAAATTTAAATGTAACAAATAACTTCAAAATGAAAATTAAGAACATGGCAAGTTTAAGTGGCCAATAAAAGCATTTGTTAGGCTACTTTTTTAGCCAGAGAGTTGGATAAAGTTTTTTTTTCACTATTTGAACTTGAAAGCTAGATGGTTCAAGATTGTCAAAAACTGACAGAATCGGTCAAAATCGTCCTACATTTTCTGATTCGGTGCCCGGACAGCCCGGACTATAGTTCTACTTTCAAAGTAGCATATACTTTGTTATCTCGGTACTTAAATTTTTACTGACCTAAATTATTAAAATTTGCATTAATTTAATTTCTATTATGGAAAGGTGTAATTTCTATTATGGAACCAATCAATCTCAATCTAGGTAGGTATGGTCTCCAATCAACATCATAACATAACTGATAATTCTACCATTATATTGAAACAATATTTTATATTTCTACCTAAGGATCGAAAGTGATAACGATCTAAGACTTATAAGTTTTTGGACACCATCATGTTTGAATAAGGCTATCGTGCCTTGCGCCTAAGAAAACTTATATGCAATGTGCCCAAAGTATCTTGAATTTAATGGTTATGCAATATGTCTTACATATTCCGATACCGGCATGGTTTGGCGCTCAAATTCAAACATCGAAACGTAAAAAAAAATATTCAATTTTTGTGTTAACAGACTGATAACAAAATTGTAAATTTCTCAATACATATTATAGGTACCTAGTTTATAATTATAATCGTTATTCATACAATTTAGCTATTACTGATAACAGTCAGTCTGATTACTAGCAAGCTACCAATCTACATTCTTTTCACACAGAAGTAAATTCAGGTACGTTTAAAATGGTTAGAGAAAAATAATTTTGTGGTAGATACTCAAAAGACTCGGGTTATGAAAGTACTTACTTTTCTTGTTTGTCATTTTGCAGTACAGGGTTGGATCATGTCACATGTTATAATATCATCCAGCTATCCTTATCTGGTTCCCAGACTACTGTGAACCCGATAGGGATGGCTCTATACATTCTGTTGCCCAATTCAGAAGTGACATCCAGTCCTGGGACACTGAGACTAGTATGTAATTACTTACCAGTTGAAAAGAGACAATTTATTTTCATTTATTATTGTTACACAAAGGCAACCTACTGCATGATCACAAACTATGAATGATACCTTTTCATTGAGCAAATATCTTGCACTTGTCTACTTGATTCTATAAATATACTTACTTTTTCTGTCATTGTCTCACACCAATCAACTAAAAACCCAAAAAGTTTTATTTGAAATCTCTTCAAAATGAGTGTTCCACAGCATTTTTAAATCAATTGTTATGATACAGCAGCTACTTGTGGTCTGTGTTGTAGCTTGCCTAACCTATAGGACCCTCTGATGAGCAAGACTTGACTTAATAATACTATTATAAACTCTAGGTCAACATAACCATGTCAAAAAGTGTCCCTCACAAACTTAATTTAAGGTTCTGGAGTTTAAACCTAGGAACTTCCACATGGTAAGTGAGAGTATCTTACAACTGAGCACACTTAATTGATATCAGTTATCTTTCATTAATGAAAAGATCTAGAGTTGAATTAGTGATGAATGTTCTGCACATCTGAAATGAACTCTACTTAATTACCTTAATTAAAAAGAAGAAAGAGGAACATACATTTCTTATTTTACCTATCTATTATGTTTACAGATTATTTAACAGCAGTATGAAGACAAAAGCTATATTGTTGGATATAGAAGGCACCACTACATCCATCAGTTTTGTGAAGGTAACAAATTGTTCAATTCCCTTTTATTTTCCTTATTTATAATACTAATAATATCACCTTATTTATACTGCCTCATTAGAACTATTAAGTCCCATTATTCCAGCAGTAAGCCCAAGACATATTACTGTGGTAAAAAAAATTGACACATACATTCAATAAATGAATAAATGAATGTGTGTCTCAAAAAAACAATCTCTATGTTACAAGTATCAAATTTTACAGGAGACTCAAAAAACAATTTATGTTGTGACTATAGTCTTTCCTTAGTTTCAGAAGTTTTATTTTCATATAAATTTTAAACATTTGTAACATAAAGATTGTTTTTTGAGACAGGCATTCAAATAATGTTTAATTTTACCCATTATCATCTCTGTGACATCAACATGGATCTGATAATCTTGAAATATTTTACTTCCAATAATTTCTACTATAGGAAATCGGAAGTATAGTGTTTGTTTTTTATGTATTAAATAATCCATTTAATACTTCATGAAGCTACTAGTTATATTTTCTTTTCTTTTAATTCCAGGATGAACTGTTTCCCTATGTGAAAAACAATTTAAAGTCCTACCTAAATAAGAACTGGAACACGGATGAGTTGAAGTCAGATAGAAAACTCTTGGCTGAGCAGGTTGGTACTCTGCCAAGATCAATTAGATCTATTTATTTGACATATTGGTTTTTGGCAATATAAAATGGATGACTAGTCATTTCAGGGATTTTACAGGAACTGATGTATTTATCAAGCTGTTATTGCAGACTTAAAACTTTTTCCTGTCTTAATAACAATATTTTTATTGCAGACTTAAAACTTTTTCCTGTCTTAATAGCAATATTTTTATTATTTATTGGTCAATTAAGATAATTTTTTTTTTAAGTGGGGTTTAACGTCGCTTTCAACTGCCATGGTCATATCACGACGGTAAGATAATTTAATTTACCTATTATCAATATTAATACAACAACAAAAAAAATTCTACATCAAAACCCTTGATACTGACTTGCACCACAATAATCTTATAAAAATAGTATAGAGATTAATTATTTATTTTTTAAATGGTATTCAAAATTTTACGTTGTTCATTTTAAAGTAATTTTGTCCTCTTATTTCCATGTTGTAGGCCTTAGAAGACATCAAGAACCAAGTTCCCAATGTGGTTCCTATCAATGACACGGGTTCAGAGGAAGAGTACAAGCAAAGCGTCCTTAGCAATGTGCTGTGGCAAATGTCCCTGGATAGGAAGACCAAAGCTCTGAAGCAGCTGCAAGGACACATATGGATTAGGGGATATGAGGATGGTGAACTGAAGGGACAGTAAGTTTAGGGAAAGGTCGTACTGCAAGAAACAATAAGAACTTGGTTTTACTTCCGTGTATGTACAATTGTACAATGTTTATTTTATACTAGGAGAGTTCCACAAACATGAAATCAATTATCATACATAGAGCATCATCATTGCAAGAAATGGTTAGAATGTTACATACTAGTGGTTCTGTGAACTGTAAACCTCACACAGATTCAACTATCGCATTATAAATGTTCAATCAAACATGAGAACATCGAGACCTTTCATTCAATACCCCACTCGATAGGTTATAATTAAAAAATATCAACCGGCCCTTTTTCAATTTTTTACCACAGTGCGGCCCCCTTAGTTTTCACGATCACCAAATTTTACTACTTAACTCAAATGCATTTTCTTAACGACTTTACAAAATTTCAAGAGTCTTGCTTTGTTAAATAAAAATAGAAAAATCGTTTTCAATTTACACCAAAACGGCCCCCACTTGGCCTCGAGTGCCCTAATTTGGCCTAAAAACTATAGGTAAAATTCTAGGACCCCAGTGAACATGTATACAAAATTTCATCAATTTTGATTAATTCGGTCGGGAGTTATCTTGGAACAGACAGACAGACAAAGGAAAACCAAATCGTCCAGTATGCAAGTTAAAACAGAACCTCACTGTGTTCGGTTAGTTAAGGCAATGACAATCAAAAACAGCTTTAGCTCAAGCCACTAGAACTCAAACGAAGTACTGTTTAAGCCAGTGGAAATGGCACCCTAATACACTGTTTTTATCAAATCACTGGAGCAAAGTCCAGCATGATGAGACAAGGATTGGCGATAGTTCTGGTTTCTAATCAACCCATGTCCATTGTAGCAGTCCACGTTCTCCTGGCTATTCCCGGCCCCACTGAGACTGGGTGAGTTTTTTTTAGTTTCCATGTATTTGTTTTACAAATAAACTTCGTCAACAGACTCTAAGGGTATAATGGTATATCCACCTTCAAAAGATAAAAATCTCGTGCTGAAGAAGATGGGGAATTTCAGTAGCTGTATTGTTTGGCCAGCGAATGGTTTGTAAAAACCTTCGTCGTGAAATGACCATTTAGGTCAAAGTGACGTTAAAACTATTCTCTTGTGGGACCAAAACAGTTTATAAAACGTTAAACTCTAAACATGTTATTTGTGTTGCAGCATCTACGAAGACGTGTACCCGTGTTTGAAGAAATGGCAGGAGGCAGGACTGAAGCTTTACATCTACTCATCGGGCAGTGTGGAGGCTCAGAAGCTGTTGTTTGGTCACACCTCCAGTGGTGACTTGCTCCATGTAAGTACTACTCTCAAGGAGTAGTAGTACTAAAAATTAATAAGGTTCTATATTTTTAAGGTTTTTAAAAAAAAAATATTGTTGATTGTTTTGTATAAAAAATAAAGTGTAAATAAATAAATTAAACATAAATACTCTCCAGTGTCCAGGCATTTAAGCATAGAGCAGAAAAATGACTAGCCGAGATTTTAAGTGATATACCACACGTATTCCTCGCAAATTCAGTGATAATCGTCTTTAAACGTCTCGATATAGGTTTTTTCAAAATACCTCACTGTTCCTCCAAATTTTGTTCATTAAGTAAGTACATTGCAATGAATGTAATTATTACTACATAATATCAATAAAAAAATCTAAATTAAGTGGTGCAGTCGTTTTGAAACGAAACCTTTCAAGTGAAATCGAGTGTGATATAAAAAAAAGTTGTTCTTTTTGCTATGGAAATTCATTAAGGTTTCTTTTGTCTCTGTACTTATGTCGTTAGCAAATAACCTTATTATAGTATGATTGCCCACCTTTTTTAGAGAAATTTGTGATCGAAATCGCAAGCCGATAGCTATAAAAAAGATCATCTATCATCAACCTTGCACTAAATAATGCTATTTCTTGATTGCAGCTCTTTTCCGGTTATTTCGACACAAGTGTAGGACCCAAAGTAGAAGCTTCCAGCTATGTAAATATTCTGAAAGAAATACGCTGTGATCCGAGCCAAGTTATTTTTCTTACTGATATTATTAAAGGTACCTTTTCTTCTTATTAGAAATTTTATAGCTTACTTTAAAATAACAATTTTAAACTAATTGATTCGAAGTGTAATAATTATGACGTCGCGTCGTTAACATGAGTTCATTCAAGACGGAGATGAACTCACCGTTTACTATATGCCCAAACCTACAATAACCTAGCTTGGCCTGAGAGGTGTCGGGAATAGCCTGTATCACAAGAGTTTGATTTTCGGGGGCCATCCACGAAATTTTAACCTCGCTAGAAGTTGCTTACCTATTGTGACCATACGAAAATAAAATAGGTGCATCGAAAAAGGTCGAGAATATTCTTGATATTTCTAGAAAAAGAAAAGAAAAACCAAGTGCAGACAAATTGGTGCCCCTAAGTTCGGGCTTCACACTAAGGCTCATGTAAATGTTAAAAGTAGTTTCATTTAAATTTCAAAAGGGCAGAAAAACAAAAGTTAATTTTTCGGAAAATGGCTAAATTTCATTATTATTGAAACATTCTGGGAGTTATTGGAAACCAGATATGTGCACAACAGACAAGCGAATACCAGATGGCTCTCAGTGGTCGAGTTGTTAAACCGCGAACCTGCTAAATCATACGGGTATTTCCGTGAGTTTGTAACATACTTAATGAATGGATTTTTTTCTCATTTTTTTCATAATTTAATCAAAAAATTATGTCACCAAAACAAAACCGACCTCAGGGGCTTGATTCATAAGGTTGTGGACTTTAAACCCTGGAGATCGGTGGTTCAGCAAATGTTTAGTGTTGTGACTTCACGAAAGTGATTAACACAAATCTGATAACTTTAAAATTTTACTAGTTTCAAACACCTACACAAGTCCCATTAGTGCAGTGTAAGGAGGGGTTTCTTTTCGCATTATTATTGTATCAACCTAATAGTTACCTCTCTGGATTTCAGAGGCGGAGGCAGCTCACTTGGCGGGCATCACACCCATCCTGCTCACACGGGACTCTCCCCCCTCCCATACTCACACTCTTTTCACCCAAGTAGCCAGCTTTGATCAGATCTCTGTAGAGTAGGGTCCACAACTCCATTGTCTGAGCTAAATGAATCCTTGAATCGAACTCAGCCCTGGCAGCCATGTTGAATATGGTCATGTCGTCTAGACATTTTCTACAGTCTCTTACGGAGGTCCGCCATTCTTAATATGGTAACTCAAGGTAGTAAGCGACTGAAGAAAACCTAAGGTTTCTGTTATCCGTGATGAGGTGTAGACGACTATGAAAAAAAAAAAAAAAATGAGGCGTGGGACTTGTAAGCTGCAAGTCGGTGGTTCAAGTCCGCAGTATGGTAAAAATTTAGCTCAGTTTGGAGTTATTGTTACATTCATCATAAGGTGGCGTCATCATGAGCGATGGTAGCCAGACAGTGGAGGAATGACTCATCACTTCTACCACTGTCTTTACAAGGAGGCTAATAATTGACAAGGGGCCCCAGAACCAAGCCAATACTGGTCTACTCCCTATTTATAGTCCTCAGCTAGAAAAGTTACATTACGTTTGTGATTAACAAAATATGATAGCTTATTCGTGGTAAAAATCGGCTAGCTACGTAGACCATTAACTAGTTTCATGGGTCCCCTGTACCCTTCGTGCCAAGGACAACTCAAGAACTGTGCTGTAGCAATGTGTTACAACCATGTTAGTGTGAGTTACCCTTTTCATTGACTATTTATTTTCATCATACATTCCAATCAGAAAGAAAAACAAGGACATTTCGAGATTTATAAATCAAAAGATTATGTCTTCTTTAATAATATTTATTTGAATAAATTTAATAGGTGTGGCGAGTTACTTATATTTGAAAAGAAAATTGACGGATTTTAATGAAGGAGAACGTAGGTAGATTTTACTTTATTTTTTGCTCGTTTGAAGGTATCACAAGTGGATCTGTTGGGTCATTCATTCTCTTGAAAGAAGATGCCTCATGTCATGACAGGGTCTTAAGTTTTCCATGTTTTACAGTACTACAGCTAATTTATTTGTCTCTTACTGGACTAGATGTACCGAGGCTTGCGAAATTCAAGTACCTATGTAATATTATGAAGAAGAAGAAAAGTTGCAACTCTACGTGTCTATCAGCTTTCACTATTTTGGAATAAAATAGGATCTTCTTTCAAATAGGAATAACCTCGCCGCATAGGAAATAATTTTAATGTAACTTGAACAAATAAACCATCAATGTACTTAATATTTTTGTATAAAATGTACAGTTTATGTATACATGGTAGTTTTTATCGTAATTTCTTACAATAACAAGGATGAAATTTATTTTGATACCCTGGAACATTAAATCTTTTTATTGCTGGGACTCTAAAATTTTACAAAAACTTTCTAAAGAACTTCAATGCCATAATTCTTATACATCTTGTAAATATCTTGGAAATGTTAAGTTTAATGTCCTTTAGGATCGACCGTAATACTAGTTTCTCTTTTAGAACACATGTATTTAGGACTTTTAATAAACAGGACATTTTCCAAGAGCATCCAGCCAATGTAACTGATATCCAAATTAAAATATATCACAATAACAGTAAAACTTTACAGAAATCATTAGAAATATACGGATTAAGTAATAAAAGTACTTGGAAGAAAGAGGAGTGTGCGTAGAAAATGTTAGTTTTGCTATTCGTAATTATCTGAACGATTGGGTGACTGTATTTTATATATACGACAACCGTCACATTGATATGAGGACAAATGAGTATGAAACTCAAACACGAACTTAACATGCTAAACTAGAGCAATTTTTATTCGTTAGAAACTCACATTAACCTCACCCAGTCTGGGCTGGGCCTAGCCAGGGTTCAAATTTAAGTGGTCACCATCGAGTTCTAATCTCGTTGGAAGTTGCTTAACTTCAGTGATCTTATGTATTCAACCAATTATTGGGTGTAACCAAATCATTGAACCTGTCACTTGAGCAAATCATGCAATTATTGTGAAAAAGTAAAGGTACCTTGTTCGTTTTTTTCTATTAAAAGTGCCTCAATTTTGATCATTCTACACACTCCACTCGAAAAATACAAAAAAATAATGAGTGAGAAATTTTATTATAAAACTCTTCACTTTCACAATGACCACCCAATGATGATGACTTGTTAATTTGTCAAAGTGAAAATCTAACACCCACACCATTGATTTGATTTTCCTCAAGAAATACTCTTTTATAATTTAGGTATTCATAATAATAAAGTCTAAATCTCAATTAATATTTATAATATTACAAAATTATTTACAGGAAAACGTAAACAGGATACACATTACAAAAAGAGAACGAAATCTTCGTATATAAAATTTACTTACAAAATAACGAAAATATAAACTGAAGTTAAATAGCTAATAATTTTTATTTTAGTGTCTTGGATCGAGAACTCCAAGAAATTCAATATGTATATTAATTTCTATTTTTCACATAGGTAAGAGCTGTGTAACTGCTTGTATACGATTATGTATATCGTACATAATAAATTAATACAACCCATACATTTGCAGTGGTGCGTTTTCATTAGAAATGTATATGGCGAGATTTTACCTTAAGAAATGAGCAGGCGAGTGAGGTAAAACTCTCGGCATGTCCACTTCCCTGCTCACTTCGGCTAAATGTAAACACAGCATAACTGTTGTCACCTCCTGGAACTCTTGAGCCGAGATCCCAGCAAGTGCATTAATTTGTTTCGAAGCGTATTGCAACATTACATCTCGAATTCTGAATGGAAAGTGTTGAAGAAATGTTTCAGTCAGCGGGATTCGATCTCATGTGAATTGTGAATGTAAAGGGAGAGCGAAGCATGAAAAGTTGCGAGGCAAAATGTTGCACTCAGTGAGATCCCGGCTTTGGGAAGCGAATCCACTGAATCAGGAACCTTTCAAATTCAGGGCGAAATTAATGGACGTTTTTGTAATATTTTCCTCTGTGGCGCTAAGTCTGGGATTGTGTAGACTCTTAGATGGGGAAAACTGATGCTAAGCAATGACTAAAGTTATTGATTTTGTCTATTAATTTCGCTCTTCGTCTATGAAAAGTCGCGAATGACCGCGTAAAATCGATGGTTGTAGGTAACATCTAGTGCAGAGCTGTAACCAAAGTTCACACACTGATGGTAATCTCAGCGATTGTGCTCGGCGCTGGTTTCGACTCAAAGGGCTTCCGACACGGTCCATACTTTCTCGTGTCAAAACCTCGTGGTGGTCACCAGAGGCTGGGGGGGCTGGCAGTTGTGCTCCAGGATTGTTTCCAGCTTGGAGTTCTGTGGACACAAGACAAAAGGTCAATCAGCACGGGCGAATTACAATTCACATTTTTTAAACAAATTATAAACATGATTATATACAAGGTTAGCATGAAGTCTCACCTCATCTAACACTATTAGAAAAGATTCAGTAAGAGGAGCAAGGAGGCTCATAAGAAGCTTACCCTACGAAGATGGAGCGGGGATGCCTCATTTTTGTATATAACTAGCGGGTTACACCCGCCGCTTCGCCAGCCATCAAACACACACAACGCACACGCACACACACCCAACCACACACACCACACACACCACACCACACACACACACCACACACACCACACACCACACACACACAACACACCACACACAAACACACCACACCACACACACAACAACCACAACACACACAAACACCAACACACACTACACAAAACAACCACACAACACATCACACACACATACACACACACACACCACACAACACACACACACAACACACCACACAAACTCAACACACACAACACACACTCACACAACACACAACACCAACATCTCACTCCACCACACACACACACACAACAAATGTCATTTAGGTTTGAAAAAAGACCTGAATATTTTTTTCGCCCATCTATTTTCTGGTCTTCCCGGCGTAGCTCAAGAATGGCTCATCAGAATTTCGCGATCAATATGTCAATGAAAGCCTTAAACCCTTGCCTAAACTTTCTCGCTCTGAGTTGATAGGTCGTCACTTCAAATTCCGAGAAAAAATGTCATTTAGGTCAAAAAACGTGAATATTTTACATGTTACCCATCCATTTTTTTACCTTACCGGCGTACTCAAGAACGGCTCATCAGAAATTCGCGATCGATATGTCAATTGAAAGCTCGAACCCTTGGCTAAAACTTTCTCGCTTTGAGTTGATAGGTCGTCGCGACAAATTTCGAGAAAAAATGTCATTTATGTCAAAAAACGTGAATTTTTTGCGTCACCCATCATTTTTATACCTTACTCATTGTAGCTTAACCTCAGGGAGATATAATCTAGCCTAGAAGAATTTCCTGATCCAAAGGGACCTATGTGCAAATTTCAGGTTTTCTCGGTCAAACGGTGTGGATTTGTATAAAGATACATACATACATACAACATACATAACACATCACACATACAGACAGCTTTCTTTTTAAATATAGAATGATTATATTTTTATTTTATGATGAATGAGTGTTTAAATATAGAAAAGATTCAATAGCAATATGTTTTAAAAGCCTCGTTGAGAGGATTTCAAGAATATTAATAAAAAAATCAAGAATATTAATTTTATTTAAAAAAAACGTAAAATAACTAAACACTTCTACTAAAGAAAACATAATATATACCTAGTTATCGTACCTACAAACCATGCAACTCAATGTAATAGCTGAGACATAATTATTTCGAATAATAACAAGATCAATGTAAATACACCAAAAAACTAATGGATACTTCAAAATAAGCAAGATTTAATCACATTTCCAACCCCTTGTATAAGTCCAACAGCATACAGAAATAGGACCATTTTGGATTTTGATCCCTCCATTGCAGCTCCTAGATTAACCTAGATTGCGATTGTCATAGATACATTGGTCAATCTAGGATCTGAACCAAGGGATCCCTACGCTACTGGATGGGACTGGGCCTTCACCCCTCGACCATTAATTAATAAAGTTTTACACCTTTATTAATCCAATCTGGGATCCCAATGAGTGCAATTTTGCTTCCATGCTTTGCTGGACCCTAGAATCAAATGAGATCGAATCACTACGGATTACCCATATGGCGGATTTGGCAGATGCCAAGACCCCGCGGTTTGGCGGGTTCCGAGCTTCAGGCAGCTTACATAAATCGGTGATCTACTTTCTACACATCTTACCTAATGCCAAATTTCTTAACATTTTCTTTTCATAATACATATTTAGACATTAATTTCTACTATTATTCGGAAACAATATTGCCTGCGGCGCTACAAGAGTGGTTTTGGATCGATATTCAGGGCACTTGGGCTTCGATTTCAAGGTTCTAAAGATGGATTATAGAATAAACTTAATACAATTTTGGGGCCCGCGCCTCGAAATGCGCCACTGGATCGAATCCCACTGAAACGAAATTTTACACTCAGTGGGATAGTATCAAAAACTTTCCAACTTAACGAAACAGTCATGAGAAATCTTAAAATAAATCAGACTTCAACATTCAACACATGTGAAGCCCCTCAACATACTAAACGTGAGACAGGAAAATAGGTATCTCCTATACATATTTCTCGTACAACATGTGAATAACATTGTACTGTTGACATGACATTGTACTGTTGACATTACGTCTAACTTTTATAAAAAACGTCATAAAAAGTGTGACCAAGAGTCACGTGATGTAGAATTAGATTATCATACATTGGTGATTCAAATATCTCAGGTACTACCCAAAGAGGACTGAAATTAATTTCTGAACTGAAATTAACTTTGACCACTTCTTCAGCTTCTTATAATTGAGGAGGTTCACTCAATGGTTCACAGTAGAAGGATAAATGGGGACTTGGACACCCAAGAGAAAGTACTCCTAGTATTTCATATGTTTGTGTTCTATATTGTTTTAATTATGTAATGCTAATGTATTGCTGTGTGTGCAATGCACAGTGCATTAAAACAAATAATTCAATTCTAACTAATCAGGACAAAAAAATTCACTTCAATTTACAAAAATGAACACTTCCATAAACTTCTCATTCAGTTTAGAAATAAAATAACAAGAAAACAGTCTTATTTGGCACGTTAAAGCCAAATAGAATCGTTGGCGTTAGGAAGGGCATCCAGCCGTAAAAGAAAGTGCTCTACCCTACCAAGCTCAACCATAAGGTTGACCAATGCCGGCCCCAATAGCAACTTAAGGTAATATGGGATAAAAGGCAAGGGAGATTCAGAGTAGCTTCTCTTGGGTGTCCAGATAGCTCTAAGTCCCCATTTATCCTTCTACTGTCAAGCACCGAGTGAGCCTCCTCAATCCTAAGAAGAAAAAAACACCTCTGCTTCTTCATCAAAACCGGAATTTCCAATAGAAAACTTCCGCTACTGGAAAAGACATGGCTGTGAGAATCCTTCCCACGTGATGGACAGTATTCCCACGCAGTTCCCGTGTATAAGTTGTATTATAGCTATCTTTTTTTTCTTGTTTTTTAAGACTGTTAAGCCTCGAGGGCTCAGGACACTGCACCAGTAGTTAGTGTTATATTTAGATCTTGAACTTTGCCACGTTGCATCGTGTTAAAACTTCGCCCCCTCAAACACGTTTCATAACATTCTGCGACGTACTTTTCTTTAACCTCTTAGGAGCAGTGATAATATAATAGGATAATGTACATCCTTGAGGTGCTATTATCAAATCCATACGAGGTATGCTTTCGTTCGGGTTGCCTATATGTACAATTATGTACATACGAAGTAGGTACCGAGGCAGTTCTCTATTTTCTATTTTTTCCCCTTTTTTGGGTTTTACGTCGCTTTCAACTGAATGGTCATAACACGACTGGGGTTTTACCCTCCGTTCGCTGGAAACTCACAATCCAGCTACTCAAATTAACCTCACCCAGCCTGAGTGGGGCCAGCATAAGTAGCCAGCATCACGAGATTTCGAATTTGAATGGTGGTCACCCATCCAAGTCCTAGCCTCGCTGGACGTTGCTTAACTTTAGTCACTGAATGAGAACTGGTGTATTCAACGTGTCATCGACGCTGGCTATTTCTATTCTTCATGCTTTCTAAAACAGATCTCCTTCTGAGGTGAAAGTTGTTCCAGAAACCCTGAAAGTAACCACAAGGAGGAAAAAGCAGAGATCGCATGTTGGAGTGACCGTATATCATGTCAAATGAAGTCGATAGGGACAGATAGGGGACCATGAGAGAGAGAGGAGAGACAAATGGACACAGGAACAGGATAGAGAGAGAGAGAGAGGGAGAGATGGACATGGGAGCAGGAGAGAGAGAGAGAGATGGACAAGGGAGCAGGAGATAGGAGAGAGACAAATGGACACGGCAGCAGCATTAAGAGAAAGAGGTCAAAGAAAAAGATGTGAGAAAGATAAAGGACATTGACAGAAGTAGAATAGATGAGAGAAAGAAACGTCACGAGGATGAGGTAGTACTACGAGTGAGAATACAGCCACACGGGGGGTGTGGCATTTATGCAGAGGCAGTATGAAAGTTACCAGTACGGACAACGGACACAATTATTCCGAAATGAAGTCTAAAGTTATTTGACATTAAAATAAATGAACTTGACAAGTGTGGGTATTTGGTCATGGATGAAGATTTCAGGCAGGGAGGTGTCGAAAATTAGTGGCGGGACATTGGAGATTTGAGGTATGTGATGAATTAATGATCGAGTTTTTTATTTTTAAGATGAGTGTTTCACAGCCTTTTTTATTTCGTAGCCATCAAACAGGAGCTACTGTAGACGCTTGTGGTCTGTGATGTAGCCTGCCATCCCGCAGTATGCCTCCCCTCTGATGGGCGAGAAGTGATACAATACTTCCCTATTAGGTGCTGGGTTAACACGAGCGCACCGGAAGTTATCCCTTACAATCAACTCTAACCAAATTTTGAATACAATTTTTTGTCGGCGCGGAGGTTCGAACCCGGGACCTTCCGGATGGCAAGCGTGTGCTTAACCACTGAGCTATTCCTGCGCTTTTTAATAAGTAAAATAAGTAGCTTGCATACAATTATTAATTTGATTTTAATTCTCATTACCTGTAAGGTATACAAGTTAGCGCCATTGCTCACCTTTTTTCTTTTTGATTCAACTAAATTTCAACCGCCATGATCAATGGTCAGGCGCACGACCATGGAATACCCTCCATGTCACGGTAAGCTTTTCAAGTTAATATAATCAACCTCACCCAGCTTGAGAGGGGCTGTGACGATGAAATGACACAGGAGGAGTCCCACTGCAGCACCGTCACCCCATATTCCATGCTCAATGTTGCCTTACTTTTGTGTTTCGACGGGAACTGGGCTATGTACCTAAGTAAAGGCCAATTCCCTTGTTCGTACTTCATTAGCTCAAAATAACAGCCCTCTGCGACTCTAAGGTCTTATGACAGGAAATGGTACTTTAATAGTTATTGAGCCAGTGTCGATCGCGCATTGAATGCACCGGTTCTCGTAGGATCATCGAAGTTAAGCAACGTCCAGCGAGGTAAAGACTTCGTGATGCTGGCATTCCGGGCAACCCAGGCTGGGTGGGGTTAATGTGGATAGCAGGTTTGTGAGTTTCCTGCCAATGAAGGGTAACACCCCCGTCGTGATATATTATGACCAGTTAAAAACAACGTTAAATTAATAAAAAAAAATATTTGGTTGAAATAAAATTATTGACTTTGATATCCATTTTTGCTTTATCTACTGATAAATGCGAAAGGCACTCACTTGTCAACGACATAAGGGGCTGAAATTTGGTATGAAGGTTCCTTTTATGCCAAGGGAGCAATAAGCAAGAATTATTCAATATTCCATCTGGGGCGCCAGCTATGGGAGAAAAATTCAATCTTTCCGAGAGCCACCGTAGCGAAGCACGGGTTACACAGCTCGTACAAATATAATTGCAAACAAACACGATGACGGCGACGCGACAGATCTTGATGAGAAAGCTTTTGTCATGAACAGTACAAATATTATCGTTATAGTCCAGTCAGATTTCTATTGAATGACAAAAGTTAAGCTGTGACCAAGGGAAGAAGTGAAGTCATTAAAAATTGTAAAAAAGTGAGGTCATAAAGTGTCTGAAGATTTCCCAAAGTGTTAGCTATAATTTAAAGTCAGTTTTAAATACTAAAATGTTAAAATCGAGAAGATTACGCTGGACAATTTATCTAGCTACTCAGAACAACCTCATTAAGCCTGAGTGGGACCAGAACATGAACTGTCATGTTAAATTTCTCAGAGTATATAATATGTAGTCCTAGGTATATCTATTTTAAATTTAGCAACCATTCTTGGTGCTGCTGCGTCAACCTAAGTTACTAATATCAACTAAGTGTCTTTCCCGGTAGTTCAGTGGTAAAGGCGGCACTCTGTGAATCCAGAGATTCCAGAGGTCGCGGGTTCGAAACCCGGCCGGGACAAGACAAGTTATCCTCCCATTTGGGATTTTTACCACACAATAATACGTCTTGGGTTAACTGCTGGAATAATGGGACTTAATAGTCCTAATCGGGCAGTATAAATAAGGCGATATTATTATTATTATTATTATTACTATTCGTAGGTAACTAACAGGTCAAGCTACAAGCTGACTAAGTTGCTGTTTTTCTGTGAAAAACTGGTCACACTTTAGAGTCACGTTTAGCCCGATTTAGCCTGAAATCCAATTAGTACCGGACAGGAATATTATATATTCGGAAAGTTTACAGGTTTCCTTTCAGTTGTGAATTTTCATTAAGACTCGTGTTACACGGTGCAATATGGCGATGGAAAGTGTTTTCTCCAACATTTCAAAATTATGAAAATTCGATTTGTACCCAACTTAACTTTCCGATTTTGTCCAGTTTTATTATACACATACGAACATAAATAATATTCTGTGTCTTCGCTGAGTGCAGTGGTTGATTTTTGGTTCTCTTTTCCGATAATTTTTAATATTAGAAATCCAAAGTAAAATTAGCTAAAAAGGCTGCAGATGACCATGGATGAGAAATTTAACTTTGGAGGGGTAAGAACTTCTGTTTCACGTTTATTTCAATTTCAAGTTTTCCCTCTCTCTTGTCAGTAGACCCACCCCCGACCCACTGCGACCTTAAGGCCTCTAGTCCCGATAGATAAAGATAATGAGCACGTTCCGTCTAACTCTTGATCTCCTCAACCGACCACCACACGTGACTCTTGCAAAGGCCAGGAGGATTCCTTTATTGCGCCCCCAATTGCAATTTATCACTCTGAATTGCCCCGCCATAAAGCCATTCTGCTAGGAATGAAAAAATTGGGACAGAGGTAATATTTTATGCGACAACTCTTCTGTCCTCCCTTCCCGTAACATTTCAATTTGTTACCGACCTCAGTAGCTTGATGGATAAGGCGGCGGACTTGTAACCTGGAGGTCGGTGGTTCAAATTCCAAGTTAAGCAATTAGTAAAGCTAGTTTGAGTTCTTGTGAAATTACTCTTGTGATTAACATAAATATAATAACTAAGAAACTATTCAATTTGATTTGAAATCAAGTACGACATTAGAAGGAAAAGTTATCTTCTTGTCAAGGAAGAGGACTTCTTCAACAATGTCGTAATAGGTCGGTAGTTCGAGTCTCAACCACGGTGAATTATAGTAAGGTGAGTCCAAGCAATTCTGAACACAAATAATATGATAACCTAATTTCATTGTAAAATTTAGCTGAACCTCTCAAGTGGCTCCTAAATCATGGACGCAGCTCACAGGAATTTCTTTCAGAAAAGATCCCAGAAATAATGTACCTCACATTATGTTAATTGCCAAAAATAATAAAAAGCCCTTAAATTATTCGGTGGCTCCTAAATCATGGACGAAGTTCATAGGAATTTCTTTCAGAAAAGACCTCCAGAAATAATGTACCTCACATTATGTTAATTGCCAAAAATTATTAATAAAAGGCCCTTAATTTATTCGAGGTGATGAAATCGAACATGTTCACATGCAACGTATTGCATCGTGATGCACTTCACCGCAGAACTCATAGTGCACAGCGTCCAGGGACTCATTATACCTCATTGGAGCAGAAGGAATGGGATATAAATAAGATCCCATCATGGCTAACGTACAAGACGGTAAGGTGATATGGAAGATTAGCAGATAGAAAGGTCACGGAGAGAGGGCTGGAAGATGTTAAGACAATGAAAGTACTCCCCCGGGGGTGACATGCCCTCAGTCCAAGGTAATATCCGGCTAATGTTAATATCGGCAAGCCCTCGGCTTGGACACAGCACAAATCTCGCTCCTGATATTGCCTTCTCTTATTGAAACACACTTTTGTCTCCGAAATAAGATTATTGTATTTGGTCGACATCAGAAATATTAGAATGATGGTCATTGGTCAAATGTAGGGCTGTGTAACTGGTAATCCACTTGCACGGAATTTGTGAGTTAAAATTGCACCAAATGCATGAATTTTACATGTTGATTTGAATATTAGAAAACATAATAGCATAATAGAAAACAATGGCCCAACACAAGTGCTAGATTAAGGAGCTAATAGCAATGGCCCAACAAAATTGCTGGATTAAGGAGCTTCTCGAAGGAGTCATATCCACTCTGCTGTAAAGGAGGAAGATACGCAGTCCTTGTGGTTTAGTTTAATTTTAAACCAGAATTGATGATAATCATATAGTTACAAGTATTTGTACTACGCTCCCCATCTCTTTATATTATAAAATGTTGAAAATTTTAACATTTTTTTTTAAAATCTAGGAATAGAAAGGTACAACTTTTAATTTGATGAAAATTCCGAGAAAAAAGATTGTGCAAAACACAAATTCCACATCCGAGTATTTTAAGATTAAGATCTCCTTATTTTTCAGAAAGAGCGGGATCATGATGTGATTTTCCTCGAAAAAAAATGAGGAAAATCTATATAAAAAAAATATTCTTCCTTCTTGTGTATAAACATAATATCATTAAAATTATATAAGCCAGGTAATATCGCTAATGTAGGCACTGTCATATACACAAGAGATAAGTTTCACATCAGTCTTGTTGCTTTCTCTCCCAAGTCCTCGCGGAGAATAGGACACCGCCCTGTTTGTGCTCTCCTTTTTGCATATTAAAACAAAATATTTCTTTTTTCCTCCCGAATAATTAGTCTTCATCAGTGGAAATTTACTTGAGTAACAAGAGCTTCCAGCTAGAAACCCTAGATTACTCCGAATAAATAAAATTTACCAAGAAATTAAAACAAAACTTGAAATTTTCAAACCAGAACTTTTCCTTTTTTCAGATAATAGTAAACTGTAATCTATTTTATGAGTTTTATTTCAAAATGGTAGAGGAGGAAAATCTTTTGTCTCGTAACAGTGGATTTATTTTTCAGAGAGGAAAATCAATCTAGTTTCTTCTTTCTGTAATTATTAATTTCTATAAACAATTGACCGAATGCTGGGGAGAGTGAAGATCAGAATGGGAGCTTTAGATCTGAGACATAAGCCGAAGACTAGAGTGACTACTCCTAATGTGTCTGTAAGTTTATTTCCTAATTTCAAATGAGTCGGTACACCCGATATATTATTATTATTAATTTCCAAGGATGAGAGAATTCCGGAACCATTGTGCATTATGTAACTATGTATATAGAAATTTACCTGTGAAACTACATCAGCAAAAATTACACTTCGTGAAAAAGGGATTCTCGGAGGCGTTCTCCGCGAAACGGCCGTTTTGCTTGAAATATAAAAATTGTCATACCAGAGCTAATCAGATTTTTTTAAAACCAAATGCAAATTGCCCTAACAACAAAATCATTCAATCAACCACTTCCGGTTCAGATTTCTGATTTTAAACCAGAAATGTTACATTCAAGGGGATATGTCCTCGGTAATGTCACACAGTCTTGTTCTTCCTTCTGGCATAACGCGAACCCATTCTTTTCTGCAGGTGGGGGTCGAAATAGAGGGCCCTGGCATCGTCCACAATCAACCCTTTGACATGCCCAACCTCCCCACCCCCCTCACCCTAGAGAGAAGAAGTATCTGCTGTCTGTGGAACGAGGAGACACAGCTACCGTGAGGAAGTAAGTATCGGTTTCTTAATGATAGCACAAGTCTTGCTCATCTTTGAACTATCGCAAGACAGGTGTCCATTACACTAACATTTCACAAAGTCCTTCTCTTTTTTATCTTTCAAAATAAGACATTTACCAAAAAGAGTTTTTCACACGAAGCCTAAAGCAATATCAAGTTTAAGTAGTATCTACACTCTTTAGTGGAAGGTAACCACCAGGTGAGGTTAATGCTCCAAGCATTTCCAACCACCTAACCCTCAGAGTCTTATTATTATGTAGTCACAAACTCAAATTAATGAGCAAAAATTCATGCACTGTGTGGGATTCGAACCAACGGATCCCTCTACACTACCTGGATTACTAGACTAGCGCGTTGACGACTTGACTACCAGTGCACTTCAGATAAATCAAAGTTGTTGACACTAATTTTCTGTTGATCAGGTGCATAAAGCGCGCCTACCGGAATCACCACATTGACATCAACTGCGTGGATCCCTTGGGCAGAAGTGCCCTCACTCTGGCTATCGAAGGCGAGAATCTGGAAATGACGGAACTCCTCATCGTGATGGGAGCCGAACCCAAGGACGCTCTACTGCAAGCCATCAACTCGGAGTTCGTGGAGGCTGTCGAACTGCTACTGGAGTACGAGGAAATTGTGCACAAGGAAGGAGAACCCTATGTAAGTTGAACTGGATATCCTTTTTTAAATAATTTTTCTTTTAAAATAATAATATGAAAACTAATGCTAATGCATCATATCTAACCAACCATCTTCGGTTTTTTTTTTTTGTCACAAAAGAACTATCTAAGGTCGCTGTGACAAAGAACTTTCGTAGCCGATAGCCCTACCTTTACCAATACCAATCTTTGGTCAAAATCAATCTCGTAATGCCGCCACTGGTCGTTGCCCACACTACAACCACCCCAATTGTCCTCACGAGGCTAGGGTAGTCCCGGACATCCAAAGTTCAGAGCGGAAAAAATTCTGACCCGCCGGGATTCGAACCCGGGTCACCTGGCGTGCAAGTCGAACGTGCTACCGCTAGACCTAGACAACTACTGCTTTTTATTATATTACTAGCGGGTTACACCCGCCGCTTCGCCAGCCCATCAAACACACACAACGCACACGCACACACACCCACCCACACACACCACACACACACACCACACACACACACACCCACACCACACCACACCACACACACACCACACACACACACACCAAACCACACCACACCACACACACACCACACACGCACACACCACACACACCCACACACACCACACCCAAACACACCACACACAAACACACCACACCACACACACAAAGCACACACACACACACACCACACACACACACCACACACACACAAACACACACCACACACACACCACACACACATCACACACACACACACCACACACACACACACACACACCACACACACACACACACACACACCACACACACACACCACACACACACACACCACATACACACACACCACACACACAACACACACACACACCACACCACACACACACCACACCACACACACACCCACACCACACACCACACACACCACACACACACACAAAATGTCATTTAGGTTTGAAAAAAAACCTGAATATTTTTTGTCGCCCATCTATTTTCTGGTCTTCCCCGGCGTAGCTCAAGAATGGCTCATCAGAATTTCGCTCATCACACACACCACACACACAACACCACCACACACACCACACACACACACACACCACACACACACACACACACACCACACCACACACACACCACACACACACACACCACACACGCACACACCACACACACCCACACACACCACACACAAACACACCACACACAAACATACCACACACAAACACACCACACCACACACACAAAGCACACACACACACACCACACACACACACCACACACACATCACACCACACCACACCACACCACACACACACCACACACACACACCACACCACACCACACCACACACACACCACACACGCACACACCACACACACCCACACACACCACACACAAACACACCACACACAAACACACCACACCACACACACAAAGCCACACACACACACACACACACACAAAATGTCATTTAGGTTTGAAAAAAAACCTGAATATTTTTTGTCGCCCATCTATTTTCTGGTCTTCCCCGGCGTAGCTCAAGAATGGCTCATCAGAATTTCGCGATCAATATGTCAAATGAATGCCTAAACCATTGCCTAAAACTTTCTCGCTCTGAGTTGATAGGTCTTCACTTTAAATTTCGAGAAAATATGTCATTTAGGTCAAAAAACGTGAATATTTTACATGTTACCCATCCATTTTTTTACCTTACCCGGCATAGCTCAAGAACGGCTCATCAGAAATTCGGGATTGATATGTCAATTGAAAGCTCAAACCCTTGCCTAAAACTTTCTCGCTTTGAGTTGATAGGTCGTCGCGACAAACACAAACACACCACACACAAACACACCACACCACACACACAAAGCACACACACACACACCACACACACACACCACACACACACAAACACACACCACACACACATCACACCACACCACACCACACACACACCACACACACACACACCACACCACACCACACACACACCAAACCACACACACACCACACCACACACACACACACACACACACAAAATGTCATTTAGGTTTGAAAAAAAACATGAATATTTTTTGTCGCCCATCTATTTTCTGGTCTTCCCCGGCGTAGCTCAAGAATGGCTCATCAGAATTTCGCGATCAATATGTCAAATGAATGCCTAAACCATTGCCTAAAACTTTCTCGCTCTGAGTTGATAGGTCTTCACTTTAAATTTCGAGAAAATATGTCATTTAGGTCAAAAAACGTGAATATTTTACATGTTACCCATCCATTTTTTTACCTTACCCGGCATAGCTCAAGAACGGCTCATCAGAAATTCGGGTTTGATATGTCAATTGAAAGCTCAAACCCTTGCCTAAAACTTTCTCGCTTTGAGTTGATAGGTCGTCGCGACAAATTTCGAGAAAAAATGTCATTTATGTCAAAAAAACGTGAATAATTTTTGCGTCACCCATCCATTTTTATCCTTACTCATTGTAGCTTAACCTTAGGGAGATATAACCTAGCCTAGAAGAATTCCCTGATCCAACCGGACCTATGTGCAAAATTTCAAGGTTCTCGGTCAAACGGTGTGGATTTGTATAAAGAACATACATACATACATACACACATACACACATACACACATACAGACAGCTTTCTTTTATAGATATAGATTGTATTACTTCCGAGACTTTTCTGGGAGAAATCGGAAGTATTGTGTTCGTTTTTGTATATAAAAAAATACTTTTTTGCTCAGATTTTTTTAATGATGATGTTACTCATGTTCCTATACTCTACACTGGATAGTAAGTAAATGCCCTCTTTGCGTTTTGAAATGTTTGTTTCCCCTAGAAAATTTATTGGATGATTGCAACAACAAAATAATGTTTCGAGTAGATACGATTTTCATCAGCAGCTAATATGCGCTTCCAGTTTACATAGGGAAAATTAAATTCAGTATACTAACACACTCTCGTGAACATACAAATTGATCTGATGCTACACATTCTATACAACACACATAAAATTGAAATAATAAATAATGAAGCAGCATCGACTCCCGTACACCTGATTTCTTCATGATAGAATTACGATGAAAATCGTCTTTCCAGATGTTGAAAATAATAATAATACTCTTTAGTGGAAGGTAACCACCAGGCGAGGTTAATGCTGAAAGCATTTTCTACCACCTGACCCTCAGAGTCTTATTATTATGTGCTCGCAAACTCAAATTAATGAGAAAAATTTTAATAAGAAAAAATTCATACACTGGGTGGGATTCGAACCAACGGATCCCTACGCTACCTGGGTTACCAGACTAGCGCCTTGACCACTTGTCTGATCTGAAAATAGATTACACCAAGAGTGTTGAGAATACGTCTTTTCTTCATTTCCACGTTCTTGCACTTCTCGCAGAGTTGGGAGAAGGTGGACAAAAACACCTCCATGTTCACCAAAGACATCACTCCCCTGATCCTGGCGGCTCACAAGAACAACTACGAGATTCTCAAGATCCTGCTCGACAGAGGTGCTACGCTACCCATGCCGCATGATGTCAGGTGAGATACTCCTCAAGATCCAAATTTTAAACTTTGCTTTCATAGTACCAACACTACCTACATACTTCATGACAACCGACCTCAGAAGCTTGATCGATAAGTGCGACGGACTTGTAACATGGAGGTCGGTGCTTCAAATCCCGGTTTCAGAGTTTAGTAAAGCGAGTTAGAGTAGTTGTGACATCACGAAAGTGATTAACCCAAAGTGGGCGTTAATAACAAGATGGGGGAGTGTCTGGCTGGGGAACATCAAACAGGGAGAAGACCATTACATCGCTAGAGGACTATAAACAGAAAACTGACTAGCCAACGCTAACAAGCCACGCTAGCTTACAGTCTTCTAAGGATTAAATGGCTTAAAAATAAAAAGCTCAAGTTCTCACGTTGGTTGATCGCACATAGAAATAAGTGGTTCAGAACCAGTCAACTTTTCCACTTCATGATTATTATTTTTTGAACATCTTCCCAACAGGTGCGGCTGTGACAGTTGCCTCCGGGACTCCAACGAAGACTCGCTGCGCCACTCCATGTCCCGTGTGAACGAGTACCGCGCCCTGGCGAGTCCGTCCCTGATTGCTCTCTCCTCCAACGACCCGGTGCTCACCGCTTTCCAGCTGAGCTGGGAGCTGCGGAACCTCGCCTTCACCGAGCCCGAGTGTCGCAACGAGTATATGGTAATTTGTAATATTATTGGCATGAACACCATCATATCATCATAGGGTGGGGTCATCGTGAACGTTGGTAGCCAGACAGTGGAGGAATGACTCAGCACTTCTACCACTGGCATGAACATGCAAATACTTGATAGGTAAAAGAATAATATTACAGGGTGTCTCATTTTAAACGAACCAGCGTGACCACTCGGAAAACACACTGATTCTTTACTACAGAAAAAAAAACTATCTGACCAAACAAATCCTTCCCGAAACCAGGGGGCAAACTGATGGTGACCTCGAACATTCCCTCAAAGTCACAACTCAAGGTTAGATTGAGGTCAGCTTCTGAAAACCAAAAGGAACGGGGAACAAAAAAGTGCCGGGTCGAGATACGGCGGGTGCCAGGTCCCGGCTCATGTAGATTTTAGGTCACGTGACAAATTTCCACCAATCACGGAGCTCCAAAGTGATCATAATATCTAATATGATATAGAACATTAAATCTACATGAGCCGGGATCTGGCAGACGCATTTCGACCCGGCCATTAGTGATGTATCGGGGCGTAATCAAATTATTCTCATCATACGGAACACTTATATGGTTACTATCTCACTGCCATGACATTTTAAAGTCTACCGTGCGTCGTATCGTGATATGACTATGCAGTTGAAAGCCAGGTTAAATACCAAAAAAAAAATTACAGAAATTTTCAGCTAGAAAATTTGATTCAAGAAGGTTCACTGTGGAGGTCGGTACTTTCATTGACATTTTTTTTTTTTTTTTTTTTTTTTTTTGGGGTTTAACGTCGCTTTCAACTGCCATGGTCATATCACGACGGGGGTTTTACCCTCCATTCGCAGGAAACTCACAAACCTGCTACTCACATTGACCTCACCCAGCCTGAGTGGGGCCGGGAAAAGCCAGCGTCACGAGAATTAGAATTTGAATGGTCACCCATCCAAGTCTTAACCTCGCTGGATGTCACTTAACTTCGGTGTTCTGAAGGGAACCGGTGTATTCAACATGCCATCGACGCTCGCTTGACATGTTTTAATACGACTGTTCCTCCGCTCCACAGGAACTGAGAAGACAATGTCAACAGTTCGCCGTAGATCTACTGCAACAGTCTCGCAGCACCCAGGAACTGTTGACAGTTCTCAATCATGATCCCGAGTCTCCCTATGAGGAGGGAGAACCTATGAAGCTCACCCGTCTGGAGCTGGCCATCGACTACAAGCAGAAACGGGTGAGTAACGGTTGAGTGGGAGAGATTGACAAAAGAAAAGATAATGACAGTTTGGAAATACGCCCCTCGTCACCATATGAAGTGGGCGAACCTGTGAAGCTGAGACGTCTGTCTGGAGCTGGCTATGGAGTTCATAGACTATCAGCAGAAGCGGGTGAGTAAGGGTTGGGCGGAAGAGATTGACAAAGGCAAAGATCATGAAGGTTTTGAAATACGACGCTCAATCTCTCTAAGAGGCGGGCAAACCCATGAAGCTAACACGTCTGGAGCTGGCCTTAGGGTCCATAGACTATCAGCAGAAATGGGTGAATGTGGGTATGAGAGAACATATTATCAAAAGCAAAGATAATGACAATTCTGAAACACAACCTTGAGCATCACTATGAGGGTCAGCCTCTGAAACCAACAGGTCTGGAGCTGGTCATAGACCATAAGCAGAGCGGGATTGTGTCAAGTTTTTATTTATTAGATAATAATATTCTCAAATTTAGGATAGTTTACAGTACATAAAAGAAAAACATCGAGATACAATTATATTATTTTAAATACTATTCTAAGATATTGCAATAAGAAATTTCGCACAACCAACTAGAGAAAAGAACAATCTTGAAACCCTCAAGTGCGTCGGTATCCTCTTTGTACAACTATAACAGACTATCATCTTAATATGTTTTAATTATAAGTATTTCACTATCTATCTGATTCTAGCTATTTGTTCACCATTGTCTTTCAGTTCGTGGCGCACTCCAACATCCAGCAGCTCCTAGCAGCCATGTGGTACGACGGCCTGCCCGGGTTCCGTCGCAAGCCCCTCCTGGAGAAGCTACTGGACCTCTCCAAGATCATCCTCATCTTCCCCTACTACTGTCTCCTCTACATGATCAGTGGCACTTCGGACTCCGGCAAGATCATCCGCAAACCCTTCGTCAAGTTTGTGGTCCATGCCTCCTCCTATCTGTCCTTCCTCTGTGAGTATTATTCAACAATTTTAGATCAATCTTTATTTACAATTTTTATGTACAGGTGCAGTCAAATGGTATAATTAATTGAATATAAACAAAGTTTGATCATGGGTGGTGATAATGCCTTTGGCATTCTCTTCCGATTTGTACGATTTGTACTCAGTGAGTACTTTTCATTTGTCTTTGAAGCCTATTTATTTGCTCATGAAGTTTATTTATTTGCTAATGAAGCCTATTTACTTGCTGATGAAGTTCATTTATTTGCTTATGAATCTTATTTATTTGCTCATAAAGTTTATTTATTTGCTAATGAAGCCTATTTATTTGCTCATTAAGCTTATTTTAGTTACTTTTGGGAGGAAGAATTCGATTGGGATTAATAAAAAGGTCGAGTGTTCATTACTCGGGAAAGATTATAACTTTTCCATGATTGACAGAACTTGTTAAGTATTTCCGAGTACCTTGGCAAACTTTTGCACAATAATCCTATTTAGGATCCCTCTACCCTTGCTTCCTTTCACTTCTATCACTTAACACTCATAACCTATAATTATTCTACTAAACACTACCTATTCTAAAGGTAGTGAGAAACTTAAAGGCAAGTACTAGCGCAACATGCATACTTTGTTAAGAAAACTTCAGCGAATAAAATCGTTCAAGGTTTTTCAAAGAGGGATTTCGCAAAATCTCACAAGTAGGTGAATTTCGAGAGAAAAGAAAACGCTTGTTGAGTTTGACATGCATACACTCGCTTTGTTTCAGCTCATTATTCCGTACACAGTCCCGTCAATTACACACTTCATTATTTTCTAGTTTATGTTCTGCAGGCGGCATGATTATTTTTGTTTCCTATTTCCACAGTATACATTTATCGATCTTGTAGAGGCATGTTGAAATTTGCAAAACAATTGATGTTGTAGCTCTTTGAATTTCAAACATAAATATACATAAATGTCTAGAAAAAAAATTTCATATATTTTCATAATCAATTTGAAAAACTCGACATGGATTTTTTTGCAAGAAAATTAAAAATGAAATGATTTAGTATCACGAATTTCACTTGTATTTAGATTATTTAATTCTTATTTCAAAACCGTTATTTACGGCGTATAAAATATTTCTCAATTTCGCAGTCTGTAGCAAGTGTGTATTATTTCTTTGGCATTTCCAGCACTCTATCTACATTATTTTTGTGCAATTTTATATACACACATCTGTACAGACAGTTCTTACTGGCAGAATCAACCAAGAAAACTCTAGTATTCTTTCATATTCAATAGGTTCATTTTCAAACGATAAATACACATATTTGGATAAGCAAAGAGAAAACAAACTAATTAATGTAAAAAATATAATACATGACGAATTGATTGAGGAGGTACTTTAGTTCTCATCGGAACTCTCCTCTCATGTCATTTCAGTTATCCTCCTCCTGGTATCCCAGCGGGTGGACACGATTCTCCTGGCATACCTCGGATGGACGGATGACCACATCACTGGACAACAGCGCGGCCTGGCACCCTCCTACCTGGAGTATCTGGTGCTCCTCTATGTTGCTGGTTAGTGGACTGGATGAATAGGTGCTGCCAATAATGGTTGAGGATGGAAACAGAATTCTTATATCACAGACCACAGAATTTCAGAAGACACACTGGTAAAACCAGAGCGTCTGAAGTACTCATATATCTATGAAAGTATCGCCTGTGTAACATTGGACCATTTTTTAGACTTAATTGAAGGGATGCTCTTTGATTAACTATAATTATTTTTTGCTCTAGATTTTCAATATCACAGATTTTCAATATCACGATCCAATATCACAGATTTTCCAAATGCTTCTGCTATTTTATCATCAATAATATAACTAAATTTTCCTCAAACATCTAGGATACATCTGGGAGGAGACATGCGAGGTCTGGAAGGACGGCCTCTACGCCTACTTGCAGGACATGTGGAACTTCATCGACTTCACCCGGAACCTTCTCTACGTGATGGTCTTCATGCTGAGGGTCATGGCTTACTTCCAGCAGCAGGCAGAGATTGAGCAAGATGCCAGCATGAAGTTCCGGGGCAAGGAGCTGTGGAATGACTTCGATCCACAGCTCATAGCCGAGGGACTCTTCGCTGGCGCTAATGTGTTCAGGTGAGAATCTGGTACATGCTGTAATACAGTAACTGATTTCCGAACACGTCTTAAATAAATGCTTTTTAATGTGTTGTTGTTAAGTACACACAGATAAGTAAGAAGATGTACTAGATGTAAATGAGTTGTTTTTTTTTTTTTTTTTTTTTTTTTTTTTTTTTTTTTGTAGATCAATATTATGTAACCTTTTTTAGCTCTACAAAAACAACAAATATGTGAGCTTCAATTGAAATCATCTGGGGTTTTCACGTCTTTCTCGATATTTCCTCTCTATTAACCTCACCAAACGCTTAACGGTTTGCATGTCTTCCGCTTCAGCGCTCTGAAACTCGTCCACCTGTTCTCCATCAACCCTCACCTGGGTCCCCTGCAGATCTCCCTGGGCAGAATGATCATCGACATTGTCAAGTTCTTCTTTCATCTACACGCTGGTCCTCTTCGCCTTCGCCTGTGGCCTCAACCAGCTGCTCTGGTACTTCACGGATCTGGAGAGGAAAGACTGCTACAGCACCATGACGGTGGATGGGACTGTTGCAAGCTCCAGCGAGCCTAACTGGGCGGAGCACGACTCCTCCTGCACCAAGTGGAGAAGCTTCAATAAGTGAGTTTTTATGAGCCTTGAATTTCCTACTCGATTTAACCATTGGAGAAGTTTTAAGTTAGACTTTGTAGCGGCGCACAGTGGGGCAAATCGCAGTTTTAGCTGGACACTCG
Organism: Bactericera cockerelli; assembly: GCA_024516035.1. Classification (NCBI taxonomy): domain Eukaryota; kingdom Metazoa; phylum Arthropoda; class Insecta; order Hemiptera; family Triozidae; genus Bactericera; species Bactericera cockerelli. The sequence goes on from CM044958.1 coordinate 35,578,366, forward strand.
TTGAATGAACATGACTGATTCATCTGATCCATTTATTATGTTCCAATTTTTTTCTCTTTCAAATGTACCTACAATTAACTAAGTAAAATTACATAACGGTTTTCCCAGGTTTGATACCAGGCCGAAATTTTTATTTAAATACCTACTGAACCCTTTCCAGGTTTTATAATTTTTTCATCCAATTTTTACTTTATTACCAAACGAATTTTGTTATGATATTATATTATTAATACCTATCTCTTAAGATATTCTACTTCCGAGAACTTTCTAATATCAGAAATCTCAAGTATTGTGTTCGTTTTTGTAAAAAAAAAATATTTTTTTGCTCCGATTTCAATCTTTTCATATTACTGCACATTTCCCTGAACAACTTTGGTTTTGTGTCGGTCTTACTCTTACGTGTAGGATCTCGAAAGAAAAAATAAATATCATATACAGATAAATTCGCTTTTTTGGTGGGTCCTGGATGGCCCTAACAGGCAAAAAAATAATTCCAAAGAAACTTTCATACTACTGAAGTACATTTTATTATTTATATCTCAAAATAATAAGCGGCAAAAAAGTTAGAGTCTAAATCATGGACTTGAGTTGTTCAATCCTACCAGGAGGACTCCTTTTCAAGAGCTGTTATTTCAAAATGGAGCAAAATCTAGCAGCTAAATAGTCAAAAATCTAATAGAACAATACTTCAGCTTTCTCAATCACAAAAAATAATCGCCCCCCTTTGCCCCCAACATAAACAAAATTGCCTTTCTTTCTGAAAAACACTCGAAATTATAATTTTTTTGAAGATCCATCTTTAGGGAGTTGAAAGTCAAGGATCACTTATATATGAACTTTTTTTAAATATATATCTGACATAAGTATTACCTTAAGTTGAAGATTTCATGGTAATTTTAACTCCCAAACAATCAGCTAACGCACTATGACTCAAACAATTTTGAAAAGAAACCGTCGATAAATAAATTTGCCCGTCATCAAACCAGAACTGCTGACTTTGAAAATTTACATAGCCAAATCCAAGTGTTTCAAATGACTATTTTTGGTTTCAACTGATGCAGAATATTGTTTTACATAAATTAAAAAAATATTTTGACCCAAAATTCTTCAATTTAGTTTTTTCACTTTTGGCCGGCTAAATTTCAATTTTGCCCCACTGTGCGGCGTAAGCTATGATGAGAAGTTTTCAAGGTTTAAATATTATTATTTTTTGTAATTTGTATTCGTATATTTAAGGTCAAGCCAAGTGTATAATAATAATATATACCGTATTTATACTGCACGATTAGGATTATTAAGTCCCATTATTCCAGCAGTAAGCCCAAGACCTATTAATATGTGGTAAAAATCCCAAATAGGAGGATTACTTGTCATGTCCCGGCGGGGTAAAGGAATTCCTGTTCAAGAGCCGGACGAGACTCACCAAGGGAGAATAAATTATAAATCAAAAAAATAAATTATCTGTCGACAGACCGTTTTCATCTCTTGTTTCGAATTACCACGTGGCTCATGGGGTGGAAGATGATCATATTGATCATAAATGCTTGAATTGACAGCGATCACTTCTCTATTTAGTTTATTAATTGTATCTAGTTGTATTAAAATTGTTTGAAACTTGAACAACCTCGAAAGGTCTTAACAAATTACCAATATTTGTTTCCAGTTTGTTCGAGTCCGTACAATCGCTATTCTGGGCCAGTTTCGGATCCACAGGCACAGACACATTCGATCTGAAAGGGATCAAGAGTTACACCCGATTCTGGGGTCTGCTCATGTTTGGTTCTTACTCGGTGATCAATGTGATTGTCCTGCTCAATCTTCTCATTGCTATGATGTCCAACTCGTATGCCATGATCGAGGTAGGTTAACACTAGAGACTAATGTGTGAGGTTACCACACTTTAGATGATAATTCAGATGCTGCGTTTACACAGAGCACAGAATATTTGCAAAAACAAATTAAATCATTTAGTAACTTTATCAAACCTATTCTTCACCAAATTCCAAGTATGGTGTGCATACATCAAATTATTAGATACTTAATGAACTCTTCAATCTACTACATTTAGTATTTCATCACAGGAAAGGGGATCCGGAGTAGCTGACCACACATGAAACACGTTTCTAGTTTTAAATTAAGTTACTGGAATTCTATTTTGGGCCCTCTCCCTGAACTCGGCCAATATGTTTCGCACATGTATTATGCCTATATACAGGGTGGTCCAGAAAGTTTGCACCAAAATGATAGGGGTAATAAAAGAGACCATTTCCAACAAAAATATTCCCGGACATTTTCCTTTATTTTTTGTCGTTTTCAAAATGGCGGCCAAAACGTGTGTTTTTCAAATACGTGCGTTCAGAACGTTGACAGCCTAAATGAGCATGATCATTAAAACATTGAACGGGTTAATTTAACTTATTTTAATTAAAATTTTATTTTCAATTCAAAAATGCAATCCGTTTTTTTCTAGGTGGTACAGAAAAAAATAAAAAAATCAAAAGCCAACCAAAGTCGGAATATTTGAAAAACACACGTTTTGGCCGCCATTTTGAAAACGACAAAAAATAAAGGAAAATGGCCGGGAATATTTTTGTTGGAAATGGTCTCTTTTATTACCCTTATCATTTTGGTGCAAACTTTCTGGACCACCCTGTACATGTATTATAACTTTTCATCATACCAATCGATGCAAAAATTACCTTTGATTTTGTTTAACCTTTTTTCCAAATTATTCAAACACTCATAAAACAAAAAAAAGCCGTCTCTTCCGTTGACATACAGGAACAAGCGGACACAGAGTGGAAGTTTGCTCGCACAAAGCTCTGGTTGAGTTACTTCGATGACAGCCCTACGCTGCCACCTCCATTCAACATCTTCCCTACCACCAAACTCTTCCTCAAGATGTTCGGCCTCAGGAAGATAGACAAGATGAGGAAAGATTCCTTGAAGGTAACTTGTTTTGAGGCTATGAAATTATAATGAAATTATAATAATCAAGGGAGAAATGCGGAAAATATTTAGAGGTTTCCCTTGAAAGTAAAGGTTCGAATTAGCGGAGGTACAATTTAAGTGTACTTCACAGAAGCATACTTGAAAGTAAATTACTTGAAGACCATACCAGCCGAAAGCTGAACAGTACTAGGCTTCTAGGAAATCATTTAATTTAGCAAGTAATGCGGAAAATGTGTACAGATTTTCCAATGCAAATGAGGGATTCCAGTGAAAAACATTTTGACACAACATTTGAATCCTGAGCACGTGCTCTGAAGTGTACTACAATGAGCCTTACTATAGCGAGAGACATTTCATGTTTCTTTCGGTTTCAAAGTTTTTGAAGCTCAGTTCCGTTTAGCAGACATTCTCCTTCATTTTTCACTTTGTTTTTCTCAAACTTACATGGGTTCGACATTGGTCCACCTTTCCTCATGGAGGGTTCTGTCTCTTCTGGCTTCCACATTATATGATTTGTGTCAATGATTTGTGTTGTCTGACTAATCTGGTACCAAATCTATTTTTTAACGTCCCCCCCCTAGCGGGACAAGCGTACTACATTGCTTCCGTGGAACCCCAGCCTAATGACCCACCCCTCTTGTCTCCAGAGAAAACAGCGTCAGGAGAAGGAACGGGACTTCCGGTACGCCGCTGTGATGCGGGCTCTGGTGTGGCGGTACATCTGCCTCCAGCACCGTCAGGCAGACAGCAATCCCGTCACTGAGGATGACGTGAATGAGGTGAAGGGAGAGATCACCGCCATGCGGTACGAGCTGATGAATGTGCTGGAGAAGAACGGGATGGACACGTCTTCGGCCGACAAGAAGGAGAAAAGTAAGTCTGACCGTGGATTGGTAGTCAAAAGTTCAAGGCGCTAGTCTGATAATCAGAGTGGCGTAGGGTAAGTTTGACCGTGCCTTGGTAGTCGAAAGGTCAAGACGCTAAATAGAGGTAGCGTAAGAATCCACTGATTCGAATTCCACCCAATGCATGGATTTTTCCTCATTTATTTGAGTATATTACCAAGTAATAAAAGCGTTCCACGGCTCGGTGACATGTCAATTTTTAGATAATTTCAAAGTCATAAAAAGAGAGAGACGAAAGGGATACAGGAAAACGGATGAAAACATATGGCTTGAGTGGGAATTGAAAAGGCCAACTGGAATTCTTGTAACTAGTTCTTTCACAAAGGATATTGAACTTTTTCAAATACAACTACAACAAAGTAAACAGTAGACAGAGTAACCTGAGTTGACCTCTCTCGGATTCATCGCACCGACTGCGATAAATCCGAGTCCGTAATCAGGTGTTTGGCTTCAGGAAGCAATTACGATAAACAGATAGTAATTAACTAATTACCTCTACGTTGCCTCGATGAGTATAGGAATTTATCTACTGGTAATTAGGCAGTAATGTGAGTAATGTGGGAAGATTATCTTCTTATCCTTTCACTCAAGGAAACTTCAGTGGTACTGACAAATTTATTAAAACTTTAAGCATGAACTTCTCAATGGAGCAAGAGCGTCACTTTGTTAGCACCTAGAGTTTCCAAGACGTCTGTTGCTCTCTACCTCCCGCACCCATTTTCTTCCTCTCTGACGCGTTAAAAATTACAAATTTTCCAACATTCAATTATTTTCCCTTCAAAAACACGGACGAAAATGTTCGTAATAAAGAAAAAGTTTTTCAAAAAGAAAGTAATGCTTCTACGTATACTTGCTTTAAACTCTTTGGTACCTCTGTTTCTGATATTAATCTTATTGTTTTCAAACTGAACTAAAGTATCACCATACAAAAATTGGAGGGTCCCTTAATGACATAAATAATGAACTGAAACCTAGCCTTGGGAATTGGAAGTGCTAAAATGATTTCATACACAACCAGAATTACCGAGATAAAAAAAATAATCTGAAAATGCAGAAAATCAACTTTTAACACGAGACAAGTTGTGCGGATAACCTAATAGCAGCTATTATCTAGTATCATATCATGTATGATAGGTAAATAAGACTTCAGAAGAGCTTTTCATTCTCCGAAGAAGTCAGAACCGAATTTCATACATTCTTCGAAATTTCAACAAAGAACGAACAACAAAATAACGAAGTACGTCGGAGGTTAATAGAAAGCGCAGGGAAGGGGGGGGGGGGGGAGGAGACAGCAACATTAGGGGGGTTGAAACTAAGAGAATGGGAAACCATGAATTTCTAAACGGAAAAACTTATGTAAAGAAAGTTATAAGAGAGAAGAATTAAGAGAATAAGAGAGAGGAGGAGGAGGGACGCAGACCACTAGGTTTTAATTAGGTTTTATATTCCTCTGTCTCCATCCCCTCGCCTGTTTTATAGCCAATCTCCACTCTCCCCCCTGTGATGTAATGCGGAGGGTTTCACTTACTTTGTATACTTATAGCTACTTAGTACTTCATCCTAGCGTATTTTCCTTATCCACGAAATCTCATTTAAATCCAGCAGATTGAATTTCTTCCCCGCCTCTATCTCGTGGAATATTTTAAGAAAAAAGTTTGCACTTGCTCATTAAAAAAAGCACGCGGACATAAATTTAATAAAAAATATTTTTCAATACTCAACAATCTCTTGGTGACCTTTACAACAACTAAACTTTCCTCGTGGTTTGAGAATGACAGTTCTCTTTCAAACATCTCGATTCCTATGCATTGTCTGTACTGCTCACTTATAAAAAAAATCTTCCAAGAAACTCAAATTGTCATATTTACAAAATTCCTGAAAAATATTCCCTACAAAATTCTTTTATTCGTACCGGTAAGGACCCTTAAAAGTCTTGTAGCGTCAAATCTTCAAGATTTCCAGGAATTTTTCAATGACAATAATAATCATTCTTCAGACGAATTTGTGAAATTACAACAATCATAAATCTGCCACCTACCTATAGAATACTAAAAGGAGCGAAAATGATTGAATTAAATTAGTGACAAGTACCTTTTTAATAATTAAAATTTCAAAATTTATCAATTCGAATGAAATTTCTAACCTTCATTTAGCGATTGGACAAGAACAATGCAGTGAGTACTTCTTGAATTTAAGGTTAGGCCAGCGCGATGCATTGATCACCGGTCTTCAGACACCGAGTTAGTGAATCAGCGAGGTAGATGGATGGTGACATTCAATTCTAATCCTGACGCTGTTCGGCCCCATCAGCTGGTGGGTCAGTGAGTAGCAGTTGGAGTTCCTGCGAATGGGTAAACCCGTCTATATGACCATGGCAGTTGAAACGACTTAAACCACTTAAAAAAAAATGGTTTTTAGTATCGAAATTTTTCTGACCTTCTCCTACAGCTGTAATAGGAAAGGAGTACCAACAGTTTGAGCGTACATTATTGAAATTAACATAGTTATACCTAAAAAATCACAGAATCACTAAATTTTTTACCTCTCTAACAGCCGTGATAGGAAAGAAAAACCATGAGTGGAAGTGTACAATCTAGAAATATACACTGTCCGGCAGAATGAACCGGGCACTTGTTGTTTTAACATATTTTGTCTCCATGCATTTCCTGATGGACTCTAAATTTGACAGAACTTTTTTTGTGAATAAATTTTCTAGGTTTTTTTTTGTTTTGATAGAAAAGGAACAGTATGGGCATTAATATTAAATAGAACAAACCTTTTTAACTTTTGATTTTTTTTTTTTAAATCATACGCTTGTTTGTTTGTTTGTTTGTTTTTTTTTTTTTTTTTTTTTTTAACCTCGCTTTAACTGCATGGTCATATCACGACGGGGGTGTTACCCTCCATTCGCAGGAAACTCACAAACCTGCTACCCACATTAACCTCACCCAGCCTGGTTGGGCCGGAATTCAATAAAAAATAAACTGAATAAGTTAAAAAGGTTTCTACTGTTTAGTATTAATCTCCATACTGTCTGTTCCTTTTCTATCAAAACAAAAAAAACCTAGAAAATTTACATCACAAAAAAAGTTATGTCAAATTTAGTCCATCAGTAATTACATGGAGTCAAATGCAAAAACGTCAAGTGTCCGGTTAATTCTGCCGGGGAGTGTAGGTGCCTACTAAAAAAAACTATTGTAGAGTTTTTTTTAAATCACAAAATTACTAAATTGCTCTGATTTCCTCCTACAGCCGTGATAGGGAAGAAGAACCAAATGTGGGAGCGGCGGCTCATGAAGAACTTCCAGCTGACGCCGGTAGTGAGCGCTGAGGACGAGGTGGAACTGGTGCGCCATGTTGAGCCGGCAGAGAATGAGGACCCTCTGGACCGGTTCAGGCGGGTCGCCAAACTGGCCGTCCTGAACTCGAGCGCGCTCAGATGGGGTCAGATCATACGGTCCGTGTGCAAAGAGTGAGTATAACAGCGATGCAGTAAGGAAGAGAATGCCGTAGGCATTAGCACCGCCCTTGATCAAATTTTGTTTAATTATTTCAACTTTATTTCTTGTAAACTGTATATATTATATTTTGTAAATAAAAACTTGATTAAATCTGTTTAATAATAATACTAATATAAATCAATAGTGCCAAATAGAACCAAAACTATATTTCTGTTAGTAGTCTGTCGTGAGGTTAAATTTAATATATGAATCATTAAAAGATAATTGAAATCGATTTTCCCTACAACTATTTTGAAACATGAACATATAAATTATAACTTGAAATTATTCTTTTATCCAACTAGTTCATAAGAACATAAGATTTTGATGGCATTAGTATTGCGTAATGTCAAATTACAGACACAAATTACAGAAATATTAGAATAAAATTGTATAAACTCCTAGGAACTACATATACTGAATATGCAATACACAACAATTGAGGAACGTATGATGACATATCATACCTAAGATGCTGAAGATTTCACATGATCAGAGATGTACTTATGTTCAAGAACACATCATAAAGTAGTGAGTAAAGATCATGCAGAAAAGCGTAAGACGCAGAAATGCTTTCATTCATTAACAAGAATAATATTAAACGGAAAATGCAAAATAAAAATATCTCTTATTTAAAGATAGCTTTATGCAGTAATTAAAAAAAATGTATTTGAGCGCCATAGCTTTACAAATCTCTCATGAATAAATAAATAACCGTTTCATTCTCAGATCACAAATCGGAAGGTGCAACAATCGCGAATCTTTCAAGAAGCAACAGAACTTGGAGAGAGCAATGAGAGAGGCCAAGAGAAAACTGATGTCGTCCAGTCCAGAAGCAATAGGGATGAGGACTGCTTCCCCTATGCCTGTGACGGAGCAGAGCAGTCTAGTCACCCTTATCTCGGAGTTTGCGAAGGAGATGAAGAGCGATAACGGTAATTTTCCAAAGATACGAAGAATAGATAAGATATATCTTAATAAAAATAAGAAGTCAAATGGTGTCCCATATTTAAAGCTCAATTGATAACAACGATGAAAAAAATCTTAGAAAGCACCATTACTAACTTTTTTTAGTAGGTGTAATTTATATATATTTTTAATTTTGTTTCGTAACTCAGAAACGTTAACAATCAGATGAAATATCTAAAATGAGCGATATATAATCCTAAATAGAATATTCATTTACATTAATTCATAATCAACACAACTCTGAAACGGCTGGACCCTAGAAATTCCAAATTAGACGCCAGCCACGGGCGAAAAACTCGCCGGCGACAAAGTGCCGGGTTCTAGCTGCTATAATAATATTATGTAAATGAGCGACAAATAATCATCCAGCCCTGACTCGTATACTGAAGTTCATGTTAAAACTATTTTAAATATTTTCTTCTAGATCACGACGGCTACTTGACAGTAAAGTCTGGCAGGAGCGTCAGGTCTACCGGCGAGGTCCCGACCCATGGAGGCGTGCCCAGCATCAGCGTGTCCCAAGCCACGCCCACTTCCACACTCCGGAAGCCAAGCGTCTCCCCTACACCCCTCAAACCCCACCAAGACTGTGGCCCGCGAATATTCAAGAAGAAAGCGCCAGCCCTAGCTCGCTCCTGCAGCTGACAGCGCGGACCTCATGCCTAGACAGGTGGACGACACAGGCCGCTGCCAGGAGTCGAACCTGGGACCCCCCGCTTACGAGGAGGGGGAGAACCGGAACAATGACGTCATCCCCAGCAGCTCCAGCCAGGACTATCTGATACCCGGAGGAGACACGCAGTCTCGGCCCGTGAACAAGATTGAGGACGTGAAGACCATCAAGCGACAACCCCGGGATGGGTGGATGTGAGGAGCAAATACACATGTACAATAATCCTTCATTTTTCCTTGTACAACATATTAGATTTAATTTGTTTACTTCAGTGGTAATAGCGCCGGTAATAGTGAATCGACATTGATTAGCAAAAGTTCAAAAGTGACTAAGACTCAACCAATAAATTACAAATTCTGATTCATTTCAGTGTTTTGAGCTGATAGTTAGTCCATGAGTGCTTACGTGGTCCAGTAAATAAACCAATTCTATATAAAATCTTCTACGATAGCTTTGAGACAGAACATCATGGTGTAGAAGTACCTAAGCACATATTCTAATAAGTTGCCGTTGTAAATGCAATTAGAAAACTCCATTAAGACACTTACCGAGTAGGAAACAGAAATTATAAGTTAAGTTGAAAAGTGTTTCGTAATTTTGTTGAAGTCTAGGGATTTTAATGTAAAATGTAATAATACCCACTTGCCTTACGAGATATTGATAATTTGTAATTGATAATATCTGTTGATAATTTGAAAAAATATATGATTTACTTTTAGGAAGACTACTTTCTTGTATAATAGGAAGGTAGTATGAAAAAATATATGATTTAATATACCTACATAATTAGTATTTTATCCAATATTATTTTTTTGACACCTATCACAAATAAGAGTTTATATTTTTACAAATTATAATTAAAGAGATAGTTTGAAAAGCATGACATTGTAATGATTTGTTTCCCACTTGAGCTTCCGCAGTCTCTTCCCCAGATCCCTGCTCGTAAGTAAAATGCATTGAAACTATGAAATGCACAGAGCTCGAGGGTATGCAATGTGGGGCACTGTTAGCTTTCAGAGCTTGGATGGTCCTTATCAAAACGAGAAGAGCGCAGCAATAAATATCTAGCACTGAAACAGTCTTAATGTACTTGAAAATTTTGAACTGGGGTGAAACACACTTGAATTTGAAAAGTTAATATTCACTTTTTGAATGGGATTTTCACTGTAACTCTAGGAAAAAGTTCAGGCAAAACTGCAAAAGTAGACTAAAGTTCAGCTGAATAGTTTTTGAGTAACGAATTCTACTAATTATTTATTTTAACTAAAAAAATATAGAAAACAATTAAACAACAAAAAAAAACAAGTCCTCTCGTTATAGTGTCAAGAGGGATTTTTAACAATTCTTTAGAGACATACAATTTTCTTTTATTATTTTAAAAAAATATACAAATTATTTTAAAATGGAATAAAATTACTTCTTGATGAGCCTCAAGTAAGTAATAGGTAGTAATAGATGCAAGATTACTAGTTATTCTAGTGATTTCAAGTGAAAGGTACTTTCAGACTCAATTAAAAGTTCTGCTTAAAAAGTTAAACGAGTCAGCTCAGTTAAAACTTAGACACAAACGGAACTATGTTAATTACTATGTTGAAACTTGAACTATGTTAATTATTATGAATGAGTGAGCATACATAGATTATAACCCCTGGGCTTTGCGTTTGATAGGTATAGATTGACACCATAACGAGCGACTACAAAAATAATTGGGAAATAAATAAAAACAACTCACACACAGAACAGAACATAGGGAGCTAGGTGTCAGGCGGGCAGGCAATTTGTTACTATACCGTGCTCTCTCTATTGTGGTGGCTCGGGGGGAGCAGGGGCGTCTCCTGCGTGATGTGAGCACCGCACATCGCCTGCTCCTTGTTGAAGTCTATTTGAGCGTACAGGATAGGCGGCTTGCGCTGCGGGGGGAGGGTGGTGGTGTGGTTGCTGTGTTGCGAGAGGAGGCTCGTGTACATGGCTGAGGGGAGTGCCAGCTCTGCGTAGGTAACGTCGTCCTTCTGAAACCGCAATACATGTAGACTTTTCATGAAATGACTGGCACTGGCACCCCAACTATAGCCAGACTATCTCAAACCTGGATATTAAAAATCGGATACTACAGTAACAAAAAAATAGATTATATCATACATGACGAATGGCTATCTAAATCTATTTTGAACATTAAGTGTTAACTTACAGTTGAGTTTTTACAGGATTCATTCAGACTGTTTATCCTAGGGGTGTACATGTTGGAGTTCAAGTGCTGGAATGCCTTCTCATCCTCATCCAAGTAATCTGAAACACAAATATAAGTATCGTCAAATTCAGTCTTTTCCAAATCTGAGTCTCAATTTGACAACATTTTATCTGTACCTAATTATTACAATAAAAATAATGGAAATTTTGCCTCAGTAGAATATGGTAAATTCTATTCCCAATACATATTCAAGTTTAGTTGTGTTTGATAAAAGTTAAAAATAGAAAACCAATGCCGAAATGCGAGTTTAACGTCTCGATTACGATAATGTTTTTATTTATCCATCGTATGACAGTTGTTTAAATTTAATGTTCATTTCACTTTAACAAATTTGTGATAAGACCAGCAGATCTGATCTGATTAATTGTCTGGCTGTCTAAATTATTAGTCCTTGAGCGTTATCTAGGGTGCACTATGTAGCCAACGAAACTCTTTGTACAAAGATTCTACGCAACCAGCTTCTCGAACTTACTCCCTCTGAACCCGAAGCAGTAGACATAACGACTGCACCATAGACTAGTCACCGTTACATTAACTCTTGTTTGTACAATGTGTAAGATAAACCGAACTCAGTAGCTTGATCGATAAGGCAGCGGACTTGTAACCTGGAGGTCGGTGGTTCAAGTCCCGGTTTCAGCGTAGATTTAGTTACTTACTTTACTTTCCGAGTCCATGTGTGATGTCATGGTGGTGAAGGATTGATATGGGTGAACCTTTGGACGCCTAGAACATTGTTCTGGGCTCCTTCCATGTCCAGTGTGTAGTGTATGGTGTATGTGTAGTTTGTTGAAATTATACACTTAAAACTGACAATTTGAAAAATATGTCTTAAAATTTAGTAAAGCGAGTTTGAGTAGTTGTGATATCACGAAAGTGATAAACACAAATATGATAACTACTACTACTCTACTCTACTACTCACCGTTGTTCTGCGGAATAATATCCGGGTTCTTCTCTAGGGAGTCGACACTCTCGGCACTCGAGTCCTTGGTGCCCTCATTCGAGATCTTGGAGTGCCGCTTCACTGTACGCCGGTGCCTCAGGCGCACCAGACAGATGATCATGCAGGCGAGGAACACCAGAGCCCCCACACCGGCTCCTAGGAACCCCAGCAGGGGGGTGATGTGAATCGGGACTGGCATGCCCGCTGCGGGGAGGGGAGGGACAGAGAGAGTGTACAGTTACAAATCAGTATAAACAGAAGAGTGAGAAGTTGTACTAGATGTACATGAATATCAGAACATACCTAGACAGCTGTTTCGAGCTTATTTGCTATCATCAGCAGGTAATAGTTTTGAGTAGCCATGCCATCAACCAACCTCTCTATTTTAATCAGTATAAACAGAAAAGTGAGAAATTGTACTAGATGTACATGAATATCAGAACATACCTAGACAGCTATTCCGAGCTTATTTGCTATCATCAGCAGGTAATAGTTCTGAGTAGCCATGCCATCAACCAACCTCTCTATTTTAATCAATATAAACAGATTGTTTATATTGCCAGCAGCGCGACGGGGTGGTGTAGACCTAAAGAGTCCCTTTAGTCCCCTTTCTCTTCATTCCAAGTTTTCTTCTTGCTTAGGCTGAATTCCTTCTTTCATTCTGAACAGTTGTTCTTCGATTTTGTGACACCCTCTTAGAATTATCGAAGCAGGCAGGTAGTTCAACAAAACAAACAGATGTGGAAGAAAGTTAGTCGTTTTTTCTTTTTTTTACGAGTAATTACCTATTGATACATTCACAATTGTTTGGGAGTCAAACCTACCATGTGTATGGGTATTACCCGTCATTTGCAGGAAACAAACCTGCTCCACATATTATTATCACTAAGCTTCGGTTGAGTCGAAATCGGATTATAAAAAGAACTGGACCACATTCCAAAAAGTAGATAACGCTAGAGTGCGTTGAATCCGTTCTTGGAACGAAATTTGACGGTTTAAAGTGAGATTTGGGGAATTTGAGAGTTCTTTTTACACCGAGGCCCTGGTATATTGAAGGGGTCATTGACGCTTCCTGCTTTAGAAGTAATGCAAATATGTTGATGAAAAATCTTATTATTTTTATTTTTTAAAGTCTTGTAGCTTGCTCATCCAGTCATCCCGTAGTATGCCTTCCCTCTAATGGGCGAGAAGTGATTGTTGATCGAAGACAGAAATCTCTCTTTCTGCGGTTGGACGGAAGAGATTGCCACAGGCAATAACCCCGCCCATTAGTTAGAACATATGTTTTTATATATTTTCATTTCTTTTTCATTTTTATTGTACATATTGTTTATTTTTTTTCATTGTTAAAATAATTATTTGTACGTACATAATGTCCATTTATATCTAATAAAGTGTTGTATAATAATAATAATATTATTGAGCGCGCGATTAGCTCAGTGGTTAAGCACCCGCTTGCCATGCGGATGGTCCAGGGTTTGAAAGCCCGTGCCGACAAAAATTTGTATTCTTAATTTAGTTACAATTGTTTGTAAGGGATACCTTCCGGTGCGCTCGTGTTGACCCAGCACCCAATTGGGAAGTATTGTGTCACTTCTCGCTCATCAGAGAGGAGGCATACTATGGGATGGGTAAGCTACAACACAGACCACCAGCGTCTACAGTAGCTCCTGTTTCATGGCTACGAAATAAAAACGGCTGTGAAACACTCATCTTAAAAAAAAAAAAAAAAAAATAATAATATCTACATTGAAACCAACCTGTCCTGGGCTCAGCGGACTTGAGCGTGTGCGCCTGCAGGATGACCGGCTCACTCTTGCCCTTCGCGTTCACGGCGTACAGGAAGACATCGAACCCGGACCCCGCGTCCAGACCGTCGACCTTGAACCGCGGCTCCTGGGCGGACAGGTTGAGACTGGTCTGGTGGGAGTGGGCCTGGTACAGCTCGAGCAGGAACCACTGGGGCAGACCGCCGTCGAAACCCGAGTTGCACTCGACGCTGAGGCCGTGGATTGTCTTGTTGAGGATTGAGCAATTGTACAGACTGTCCGGGGGACCTGGCGGGGCAGGGGATGTGTAATCGTATGACAAGTGTGTAGTCAAATTGAGAATAGAAAATTCAATCGGATTTTTTTTTTAATAAAAAGAAGTACAATACTTACCTGGCCGGACAGGGGATGTGTAAATCGTATGACAATTTTTTTATTTTTTTAAATAAGAATTGTGCTTTATTTGTACATCATTTCATTACAATGTTTAGGATAACAAAAACATAATAAATAATTATAATAACTACTTAGAATTAATAAAATAAAATAATATGAGTATGCACTTATACTATCACACTAAGGTACCTGGGGAACCAGGCACCTTGTTTTGTGATAATAGATTGTGTATTTAACATGAGAATAGAAAATTCAATCGGATTTTTTTTAATATAAAAAAGAAGTATAATACTTCCAAAAGGTAATATCAGATAAAAGATACATATATGTAGATATAGAATTATTAATATACGATAGACCAAAGGGATGAATATACAATAAAATAGCCAGTAGATCAGATGTTGTCTATTGTTTGGCTGTCAGAAAGTTTTCAATTCATTTAGCGTTACCAAGATTGCGCATGGAGGTAATCGTTATTTATTGAATTAGAAGAGAGACAAACCCAATATATTAGAAATAAACAGTATAAATATAACATGAATTAAAGTTCGTTGGTTCGAAACACATCCAGTGCATGAATTTTTCCTCATTAATTGAGTTTGTGACCACATAATACTAAGACTCTGAGGGTTAGGTGGTAGAAAATGGTTTGAGCATTAACCCACCTTGCCTGGTGGTTACCTGCCACTAAAGAGTATTGTTATTATTAAAAAAGCATGAACTTGTATCGTATTTCCGCAACGGTTTGGTTTAATCCTCAATTTTTTGCACTCCAATTCCATTAGCTAATTACCTCTTGGGTACCACTCCATTACAATGCGCGACCACCTGTTGTCATTTGTTCTTAGTATATGTCCTATCCATTTCCATTTTCGTCTCATCATTCGCTCTATTATGTTCACTAATCCTGTTTGTTTTCTTATCCATGTGTTCCTTTTTCTGTCCTTTCTTGTTATGCCAATCATATATCTTTCCATACTTCTGACAGTTACTTTCAATTTTTGTTTAATCTTGTTTGACATTATCCAACTTTCACATCCATAAGTCAGAGCTGGTAATACAGTCATTTCCCAAAGTCTCTTTTTGATCTTTAAGGGTATTTTACTTTTATAAATTGTTCTATTTTTGGAGTGGTACCCAAGAGAATGCAAGAGAAAAAGAGGAAGGCCAAGAGTGAGCTGGGATTATGAAATTAAAAAAATCTACAATAGTGTAACATGGCCAAGAAATACAAGAAACAGAAAAGAGTGGAAAACAACAATTCAAAACATATGTAATCAAGAAAACTTGCTAGAACATAAGTAGAATAAGTTCAATAAGTACAATATTAAAATAAGTATTACTGCCTTTTAAATATTCAATAAGTAGAAGAATATATTATTGCTATTATCATTTTTATAGATATTTCAATCAATTTTTATTTAACATTTTAAAACAAATTACAAATGTGTCTTAGTTTCAATATGTTGCATCGAAATCAATAATGTTTTAAGTAAAACTGGTTTTTTTTTTTTGAGAATTGTACTAATTATAATGTATGCCTCTCATTTAGAAACTGTAATATTAGCATGATAACAAAGAAAAAAAAAAATATGTGTGGTTCTTTTTAGCTATTGAAATTTGGTTCAAATTAAAATAAAATGGGTAGAAAAGAGAGACTCAAATCAAAAAAAAATACCCCTAATTTGAGCTTTATACTCTGGTTAGGGAGGTCTCAGTCCAATAGGACTGATTTTGTTATTTTCCAACATTGTATATTTTAAGATAAATTTTATTATATTACTTGTAACAAATAAAGACTTAAATAAATAAATAAATAAATAAATTACCTCTTACTAGTAAGCTGTTGTATTTTATTTAAATTAGTTTTGACCCAGAATCTACATATTTGCAATCTAACACTACTCATTTTTTTAATAGCTTGTTTACATTAGGCCAAAAAAGAAAAGAAAGGTAAACACCCCATTCGTCTGCTGATTCCTTCACCCCTACTGCTACTTAACCTGACCAGTAGCCCATTCCAGAAACACTTTCTACTCTCCAAATCTCCGAATCTCTCTTTCAACGCGCTCTGATTGGTTAATTTGAACACAATAACGAAGGGAGATTCGGAGATTTGGAGAGTAGAAAGTGTTTCTGGAACAGGCTACTGGTAATCCCTGGAAGGTAACAGTAGAAGTAAACATCAGCAATGAGGTGTTACCTTTTCGTCATAATTATACTTATTAGTAATTTCCCTGCTTACTTCGGTTGAATGCAACCGTACCATAACAGATACTGTCCAACACAGACAAATTTAGTTCGTGGAGATACTAATAAAGTTAAAGGTTATCTTTTTCCCAAAATGCGACTTTCCACCATAAATAACTTGCATGGGCAGAAGAAGTACTTACAACTCTTAATAAATAAAAATAATGTACTGCCATAATAACTTTCAGAAACGTATATGATAACCTAACTCGGTTGTACAGAAGAATAATAAAGAGGTCTGGCAAATTAGTGCGGAGCGGACGGAAAGCATAAATTACACGTGAATAAAACATAAACAGGTATCGCACCCGGCAATAAATATTCGCAAATGAGAAAAACATTACATTTGTTACGAACAAGTTCAGAGTTTTATTACAGCGCTTGGGTAAATAGAGTTTGCGCTAGAGCGGCGCACTTTCGCAGTCTCTAATTGCATTGCATTGTTGTATGCATTTCTAATTAGATTCTGCTCGATCAAGATAAAAATTAAATAAGAAATTCTCACTCTCATTGTACCTCTCGTACCAACTTGCTTGTTTCGGCAGCATATGGAAAAGTTCATTTCGCCAGCATCGAATGGAAAGCTTGGAAAGTTTGTAGAGAGTGTGAAATGGAGGAGGCGGGGGAGCCTGAACCCAGGGACAAGTGTTCTGCGAATTTCTAACATGCAGTTAGTGCTAAAGGTCACTGGTGAGTTCAGTTTCTAGTTCCGACTATGCCGTATGTATTTTGAGAACTGCAGGTGAGTATGATGGTGCATACTTGCATAGACTCTACACCAAATGCACCTAGAAATCATTTTTCTACTTTCACTTAAAATTTCAAAAGTTATTAAAAGTCCTATGAATTCATATAAATATTATTATTTATTTCTCTCCCCCCAGTTCTTTCCCCTTTCCTCTTCTCTCCCCCTCTCTTCTCACTCTCTCCCTCTTTTCTATTCCTCTCTTTCTTTTTTTTCTGAGAAAATTTCAGAATTTTCAGTTTAACTCGCTATCATTTCGTAGGCAAAGTGTTTCAAGTGTAACGGCCTCAATGGGACAGAAATCAGAAGCATCTGCTTTCCATTACAAATGGGGACGTGAGCTATATCGCCACATTTTTCCACTCTTATTTATTTTCTTTCCATTTAAACTTTAACCATTTTTTATTTTGCGTGAATTTAAAATTGTTTATTTATTGTTCTTTCTTCTCCACTTTTTTTTTCTTGGCGTTCTTGTGCTTCCCCTTTTATCTCTATGTTTGCATCTTTCCTCCATTCTTTTCTCAATTCTTTTGTTTTCTTCTCGAAAGAATGAGAGAAAAAGTTTTTAAATTGTGTTTTTCTTTCTTTGTAACAGACGTAGGTAGGTGGAACCACTTTATCTTTCAGATCTGCATTGCCCTTGGCCTCTGAGTACGGGTAAGGCAGTAACGGTAGGTTTAATGAACATTCCTCAGTGAACATACATCACTGTAACGGTTTATTGTAAATTACAGTCCATTAGATTATTAAATTCAGATTACTCAAAACAAATGTTTTTCTATTCCAAGAAAACAGTGAACGCGTGCTACTTGTGAACCAGCGGTTCTCAAGTTAAGGTCCGCGGGCACCACGAGGTAGTGAGGGGCTTCCTGGGGTATTGATAATAATGGTCTTTTCAAATTTAAAAATGAGGGCCGCGAAAAAAATTTGGAAACCGCTGATCCAGGCAACATTTTAGTTTTTACTTTACAAAGGACATAAGGGATCTCGCAACTTACCTACTATTGATAGATTATCTACTAGTTGATAAAAATTACATTGCCTCGTCGGATAGACTTATAAAAATAGGGACTATTAAAACTTAGCCGTTAAAGTAAAAGAGTTTAGATAGAAAATGCAGCAGTGCAAAGACGACCTTGCACTAGAATCAGATAAACAAATAAATAAATTAGTAAAAGAAAAGAGAAACATTTTTCAATAGAAGTAAGTGCTGTAAGGAGGGGAAAGTGAGTATTAGAAAGAGATACCGTAAGAACAAAGGTATACAATGAATACATATTACAGAGCTCTAGTGGGAGGGAGGGAGGGAGAGAGAGGAAGGGAGAGAGAGAAAGATAGAGAGAGAAAAAAAAGAAGAGACATAGAGAAAAGACAGGGAAAATGAGAGACAAAGAGAAGAGAGAGAGAGAGAGAGAGAATGTAAAGACACGGAGAAGAAAGAGAGAGAGAATAGGAAAGACACAGAGAAGAAAGAGAGAGAAACAGGATTCGAAGAAAAAAAAGAGTGAAACAGCGAAGAGGAGGATGTAAGGCATTATTTATAGCCGACTATTAATTTCCTAAGTACCTATATTATGGAAGTAATAAAGGAGAAATAGAGACAAATGGCAACAGAACAATATGAAAGACAAATTTATATTGACTCGAGCTATATCTTTCTTTTATGGCCTATTTTTTTCTCTTCAAAAGCAGGAGGTATAATGTCCTTAAAAGTAGAAAGTAGAGATAGTATAAGTACAAAGTCTGGCTGGGGAACATTGAACAGGGAGAAGATCTGGTGCACTGGTAGTCAAGTGGTTAAAGCGCTAGTCTGGTAATCCAGGTAGCGTGGGGATCCGTTGGTTCGAATCCCACCCAGTGCACGAATTTTTCCTCATTCATTTGAGTTTGTGACCAACTAATAATAAGACTCTGAGGGTTAGGTGGTAGAAAATGCCTTCCACTACAGATTATTATTACAAGATCTGTGTCACACTAGACTTCACTAGAGGACTCAAAACTTGGATCATACTAGCCCAACCTAACAAGCCAGACTAGCTAGAAGTTTTCCCAAGGATAATGTTCTCACAGTGGAAGATCACACATAAGAGTATTTGGTTCAGGACATGTCATGTAAGGAAATGTACGGGAAGAGACGGAAAAAGTATATACCTATATAAATACGAAAATAAGTATATACCTACATAAATACGAAAAAAGTATATACCTACATTGATACGAAAAAAGTATTTACCTACATTAATACGAAAAAAGCATATACCTACATAAATACTAGTCATGAAAAAATGAGAAAAGTCACGAACTCGAACGTAGTCTGCGTGAACTTATATGTAAACTAAATCTTAAGATATTAATTTATAGTTAAAGGAGTAAGAGAAAGCGATGTATAATGTATTATTGTATACACTATACATATAGAGATAAAGAAAAGAAGATGAAGAAGAGAAGAGAGAGAGGAACAGAGAAAATGAGAGAGAGAGAGAGAGAGAGAGAGAGAGAGAGAGAGAGAGAAGAGGGAGGGGATAAGAGGAATCTTGGAAAATTCTCAGCAAAAGGTACTTTATGTTCTCTACTTTCTTAGAGATCTCTCTATCTCAGTTTCTCCCTCTCTTCTCTCTCTCTTTCTTTCTTTCGCTCTTTCTTTCTTTCGCTCTTTCACTTTCTCCTTCTCTCTCTCTCCTAGATTTCAAGCATTTAAGCTCTCACTTTATGACCATGTTGTAGTAAGAAAACAAGCTCACCGGATTATTATATGAGGGAAATCTTCCGACTATTCAAAAGTCTTAATAGATTATATTCAGAACAGAGAAGGAGAGAGAAAGAGAGAGAGAGAGAGAAAATGAGAGAAGAGAAAGACAGACAGAGTGGGGACAAAGGAAAAGTAAACAGATGTATGGAAGGAAGTATTGGTTTTCTTATACTGCTACGTACATAGATCCAAATATCGTCAACTCTGGATAGACAGGAATCCAACGCACCGGCAATATTTTCCAGCTTATATGTAGAGGTTTACTGCTTAAAAAAAGAATCAAACCTCTTTAAGGACCAGTCATTTCCAGGTCATGTATAGAAAATCTATGGCCTACAAATAAAAAATCTAATTTTCGTCAAATTTAGCTTAAACTCGGTTTGGCTAAATCCTGTATTCACTCAATATAGGCACACTAGCGCTAATTTGACGAATCTTTTTGAAACTAGCGTTTGAAATCATAGATTCGTAAAAAACCGAGGTTTCGTATACAGGGTGGGGCAAAAGTCTGGAAACCCCTGAATAACTTTCGAATGCCTTCTTCGGTAAACTTTAAATTTAAAATTGTGTACGGTAAACCGGGCTAATAAGACCTTATTTTAGAATGGGGTCGATTTTTGTTACCGGCCCCCATGTCGGGGCCAGGGGGGGGCAACTTTATTTTTTTAAATACGGACCCCCACCTTGCGATACATTTTTGGAAAGGTCTTCAAATAAGAAATACAGTGGTGCAAATTTTATTTTTTTTAAATTATTTGTTTGCAAATGGCGTGAAACTTTGTGTATGCAGTAAAGTCTGGAAACCCCTGAATATCTTTCGAAAGGACTTTCTCAGTAAATTTAAAATTGTGTACGGTAATCCTTGGTAATTAGACCTTATATTAGAATTGGACCGATTTTTTTTTACTGGCCCCCATGTCGGGGCCAGGGAGGTCAACTTCATTTTTTTTTTAATACGAAACCCCACCTTGCGATACATTTTTGGAAAGGTCTAATTACCCCGACTTACCGTGCACAATTTTAAATTAACTGAGAAAGCCCTTTCAAAAGATATTCAGGGGTTTCCAGACTTTTCTGCATACACAAATTTGGACGCCATTTGCAAACAATTTAATATTTAAAAAATAAAATTTGCACCAATGTATTTCATATTTAAAAACCTTTCCAAAAATGTATCGCAAGTTGGGGGTTCGTATTTAAAAAAATGAAGTTGGACCCCCTGGCCCCGACATGGGGGCCGGTAACAAAAATCGACCCGACTTTAAAAGAAGGTCTTATTAGCCCGGTTTACCATACAAAATTTTAATTTTACCGACGAAGCCATTCGAAAGTTATTCAGGGGTTTCCAGACTTTTGCCCCACCCTGTATTATAATGGATAGAACCGGCCACTGGGTTTGCTACCTAAAAAATTTCCTGCTCACCAAGGATCGACTGTATTATTGAGTCACCGACCTCAGTAGCTTGGTCGATAAGGCGGCGGACTTGTAACCTGGAGGTCGGTCGTTCAAGTCCCGGTTTCAGCGTAGATTTAGTACAGCGAGTTTGATCACTTGTAATATCACGATTGTGATTAACACAAATATAATAACTAAGAAACTATCCAATTTGATTTGGAATTAAGTACAGCATTAGTAAGAACAGTTCCCCTTTTGTTAACGAAAAGGACTTCCTCAACAATGTCGTAATAGGTCGGTAGTTCGAGTCTCAACCAGGGTGAATTATAGTAAGGTGAGTCCAAAGTATTTAACACAAATATGAGATTTCTTTTTTTTTTTTACTCACCCGCGGGGATCACATGGTAGACGCACGGGGTCTTCTGGCCGCCCCAGGCGTTCTTGGCCCAGCACAGCAGGGTGCCGTAGTCCCGCTGGCTGGAGGGCGTGAAGGTGATGGTGCTGCGGCCGCCCTCCACAGAGAACAGGTGCCGCTCTATCTCCGTGGACTCGGAGGTGTTGTTGAACTTCCAGCGGAACTCCAGCGCGGGCGGGTTCGCCTCGATCTCGCAGTCGATTTTCGCCACCTCGTTGCGGGCCACGCCTATCGTGGTCTCCTGGCCCGGCCTGCACACCGGCGCGTCTGGTGGTGGGGGGAGAGGGAGAAGCGAAATTAGAACTCTTCTCTTAGAAGCTCTTCAAAGCTTAGGAGAAGTACCTTTGTATAAATGTTTCTTTATAAAGAAAATAAATAAATAAACTATTATTTAAAAAAAAACTCAATTGAAGAGAATGCCGAAGGCATTATCACCACCCTTGATCAGGATTTGTTAATATTTATTTCTAACTTGTTACCATGTTCAATGTTCATTGTATATAAAAGATGTAAACCGTGATACGACCATCTAGTTAAAAGCGACACGAGGGTAAAAAAAAAGAAAAAAAAAAGATGTACATAAAGCTTGATCCAAATGTTTATAAACTCAAGAAGTAAAAGGCTGTTAAGAGAAATTGTGAACGTGATTCGCTCAGTTGAAAGCGACTCGTTTGCCACGCGGTTCAAATCTTTCAAAGCGCGGTTCAAGGTCCGAATCCCAGAGACAACAAAATAATTGTATTCAAAATTAGGTTACAGTGTTGTTTGTAAGGGATAAACATTGGTAAACCTCGTTGGTTTGTTTTAAAAAAATACCTTCTAGTGTGCTCGTGTTGACCCAGCACCTAAATGGGAAGTATTGTGTCACTGCCACTTCTTGCCCATCAGAGGGGAGGCATACTACAGAAGGGCAAGCTTTAACACAGATCACAAGCGTCTCGTCTCTAGCTGCTTTTTCATGGCTATGAAATAAAAAAATGTGGAACACTCATCTTGAGAAGAAAAAAAGTGTGACACTGATTATGTTTACTTGTACATGTGTAAAAAGTCACATTTAAAAAACTAAAATCAACTTAATTACAAACACAAGGTATTGTCTCTTTTAGAGAAATTGAATGAGATTTATTTTTTGGTGAAATAAACCCAAAATATTTTGTAGATTTAAACAGATAATATGTATAATAATTATAAGAGACATAACACAACATAATTCTTATGATGGCTGTTTTAAATTTTTCATAATGAGGATAGTGAGGACTAGTCCCTTTTATGGAGAATTTATGTCGTCAAAGTCCGTAATTAATGAGGAAAAGTAGATACATTTGGTGAAAATCAATATTATTTATGTTTAAACAGTAGGTAGGAAGAAAATCGATGCAGAGATCACCTTGCAATGTGCAAACTGACCATTTGATGTTGATGGGAAGTGACATTTAAATTACTACCAGCTCAGTTGAAATTTTGAGAAAAACAAACGGGAAGTTATAACTAGCGATAGTGTAGTTTAACAAATATTTTTCAATCTCTTTTAATTATGATTTTTATCTTTGGTTAAATGGTCATCCAAAAGAAAGCAACTGAAATACTATCTTTTGT
The DNA here is from genome assembly GCA_024516035.1 of Bactericera cockerelli. NCBI lineage: Eukaryota > Metazoa > Arthropoda > Insecta > Hemiptera > Triozidae > Bactericera > Bactericera cockerelli. The sequence continues at coordinate 35,601,872 of CM044958.1, forward strand.
TTTTCATTGGTTTTCAGGAAACGGTGCTAGAGCGCCCTTCTTGGGGACAACTATTTATCTGATCAATAACACAACAAAAACATTACAAAGAGAAGATAATGTCAAAAAGAAACCATCCAAAACCACGACTCTAGAAAAAAAACACAAAGATATTGTTGACATTCGGAAAACTCAATATCAGCCACCACCAGGCACCTCCCCTCCTCCCTCCCTCCCCCTCTTCCCTCCCTCCCCTCCTCCTCCTCCCTCCCTTGCAAACTCCGAGGATGAAAACAGAGCAATAAATGCAATAACAGTAAAACTGAGGAAAGAACAAAGCGGAATTTTTATTTTTATAGGTCAACAGTTACGTCGAGTGATATTGCAAGTGTTTCGCATTTATGTATGCTGAGGATCACGGCACTGCCTGGACACAGCTATTGAGCATAATATTGAGCATGGCAATGTCCACTTGGGGGTCGAGAGAGGAATTTTAGACTGTAACTTTCATATCGGGACTCTTCCCTTATTCTCTCTCAACTATCTTCACGTCCCTATTCTTTCTCTTCCTTTCTATCCGTTTGTTTTTTTTACCCAAACTGTCAACAGTTCTCCAGCGTTTCATGTCGTTGCTTTTATTCGCCTCTACTTTGTCGCCGTTGGGACATCCTGTCATGAGTTGTGTGATTGGTGGAGTGCTGCGATATGCAAGGATACGTACCGTTACCTTTGTGCTCTAGCAGCTAGCTCACGGTGGATAAAAATAATATGTCACATTCATTTGCATTTGCAATGTTATTTCAGCATTGTTCGTTTTTAGGATAGCCCACGGACCTTCATGGTCAGAGATGGACTCCTTGTTAGTATCTGGGATGTCCCACGACTGTGCATCACAACGATGCGTTTAGAATCCCTCTAACGAAATGTTTCATCGGTAAGGCGTGTATGAATTTGTACAAAATTAGAGGGCCAAATAACCGAATCCAATTTCTGAAAAAGGACGACGTGAATTATTTGATCAAACAGCCGAAACACGCTTTGTTCTTGGCGGTCAATTTCCCAACAGAATTCAATCCCCTCTCTTCGACGCTTTCATTGTGTGTATTCAATTTATTCATTAAAACCAACACAGCTGTGGTCTATAGCGTGGCTTATTGTGAACTAGGGTCCTCGCGGTGAGCGGGGGTCCATCCTATCGGAGCCTTCGTCTGTTTGTACATTCGACTTCCGCGGCCATCGCTGTTGTATTTCCATTGCTTTCGGAAAATCCCTTTCTTTTTTATCCCCTGTACAGCTGAACATACGCTTTCCCTCCTTTGTGGTGTTATTAATTTCCTGGACACTGTCTGGCTATGTTTGTTCATGTTCGCTTGCTGCGCCACGATTTTTCCTGCATCCAGATTTGCGAGGAACAAAAGAATTGCGGACTTCAGAGCTGTGCGGAAACAATCCTGTGGTAACACAGCCAGGCGTACATGACTTGGCAGCTTCAACGAAAACACTTTTCTGTTTACAACTTCTGTGTAAAACATTTTTGTATCTTGCTTTCTTCCTCGCCGCTTACCAGAATTTTATATTAACGGTCAGTGTCAGGGGCATTGTTGTTGCAAGAATAAAAGTTAAGGAGTCATTCAGTGCCATCAGTATGTATTTAGAGTTAAATTTTAGTAGAGCATGCTCTGAAGATGACAACGATTATAACGATGTTACCGAATCGTTGGCATAAACATAATTCTATCATTCAGAACCAAACAACGATATACATAGTGTTTAAAGGGCCGAACTATACAACAGGATTAAATTTAAGATGAGCCAGACTGTCCCTCAAGTCGGCATAGAGTGCGCTGTGATTGGCTGAAACACCGACTTGAGGGAAGTCTCGACTTAACTTAAATTTAATCCTATTTCATATTTGAATTGAATGAATATTGAATATGATAATAAGAGACACGACAAAGTGAGCTGTTCACATCCACTTTCCTGTCTGGCTGGGGGACGTTAAACAAGGAGAAGACCAGTGTCTTGCTAGAGGACTATAAACAGGGAACAGACTAGCCAACCCTTACAAGCCAGGCTAGCTTGCAGTTTCCGAAGGGTTTAATGGCTTGTACAGAAAAGTCCAAGTCCTCATGATGGTTGATCGCACATAGAAATATGTGGTTCAGGACGAGCCAACTTTAAATAAAGTTGCTGAAGACCATCACTCACCCCTCAGCTGTAGCCAAGCTGGCTACAACACAACAACTTTCCTGTTCACTTGGACTGCGCATGAGCGAAGGCAGGAGATGAGGAGACTTACATTTGATGTCCAGGCTGACGGCGTTGCTCTGTCCGTCCCCCTCCCCGTTGCTGCCCACACAGGTGTAGTGGCCAGCCCTGGCCCGGGACACATTCTGCAGCACCAGACTCTGGTTGCTCACGATCACCCCCGCGCTGATGTTGTTGTACAGCTGGATGTTCTGGGGATGAGAGCAAGAGCATGAGCATGGTTCATACATTGACATGCGGTTAACCAATCGGTAAGACATAAGCATGAAGTTCCATGAGCATGAGCATGGTTCATACTTCATACATTGATATGAGGTTAACCAATCGATAAGACATAAGCATGAAGTTCAAAAGTATGAATGAAATCATAGAAGTTTTACATATGCAGGCTGTAAATAAATGTTCAAGAGTTAGAGGGAAATGAAAACTTTTTTTACAACTTTGACAGTTTCTAGAAGGAAGTAATGTTCATGCTAAAAATTAAAGCTAAATTTTATTAGGTAACATGCTCCTGATTTGTTGTCTATGCATATATTTACACCCTGTATAAATATCAAAATTGTGCATGTTTGTAAGTATTATTTTAATAGGGTATGTCTGTTCCATCCCATTGATACAGCCGAAACGGTACGGGATAATAATAAAAAAAATGCTACCCAAAAATCAATAACGCTTTTCTCTCACTTTGTTTTTTACCCAAAACCTACTTAAGAGTTTTAGACTCTTAAGTAGGCTACCCATGTGATCTCCAGCTGACTCCGAAAAAAGTTATACGACTTTCTTTCGAAACAATTTCTTAAAAATCCAAACACAGTCAAGCAAGATTTCCAGTTTCGTATTAAAAAAAAGTCCTACGTCTTGCAAAAGGGGGCTCATAAAATATTAAGGTACTACAATAACCTTTGGGCTTTGAAAAAGAAACGTAAGAAAATTTCAAAGGAGACAAGTATGAAGAATGAGTGAGTATGAGGAGAGAAGGGGTGGAAGGATCTTGGGACGGAGCTGTCAGGTTAAAAGCTTTGGAAAGAAAGCTAGAAATCTTTTTTGATTGATGAAAAGTTTTATTCAATAAGGAAAGTTTCAGACACTATTTTCCTGGAAAGGGAAGGGTCGGTACTAAGTTCATTAGGGACTATGTGCGGTATCAAAATAAACTCGGGCGTCCCTAGGGCCGGGCAGGAATGAAAGGAACACCCCGCAGTGTATCATGTCGGTGAATAGATTGTGTTGAGATGTCTTCAACTTGCTTGCTTTATGAGACTTTACTTCTTAAGTTGTTAAGTAATTTAAGCAGAGGATATAGGATATGGATCCCATGTGTATTTCAGATCTGACCATATCATAAATAAGTGAAATTTAACAAATTTATTTTTCAATCATTTGACTTTCTTAAATGACACCTAAAAACGCCGTTTCTGCTTGTTAAAAGAACTTTTCTTTAATCACCAATGTCATGGAAAGAGTATTCCGTAGAGCAGTTAGTATGGCTGGTATTATAATTTACTCTCCTTATATTTTCATTTCTTCAACAGCAGCTCTGTACGCAGAAAAAAAGTTCTGTTCGGCTGTGCTTGACGTATACCAAGGAAAATATAATCCTTGAATTACCAATATTTAAAAAGAAACAAAATCTTTGAACCTTGAGACAGACTTTGGCCCATTATTCTCTTGGACAAAGAGGATCACAAACATGAAAATCTGAAAATTCATAAAAGAGTCTGGACAGGTCAACATTTTTTGTTCTGAGAACTTAATATTTAATGGTAAATATGGTCTGTATGGAGACAAATTATTATATTTAAAGTCAGAAAATAAGTACTTCTTGCTTTGAATATTCATGGATTTTTTTCAGAATTAGCAAGATCTCCTCCTCCATAGGATTTCAAAGATATTTTTCTTCCGAGAATATCTAATATTACCTAGACATCAGGAGAATTTTTTTTTTTTTTTTGAAAAATTTGTTCCGATTTCAATTTCTTTATATATGTATACAGGGAGTCCCACCAATGTTGGACACCAATAAATTACTCGGCCCTTGAAAGAGTTTTTGAAAAATAAAAAATCCTAGGATACATGACACCCTGTATATTTCTTACATTGTGTCGCCAGGTGACCTTGTACACCCAGGGGTTGGCGCGGATAGTGCACTCGAAGTAGACATCACCTGACTCCACAATAGCACTGGCATTCATCTGCTTGCCCAGATCCAGCCGTACCACAGGGATATCTGGAACAGCAGAGAGGAAAACACATGCTTTTATTAAAAGAAAATACGTTTAAAAAAATAATTATAGATTTTTTTTACAATTACAATAATAAAATTACCAATACTTTATTTATACTGGAATACTGCCTGCGTATGACTAAAGATACCCTTTTTGCTGGCAGTTTAAACTATGTATATCTCATTTATTGGTTTAATAGATAAACAAATATAGATACAATAGTTAGTCCAATTGGTGTATGCATGTAAAAAGGAATAGCATTTTAAGATTACAAGTAGGTATTGCATAAACAAATAGAAATAAAGAATAGAACTCAATTACTAATAATTATTTTATTATTATTTTTGTACAACGAATAAAGAATCCACACCAAATAAATAATTCGGATAAATTGATTTAATATAATATTTAAAGCTCTGACATTTTAACTTTTTTTAGTCGAGCGAAGGTTTTAGGATCCCATTGGGTGCTACAAGTTGGATAAATGTAGCAAACCAGAATTCGTCTCCGGTATCTTCGTCACCTCCCTCTAATCTTCTCCAGTCCCACTCTTCTAGTATAGATACACCTCCCTCACATCACTCTTCTGCTATGCCCCACTCATCTCACTCTTCTGCTGGACCCCACTCATCTCACTCTTCTGCTGGACCCCACTCATCTCACTCTTCTGCTGGACCCCACTCATCTCACTCTTCTGCTAGACCCCACCCACCTCACTCTTCTGCTGGACCCCACTCACCTCACTCTTCTGCTGGACCCCACTCATCTCACTCTTCTGCTGGACCCCACCCACCTCACTCTTCTGCTGGACCCCACTCACCTCACTCTTCTGCTGGACCCCACTCATCTCACTCTTCTGATGGACCCCACTCATCTCACTCTTCTGCTGTACCTTACTTATCTCACTCTTCTGCTGTACCTTACTCATCTCACTCTTCTACAGTACCCCACTCATCTAATGGACCCCACTTATCTCACTCCTTTACTGTACCCCACTCATCTGATGGACCCCACTTATCCCACTCTTCTGCTGAACCCCACTCACCCAGCTCCTCTACTGTACCTCACTCATCTGCTGGACCCCACTCACTCCACTCTTCTACTGTACCTCAATCATGTCACTCTTCTGCTGTACCCTATTCATCTCACTCTTCTGATGCACCCCACTCATCTCACTTTTCTACTGAACCCCACCCATCTCACTCTTCTGCTGTACCTTACTCATCTCACTCTTCTGCTGGACCCCACTCATCTCACTTTTCTGATGCACCCCACTCATCTCACTCTTCTACTGGACCCCACTCACCTCACTCTTCTGCTGGACCCCACTCATCTCACTCCTCTGATGGACCCCACTCATCTCACTCTTCTGTTGGACCCCACTCTCAATACCCACACTATCTTAATCACCTGAGAGGTTCTCAAACACCTCCTAGAGCTTTTCTTCTTTATCCATGTTCACCATCTGAAGTTATGAAAGTGATTTCAATGAGCAAGAACAAGTCTTCTAGTGGGATCGATGGGATTCCTATGTCCCTCGTTAAAAAAGTTGCTCCTTATCTTGCTGCACCACTTTCCCATATTTTCACAACATCATTTCGGACTCACAATTTCCCCAAACTTTTCAAACAATCTGTAACTATTCCCATTCATAAGAAAGGTCTACAAACGGACGTCAATAATTTTCGACCAATATCTTTACTCATCAGTTTCTCAAAATTACTTCAAAAAATAGTTGCACTAAGGCTATCAAACTATTTAGAGCATTTTAAATTGCTGACTGATCACCAGTTTGGTTTCCGTCATGGTAAATCAACTTCTGATGCAGTTTGTTCATTCTTCCAACAGCTCAACTCCATATTTTCCTCTGGTAGTTTCATTGTGGGCGTGTTTTGTGACCTTTCCAAGGCGTTTGACTGTGTAGATCATGCCATTCTTTTGTCCAAACTGCCTTTTTATGGTGTACAGTCTGACGCCTTGGATTGGTTTCGGTCTTATCTATCAGACAGAGAACAGATGGTTAGAATTCCCTCCACTTCTAATGGCTGTAGGTCTAATGTTCTCTCTGACACACAAAAAATCAGCACAGGAGTACCCCAAGGATCGGTCCTAGGTCCCCTCCTCTTTCTAATTTATATTAATGACCTTGTTTTCTCAAACTCTCTTGCAAAGTTCACCTTATTTGCCGATGACACCACCATACTCATCAGTGGTTCCACATATAATGATGCAATAAATAACACATCCAAAGTCATTCAAGATATAAGCGGCTGGTTTATGGCCAACAAACTCCACTTAAATGCAAGTAAGACATCCTACATCTACTTTGGTCCAGGTTCCTCTCCCCCTCTCGCACCAATTAATACCCCCAATCTAACCATCAATCCAACCAGTGAAGTGAAATTCCTAGGCTTAATCCTGAACAATAAACTGTGTTGGAAGTCTCATATTCAAATACTTTGTCCTAAACTTTCATCAGCTATATTTGCCTTAAAAACAGTGCAACAAAAAGTAGACTCTAAAACAAGTCTTTTATCATACTTTGGGTACTTTCACAGTATAATGAGTTACGCCTTATTGTTTTGGGGTTTGAAGTAGGAAACAAGGATATTTTTCTTCTCAAAAAAAAAGCTGTTCGAGCTGTATTTGGTTTATCCAGAACCACATCATGTAGACCTTTCTTTAAAAAACACAACATTCTGACATTATACGGACAGCATATACTCGATCTCTGTCTATCAATCCACAAACTATCCTCTTCGCTTGTAAAACACTCAAACCAACACAACCATAACACCAGAAATAAAAACAATTTTATACAAGCAAATCCAAAATCTCTACTTATGTGTTTTCTAAACGTTGGTGTCCGCCTGTACAACCACCTTCCATCAGCATGGAAGGAGCTAAACGAGACCCAATTTAGAGATACTTTGAAGATCTTGCTCATAGATGCCACACCTTACAGTTTTGAAGAGGGTGAGAAAACTTTAAGAAACATGAGGAACAATACAATACAAAAATAGACAATTTACTTCCAACAAACCCGAAGGACACAGACACAACATTCCAACCAACCTGACTGACACAGACACAACATTCCAACCAACATGACGTACACAGACAAAACATTCCAACCAACCTGACGTACACAAACAGACACAACATTCCAAACAACATGACGTACACAGACACAACATTCCAAACAACCTGACGTACACAGACAGAACATTCCAACCAACCTGACGTACACAAACACAACATTCCAACTAACCTGACGAACACAAACAGACAGAGCATTCCAACCAACCTGACGGACACAGATGCAATATCCCAAAATTCCACCCAACCTGGGACGTAGGTACAACAAATTGATAGATACAAACGCAACATTCCAACCAACCTGACTGACAACCTGACTGACACAGACACAACAATCAACCAACCTGACAGACAAACAAAACATTCTGACCCAACAAAGCCAACCTGATCCCTACTATGGTTCTCTCTCTCTCTCTCTCTCTCTTTCATTCCTTCTTTCTCTCGCTTTCTCTCCATTCCATTCCATGAATTCCATCATCTCAACTTGTTTGTCAATCCCCCCCATTCTGATTTTTTTTTTTTTGATAATTAATTTTAATAATTATTTAGTTTAGTTTAGTTTTAAGCTAGTGTATAATTAGTTCATAAGATGACGTTGTACACATTCGACCACGAATATTTTATGTACAATAAAATGATTTATTGTTATTATTATTATACAACTGATACAAAATGTAGGCTAATACGTTACAACCTTTGTCAAAGGTTTAAAAAAATGCCCTATATTTGCATATACCCTACTCCATGGAGTAAAAATAAGTGCTCACGCCTTATTTATAGCTTTCATTAGATCAATAATTCAGCAGTAACTTTTTTTTATCTTAAATTACGTTCAATCATAAATTCATAACAAATTGTTTGAAATATTATTCTGCTTTTTATTCCTGTTTTTAAGATTAATACTAAATTCTTGGAAATTGGAATAAATTGTTTACTCTGAAAAAAAAAATCACAACAGTATGAAAGAATTTATGAGAGCAAAGGAAAAAATGAGTTGAAGCATTACGAAAAGAACGTCATTTTCCCTGTCCTTGAGAAAAACCTAGTGAGGGAGAGAAAAAGAGAGGTCGCCGGAAATAGAAATAAATTATTGTAAACTTATGGGCTTTTTATTTTAACAAAGATTAATGGAGACCATCATGGCCTGTATGGGTAGATGTGTGTGAGTATGAGTGTATGAGTATATGTATGTACACACCACACCATGGCATACTCTCAATTAACTTTCCCTTTCCTTCCTTCCTTCCTTACTCTCTCTCTCTCTCTCTCTCTCTCTCTCTCTCCTCCTTTTTATCTATTTATATCTTCATTTCCTCCTTTTTTTCTCTCTTTAGTCTCTACCTATCCACACAATTCTTCTTCTCTCTCTCCCCCCCTCTCTCACTCACTCAATCACTCTCTCTCTCTCTCTCACTTTCTCTCACTCTCTCTCACTCACTCTCTCTCACTCTCTCTCTCACTCTCTCTCTCACTCTCTCTCTCACTCTCTCTCTCACTCTCTCTCTCACTCTCTCTCTCACTCTCTCTCACTGTCTCTCACTCTCTCTCTCTTCCTTCACTCTTTATCTTCCTATACGGCAGACGTACCCAAACATTTCTTCCTCTCTATTCCTCCTTTACCTCTTTTTTCTCTTATTTCTTTTTACTAGCAAATACAGGGAGACATGGTCATGAAAATATAACTTGATAACTATGTTTCGTGTGACAAAAGAAATTTAGAAAAATTGTCAAAAGACACTTGGCAGTTCTGTTTTTGTGGAATGACCTCAAACCATTTGCAAAAGAAGTGCGCACTTTTTCACAATACGAGTTTTAATAGTATGCAGTGACTCACTTGGTATAAAATATTGTTATTTTTGTTGAAAATAGAAAGTTAGTCAGTGCACACTTGCACAGCAGGAGTTACGTGTTGAGGACAGATATTGCAGTTCTGACAGGAGATATTGCAGTCCTGACCGGAGATATTGCAGTTATGACAGGAGTATTTAGCCTCTGGTGTTAAAAACAAAAATCGCACTGTGTAATACGATACACGTTTTTTACATGATTTTTTCCTCTAAAATAAATAAGTTTCAAACGCTCTAGCATGCCCTCAATAATATAGATTGAATATAATAGTACGATTGCTCTTTCTTTGTGTTATTATGTCACAATTTTAGTGGGTCGAGTAGAATCATAGGAATTTTTAGCATTTTAATATAGGTACAATATGCCTGTATTTTTTCCACTGGTCGCTTCTCACATCAATGCAGCTATTTATTTTTCCTCACGAGGTATGAGTGGACCCCAAACATCCAAGTACAGAGCAGAAAAATCCTGACCCGCTGGGGATCGAACCCAGGTCACCATGCGTGCAGTGCCTACTACACTCATTCGGCCACGGTCAGCACTGTTACTTGAAACGTTTGAATTTTTCTCATAGAGGGCACTCCCGTTATCAGGATTTTTTTTGTATATATTTTTTAGCTGTCGGAAAAAACGTTGGAAACTCCCTTAAAATGACATTTTTTAATATGTCGCTGTGCCTGGCAGCTATGTTACATTTATGAACTTGTATAACAGTGGACGCTTGTTTTGAGAGTAGGGGTACAACGAGATCAAAAGGGAAAATAATATTTCTGACAAGGTCACAGGTACAGCAAAAGGGAATAATAAAATAATTCAATAATACAAACAAGTTTACGAGTTAAACAAATCTAATGGTTATCTCCAGTTAGATAAAGAGAAGATGAAAATTTACTCGCACAAAGTATCTGCGTAATAGCTACATCACAATTATTATTACTATATTATTATGTCCTGTATTTCACGTACTCTACATGCATAAGTAATTCCAAAGCTGCAAATATACTTTTATTATTATAATAGCGTGTAGGGTTGACAGCGGAGTAGCCTGTGCTTTGATGTTTGAGTAGCACGCCGACAGGAACCCTTGTACTTGTGCTTTCCATTTGCAAGCCTGACAAGCTCTCTTCTGGGTGTTAAACTCGTCTAAGCGCAATGATACTCCGAACCAGAAAGTTATCTCTTCTCTGCAAGTTGTCTGTTCCTATTGCCTGCAGGTCTCTCCTTCTCACTCCTTCTCTCTTTCCTCGAATTACAGGATATTAATTTTCTTCGACAGAAACTCAATTAAACCAATATAGTAGTAGAAAATCCATTACCAAAGTTGAGAGCTCAAAAGAGCTCTTTCTCTTCTCAAGTATGTTTTTGCCATGAAAATAATATTCAGCTTTTCCCAGGAAGTTATTTACCGTGAACTTTCTGCAGCAAAGTGCACCGAGCAACATTTCTTGCGAAAGTTTAATCTCCTAAACTTAGAGATAGACATAATAGTGTACTTAAAGTAGACGTATACATAGATAGGTCTTTATTATCATCAAGGCGTTGCATTCTTTCCATACAACTTAAAGGTTTTATGGTAAGAGAATTCTTTCATAGACACAACCCATATCTAAGTATGACAATGACACTGACAGCACCCTATTATTCTGTGATAATGAGGTCTCATATGTGTAGATGTCTCACTCAGTCTAACAATCACAAAACAATTCAAAAACTGATTCTATTAAGTAGTGGTGATTTTAACAGTGTGTAAAGGAACATAATATTTTCGCACGATAAATAATAAATTACAGTATAGGGAGAAAGGGCGCGATTATACGGTCTTTGACAATGTCTGCCATCCAATGATCAATAAGGAAAAGCTCAAAGATTTTTATAATCTGAAATAACAGAATTGACTATAACCTAGGTCCATAATAAGTTTAAAAGTTGTTTTAGATTTACTTCCTGCTCTCATCCTAACGATCTCCTGCATACACTAACAGCTATATTCACCAAACTTTCAGTCTACATCCTCAACTCTGCCTACAGTCATCTTATGTTCCTGTCTTCCTGTTACATTCTAACAGGATCTAACAGCCTTCTCTCTCTCTCTCTCTCTCTCTCCTCTCTCTCTCTCTCTCTCTCTCTCTCTCTTTACTCTCTCTCTCTCTCTCTCTCTCTCTCTCTCTCTCTCTCTCCTCTCTCTCTCTCTCTCTCTCTCTCCTCTCTCTCTCTCTCTCTTTCTTTCTTTTTCTTTTTTTTTTCTTTGTTTATTTGTTTCTCTTCTTCTTTCTTTTTCTTTATTTGATTATTTCTTTCTTTATTATTTTTTCTTTCCTTTTTTTATTTTTTTCTTTCTTTCTCTTTCTTTCTTTCTCTTTCTCTCTTTCTCTCTTTCTTTCTAACTCTTTTTCTTTCTAACTCGTATTTCCTCTTTATTTAAAACTATGAGCACAAGTTTATTCTCGTTGTTTTGTGTGTCAAGATTTACAGTTGTGTTTTTTCCCTCGCTATTCGCAATTTTCCCTTCTGATCCTCCAGTACCTCTTCCCTCCACCGCTTTTCTATATTATCCCTCCGCTATTTCTTCTCTTTTCACACTCCATCTCTCTTATCCTTTCTATATTTTTCTCCCGCCATTCCGAAGTCTCTCTCTTTCTCTGTCTTTCTCTCTCCCTCGCTCACTTCTTCATGTTTCCTAACAGTCATATCTCTCTTTCTCCCTTTTTTTCTCACTCAATTTTTCTCTCTCTCCCTCTCGTTTTTTTTCGCTCTCTCTCTCCGTCAATTTCCCAAGTCTTCAATCACTATTTATTATTTCAAAAGACTAACTTATTAACATAAATAATGATTTTTGATTTTATTTTTAAGTTGTTGTAATCAATGGATCAATGGCTCAGAAGTACAATGTATGATTAAACAAACTTATATTTATTACACAGAATAAAATTATACGATTATGTGTACAAACAGGGACTGAACTTTCGCTAAGAGTATGTGTTTACTGTATACATATGGTAGAAAAACTCACATTTCCTCATTAATTTGTCAGCTATCCCGAGGGAATAACAGAGGGGGTTGGAAGCACAAGGACAAGACAAATTAAAGAAAAATAACGAGGAGACAAGAGAACAGAAAGCAAATCATAACTTACGAAACGAGAAATAAAGAATTTCTTCTTCCTTTTGTACACGGACATTTCTACAGCTATTTTTTATTATCAAATTATCGTTTTGCAGGGAAATAGTACTTTAATTTTTAACATTATGGATACCACTTTATACCGCGGGGAGAAATATATCTTCATCGCTTTTTAAAATATGATATGTTAACTAAAAAAGTAAAACACGTCTTCGGTAGAATATTTTTTTCTAATGAAAGAGCTATACGTTTCAACACACTTTTTGTTTTGCTGTTTTGCTTATGTACCTAGTCAGCTAGTCACCGTCACCGAGTGGTGTAGCAAACTAGGCTTGCAAGCACGGAGACTTGGTTCGAATCACCGCCACGGCAAGAAAATATTCTACTCTGTACTTTGGATTATCGGGGTCCACTCATAACTTGTGAGGAAAAATGAGTAATTACTTGTATGGAGTAACGTTCGGTGGCGGCTATACTATTATTATTATTTTTTTTTTTTTTTAAGATGAGTGTTTCACAGCTGTTTTTATTTCGTAGCCATGAAACAGGAGCTACTGTAGACGCTTGTGATCCGTGTTGTAGCCTGCCCATCCCGTAGTATGCCTCCCCTCTGATGGGCGAGAAGTGACACAATACTTCCCAATTAGGTGCTGGGTCAACACGAGCGCACTGGAAGGTATCCCTTACAAACAATTGTAACCAAATTAAGAATACAAATATTATCTAAAAGGATTAACAAAGACACTCACGCTGAATATTGAGGAGCCAGGAATCACTCAGGGGTTTCTCCAGGAGGGGGGAGTCCACGCGACACTCCAGGCTCTTCCCTGAGTCATCAATAGAGGGGCGGTACCTCAGCGTGCTGATGGTCTTGTTCTTATCCTCGCTCTCCTGGAACAGAAGATATCAGTGAGTTAGTTAATCACATATTTGTGTTAATCACTTTCGTGATATCACAACTACTCAAACTGGATTTACTTTTATCTACGCTGAAACCGTGATTTGAACCACCGTGTAAAAGAGAACAATTTTATTCTATCACAATAAAAAAAAAAAAAAAAAAAAAAAATTCTAGGTCTAAATTACCTCTCTATAAGGGAAAGTCTCCTAACCTCTTTACAACAACCCTAGAAGTCATGTTCCGTAATACAAATCTAGATGGAGGGGTAAATATTGATGGAGAAGAATTGAATATTTTATTGTTTGCGGACGACATAGTTTTGATCTCACACGAACCTGAGATGCTAGAAAAAATGCTTCTATCAATCCACACAGAAGCTTCAAAAGTTGGCCTTCAAATACACCCTGGGAAGACAGAATGGATGAAGAACAGTCACCGCAAAGAATACAATATTCAATTAAACAACACCACTATAAAGGAAGTAAAACAATATAAATATCTTGGACAATTGCTAAACGTAAATAATGACATAACCGAAGAGCTTAAAAACAGAAAGAAATCAGCAAGGTTAGGATACAATAAAATAAAAGATATACTGAAAGATAAAAATATAGACATGAAATATAAAGCAGAGTTATTTAACTCACACATCCTACCAGCCATTTCATATGCCAGTGAGACATGGAGTACGACCAAACAAGAAGAAGAAGGTCTCAGAGTGACACAAAGAGCGATAGAGAGGAGAATGTGTAACATCAGTTTAAAAGAACATATAAGAAATATAGAAATAAGATCAAGAACCAAAGTAAAAGATGTTGTAGAACAAGTATATGAAAGTAAAAGAAGATGGATAATAGATGGTCGAGAAGAGTGACGGAATGGTACCCTAGAGACAGGAAGAGAGGAAGAGGAAAACCAGCAACAAGATGGGTAGACCCGATAAGAAAATTAGAAGGAAACCTATGGATGAGAAAAGCACAAGATAGAGAGGGTTGGCGACTTTGCGATCTGCAACAATGGAGGAACACTTCAAATGTTGATATCACGGATCCATCATGGTGATCAAGGTGATCAAAAAGGGAAAGTAGCCTCTTTATAAGAGAAACCTGTATAAAAGAGAACAAATCCTAGGTCTAAGTTACCTCTGTATAAGGGAAAGTAACCTCTTTATAAGAGAAACCTGGATATAAGAGAAAATATTTCCGGTCCCTTGAGTTCTCTTAGGTCCAGGTTTTTTCTTATTGTAATGTTTAACTGAAACCTCAAAAACCATGTGGATAGATGCATGTTTTTACTTGTGAAAGAATGACTAAATAAGACAAAAACACTGTATAAAATTTGTATAAAATATAAAACTGGTAAAAAGAGAGAAGAGACTGACGCTCTTTCTTCTGCACCAGAGCTCATCTTCTTTTTTCTCATTGCGAAGTAAAAGTTTTTGCACTTTCTGTTTTGTTCTGGTTTTTGTTCTGAGCTGGGCAATAATTCATTGGGTTGAAACCTCCAGAGAGGCAAAAGCCCATCCGGTGTCTCTGTAGCGTTACCATTGAAATGTACTTACCGTTCCCGAACTGCCAATAGTTGGGAAACAAAAGTTTCCTTTGGACAGGAAACGGAATAAGAAGAAATGTAGGACTAGGCTTGTGAGATGCACAATGTAAAACGGTTGTCAAACACAGAACAGAGAGAGAGGGTAGTACCTACACTTGGTAGACAACTCTTTCTTCGTGTCAATCTAAACATGTATGTGTGCAAAACAAGTTCTGATTTTCAGTCCGTTTAATTTTTTTTTTTTTTTTTTTCTTATTCTTTCAAGAATTGGAATTCCTGTGAAAGTTGAGCCGAAAAAATACAAAAAAGAAGATTAATTGTGAGGCAAGATTCACTAAGTAGATTATTTAATGTGGTCGTATGTTTCAACCGATCATCTTAACTCTAGCTATATTTGAGAGAAAAAAAGTCTCATTAAAAACTATTTGTTATGTCCTATTGTTAATGGGTGTTACCTGTTACGCATTAAATTACGAACAGATGATCAAAGTGAATAGAACGCCAGTAGCCGCTTATCTAGTACAAACATCACGTGCTATCAAGAGAACTTGAAAATCCCATGGACCATCCAGCAAAGCAATAAGCACAAACAAAGGATACTTTGAGGTTTTCAGTATACAAGTCCAGACCAAGCCGCTCCATTTAAAATTATACCTTTTCCTAGCATAGACACTGTACAGTGTACAGGATGGACAGAAGCTTTCACTAACGGACCACACGAAAGTGCATACATTATTCACCATATCCTTAAAAAAGATGTATTACATCATTAATCTCTTTATCTGTGAAATAACAAGACCTGGGAATCTGTAGTTGTGACAAAAAAAATCTTGGTGATGTCTAAATCCCTCGATAATAATAAAGGATTTGTCTGTAGGGCAAAGATAAGTCTATCCAAATGCAAAGAACATATAGCAACTTCGACCATGTTTTGGAAATTATCTAGTTCAAATATTAATAATATTATCAAAGAATATATACTAAACTATAAAAATGATTCACATTAAATTTAGAAAAATGCGTTTTTCTTGCTTACATTGCGCATTGCATACATGCGAATTTACAAGGCGTTCATACATAATTCTTCCTTGGTATCTAGTCATCATAGGTGTAGTGTGAATGTGTTTAAATATAATCTACCTAGATTTTTTGTAACATTTAACTCACATATTCTACAAACAAGAGTTAATGTAACGTGGACCTTACATAATTATTTGTGTCCCCTCAAATTCTTATCATATATTATCCATTCAGGGATTTATGAAATATGGAGAAAAAAGATGAACATAATTATTTTGATTATAATTCATGTCACCCCGTATGGTTTCTAGTTTCTATTCATAAGCATAAACACAGGAGGGTGTACCGAGTACTGCTACCCGAGTAATGGCGAGTGAGTTAACGAAATGAATAACGGCAACTCATCTTTCACTCGAACAGTTTTAGCCCACATTAACTTTTCACAGAACAATATGTGCTCTAGAGTAGAGAGGCTTTAGAAATTCTCTTGCTGGAGCAAGCGGACAGGAATATGGTTAGTGTGCAGCAATTTGTATGGGAACTGCAGCTCACACTAATGGAGCTACGAGTTCTTCTGACCATTATAATAAAGGCATGCAAAACAGAATAGGTAAGGAGGCGGCAAACACATTTTATTTCCATCACAAGTATGGTTATAATGGGATATTATACGAAAATAAATGATCTCCTTTTCTGAAGACAAGTATGTATTCAGAAATTACCATCATCTCGTGAACACATTTCAAAGCTATGTTGCGAGGTGAAAGGCCCATTGATCGACAAGGATTGGAACCTACATTCTGAGGATTCTCAATCTAGTTACAATAATTTTAAAAAGAGATCTTCCTGAGATATTATTAGTGAATCGTTTTTCAACAGAAGAACAGAGCACGTGTATTTATAAAGATCTTGTTATAGAAAGCTGTGCAGTGGCACCTTGGCCACCCACGTCTTTTGATACACCCTGTATAGGTAATGCTTAACGACCGGACAATCTTGATAAGAGAACTCTTGGCCCATGTATGTTTGGCCTTGGCCCATGTTCAGTAAATATTTTCCTAGGTATAGTATTTATTCGTATAGTAGATTTTATTTTTTTCTTCGTCTCAATGTGTGAAATCGTGTATTGTTTAAATGTTCACATCAGAAAATGATCAATCGCGACATTAAACCCTACGAGCTTCCAGCATGTTGTTATTTTATATCTTATTTTGAAATAAAGTTCCAAAGTTGTTGGAAGATATAACACCAATGTCTCATTCAACACTAATAACATCAAGGACGGCTAAATAGATAGCGACAGCAAGAGGAGACACAAAGTCTTTCCATTGTTCAGTCGGATAAAAAAGAGGAAAGGGGATATTTACCCCGCCATTATCTGTCTAATTTTTGACACTTTTTCCCTTTACCCTCGACTTGCTAAGTCTCCGAGGTTATAACTCGCTCGAGCCTTCATCGGCTTTTGTAGACGAGTAGACCTGACAGTTTAACAATATTTATTTTTCATTTAAAATTTTTTGGAAATCGAGAACTGAAAACAGCCAGGGCTGCTTGGTGAGTTGTAGCATTGGCATGAACATTTCCACAGCACAACGAGGAGTTCGGATTACAGCTACAATTAACACAATGAAAGTTAATATTATGTAGCTATTTTTTTAAAGCTAGTTCTGCCCAGGTACCGCTTTCGCATTACTTCAGGACACATTTCTTTTACCCATGCCCTTCCGGAGACGGAAAAACTCGGTCAAAATTTTACGCTCCGACCGGGATTCTAACCTGCAACCGCTGGGTCAGTAACCAATACTCTTTATCACGGAGGTCGACAATATGTAGTTATCAGCCAACCCTTTTTGAATGGTATTACGAAAAGAAGGAGAAATATAAAGGCAATTCTAGCAGGGTATCAATTCTGGGTTAATTAGTAAAAAAGATTTTAGACTACATTTTTAATGTGAATTTCGACAGACAAAAGTCAAACTACCGTCTTATATTATTTTATTGTATGGATGTTCTTTTCAGATCTTACTAAGAACTCGTAGCAATCACTGTTTATAAAAATAGTTGAAATAACAGAATACAAACTAAAAACATTTTTTATTCGCAAAAGACCTCGTTTGCTATACGAATCCCATTAAAAAAAAAAAAACATAAAATGTACATGTGGTTTTATTTTATTTCTCATTATACATAGTATCTACGTTCAACAAAATTCAGAAAAAAATCCATTGAAAATACAGCATTGCTTTTATTAATTCCATATTCTCAGAAAAAGTCAACACATCAGTTTACATTTTTCATTTGGTTTTAATAGTTTTTTCGCATGAAAAAACCTCACCTATATATAATGTTAAATGAAATTAGCTTTTCCCAATTAACATTTAAACACAGGGGTTCGTTCCGTATTAGATTTGCAGTATTTTTAATCAATGTAAACATTTCCACAAAGAACCCTCCTCAAAATAGTACAGGATGTTAGAGCAGTCGCTGCCCTTTCATGTTTTCACATTGTATTAAGTACGGAGAAACAATAACTACCTTGGCCATGAGTTAGCCCACTCTACAATTTTTCATGAACATAACAAAAAACTACTCATTTATACTATTTTCATTAAAACAATTATATGAATTAGGTATATATCTCTCCTACCTTCATTAAATTTAAAGTTTAATCGCAGTGCCTGAGTAAGTGCTGGGTTTGCTAAAGTCCCGGAAACTTGTGCGAGCTACATATGCATATATTAGATCCCAAAAAACTGCGAAATTGGTTGGGTGACACTAGTTTTTTTGGGTATTGCGTTGAATCTTTTCTGCAAATAAACTAGATAAATAATATTAATTTGTATTATAATCAAAAAAACTGAATTTTACCTACATAATTATGTATATGACAGATTTAATCAACTCTACTATATTCTGTATTATATGTACTATGTTTGATCTCAAAGCTATGTTCGTCTTTTGTCCTATTTTCAAATGTACCTGTGTTTCAAATTCTTTAGAATAAAGAACACATAAAGAATTATTTGAAGACCTTGACTTGTTCATAATCTCAGGTATGCCCCCCCCCCCCCCCTTATATCTGTTCACCAAAGAGTTTTCCTCAAGGAATACAAAGAAACTTGTAAAGTGACTCGGAACTTGCAAGGAACTTGCACGCGCTGTCAACATGAGAATGCGAGTCTACCACCGACGTGTGGTAAGTGGTGAGCTTCTGGGATCCGGGCTCTGTTTCAAAAATAGACCTTCTCCGTGTTCTTGCAGAAGGGATAGTATGCATGTGAATACCAGGCACACCGTTAGAAAGTTGGCCTGATTCATGAGGATTTGATTGACGATTTAATTGGAGAATATTTTTGACAACATTTGACTAAAACGCGTACTGAAACTTAAAAGAATAAAATCACCACATAACACCATCACATCACATCTATGAGATGACAAGGAATAATTTTGTATGAACTCCTTGTAATTTCGTATGTATGCAATGCGCAATGTAAGCACGAAAAAGACATTTTCTAAACGTGAAAATTATAGGTACCTACCTATTTAAAAAAAAATAGTTTTTATTAAATAACAGATTTCATAGAGTCTTTCAATTGCAATTGAAGAGTACCAACACCCTTGTACTTGTGGCCGCGTATTATTGGGACGCCCTGTAAAATTGTACTTCCTGGTCAACACTCCCATAAAATATGAAAACAATTTTCATAAAATTTTGCGTGTAATTCAAAACGAGAAATTGTTTTCCGGAGAAAAAATAGCACCAAAATCAACAAAGAACAAAAACCTCAATATATTTCATCCTTTGTGAAAACCTTCTCTGAACAAACCTCAAAAATGAAAATTTCAAGAATGGGTTTTATCAGATTAACTATGAGTATTGAAGGTAGAATTATTTATTTTGTAATACGAAAAGGTATTTATAGATAAACATAATATAATATGAATACGTACATAAAACATAAATATTATGAATACGTGTTATCATACAGGATAATAAATTTTACAGCATTATCATTCAGCTGTAATCTGGAAACAAATTCAAGCACATGTATGATGTACGTAGTTTTAGAAAGGTGGCTAATTTTTCTTCTGGTGGAAGAATCTATGTTGAATTTTGAAACCAATTCCTTTTAATGGAGATAAAAGCCAGACAGCAAGGTTATTGTTGTAAATATGTAAATAGTAAAATATTTTAATGAATAAAAAAATCTCTCTACTCTGTGTTGTTGCATAATAGAAATCACTGGTTGACAAAAACAGAAAATTTGGTCTTTTCGGTTTAACGTCGCATCCAACTGAGCGGTCACATCACGACTGAAGTTTTACCATCCATGCAAAAGAAACTCACAAACCAGCTACTCAAATTAAACTCACCCAACCTATGTGGGGCCGGAAATAGCCAGGATCAATAGGGTTCGAATGTTCAACCCATCCAAGTGCTAACCTCGCTAGACGTTGTTTAACTTCAGTAACAGAACGAGAACTGGTGTATTCAACGTGCCATCGACGGTGGCAAATTTTGGTATAGAAAATTTCTCAATTGTTTCAAGCAATTTATGTCAAAAAATATGGATTTAAAGCTATTGTATAACCTGTATGTAGGCTTGCAGGTCTTGCATGAATTTGTGGACCTGGTGCATGGAAAAAACCCTCTATATTGGCATAATGGGACTACCTGTCTTGCGCTGACAGTCTAAATAAAGCACTACTTATACTTATACTTATACTTATATGTAGGAGAAGTATTACTGCTAAGTGCTACGTTGTTGATTTATTTGGATATAACGTCGCTTTCAAGGGTTTTACCCACCAACCACCATTCGTTGGACAAACAACCCAGATACTCAAATTAACCTCACCCAGCCTAGACTTTACCATTCTTCTCCAGAGGTGCAGTCACACCGCTCTGCTGTAGTGCTGACTTGATTGGGGTCCAGTTAACTCTAGTTGAGTCAGCACTATGTATGTGAGAGAGAGATAAAAGGGGAGGGAGAGAGAGGGAGGGAGGGAGAGAAAGAGAGGAGAGGAAGGGAGAGAGAGAGAGGAGAGGAAGGGAGAGAGAGGAGAGGAAGGGGGAGAGAGAGAGAGAGAGGAAGGGAGATAGTGAAGGAAAGAGAGAGGGAGGAAGGGGGGAGAGGGAGGGAAAGAGAGAAGGAGTGAGGAAGAGAGGGAGGGAGGGAAAGAGAGAGGGAGGGAAAGAGAGAGGGAGGGAAAGAGAGAGGGAGGGAAAGAGAGAGGGAGTGAGCAAGAGAGGGAGGGAGGGAGAGATAACGGGAGACTGCAAGGGATGTTTCATATAAATGAGGTAGTGAGAGTTATGGTTATGGCTGCTATGAAGAAGTATTAGGGAAGAAATTATATAAACCTCTTTTCGGTAATTTAGCAAGGCCTAGCTTTGAGTACCAACAATCCAACATATACTATCTATAAATATAGAATGACAATGCATTAGGTATTTACTGTAGGTATTTAAAAGTTACCTGAATTTTAAAATACCTAACAAATTTAAAAAAAATATTTTTAAAAAAGTCAGTTTTAAGTGCATAATTTCAACACAACTAAACACTGGACATGGAAGGTGCCCAGAACAATAGTTCTGGGCCATATCAATCCTTCCAACACCATGATATCATACATGGACTCGGAAAGAAAGTATTTATCACAGGTGTATATGTATAATATATAATTACTATGTAAATTCAATTCAAATGGTCATATATGTATTATGTAGACATGCATAAATGTTTTCAAACAACATTTTGCTGAGCATTGGTTGCTGACCCGGAGTTTGCGGGTTCGAATTCCGACCGGAGTGGAAAATTTTAACCGTGTTCTTCCTTCCGAAATGGTATGGATGTAAAGATAATGTGCACTGAAGAAATGTAAAATAGGCTCCGGGGCACAACTACCTTTCTATAAAGAAAAAAAAAACATAAATATGAAAATATTGTGGTTGACAGTTGAATTTCAAAGGAAAATGGATTTCACAAAACTCAATACCGTATAAAATTAAAGTCCCTTTTAGGTCCTCCATGAAACTGAAAACACCATAAGAGACCGTCCCCTTAACACCGGGCTTACACTGCACGAAAGTAATTCACAGGGACTGGAAGGGAGGCGCAATATGAACAATAGACCAGGCGGGGCACATGTTGAGTGGGTAATTTATTACGAGCGTAATTATGTGCAGCACTCAATAATTTACATGAAATATGATTTTATGATCTCTTCCAGCAAACGGAAATTTAATATTTTGTTTGAAACCCTTCTCGAAATAATAATTAATCGTCCGAGGTGATTAAAGTATTTTATTCATTAAATTCATACCTCGTGGTTACTCGTGACAAGTGGGAGTCCAATACCTACCGTAGTGACAAGTTAGTACAAGTACATATATCCATGTGTTCGACTGTATAGTATAGTAGTGCTTTATTTACTTATCAGTACGTATCAGTTTACGTATCAGTACTGTACCTATCAGTATAAATAGAAAAGGGAAAGTCTAATTTCAGCGACCTACTCAGTAGTATTTGGTAGGCGGTAGGAGATTCAAAGGATCTCCAAAGTCTTTCTTGTATTGGAAGCGATAGTAACTAATTATCACGTTGTATTAGGAAAACCTCACATTGATCCTAGATTAGAAAGGGTTACAGGATAGGTCAGGCAGGGTTATTGAAATATTCCATTAGATACTACCTAGCATAACCAAGGGTGTTAACTACCAGAAGGTAGGCAGAAATTGGACTCACCCCTGCTAAATGTCAAATGGATCAGAATCAGAACAGTGTTCGGATTACTCTACATTGGCAGTCAGGTGGTGAAGGCGCTAGTCTGGTAATCCAGCTAGCGTAGAGATCCGTGGGTTCGAACCCCACCTAGTGTATAAACTTTTGTTCATAAATTTGAGTATGTTACCACATAATAATAAGACTGAGGGTTAGGTGGTAGTATATGCTCTAAGCATTAACCTCGCCTCGTGGTTACCTCTCACGAAAGAGTAGTATGTATTATAATTACGAAACAAGTTTTTACATTGACTTACTATAACAAAAACTGTGACTTAAAAGAATAAGGTCTTATATAAAGAGAACGAACTGACCTCAGTAGCTTGATCGATAAGGCGACGGACTTGTAACCTCTCCAGGTCGGTGGTTCAAATCCCGGTATCAGCGTAGACTTAGTAAAGCGAGTTTGAGTAGATGTGATATCACGAAAGTGAGTAACACAAATATGATAACTTAACTTTATATAACTTACTAGCCGTTTGCCCATGCTTTGCAACGGGACTAAATTTCAAATTTACTAAGGCATGGCCATACTGCTGGACAGCAATGCCTTTTTGAACTTTTTATAATTTTTCTGGACAAAGCGATAATGGTTTTAGGGGGGTCAATTCTGAGACATTTTTCGCTATCTCTTACCGTTTTGGCTAAACAACTCCGGACAAACAAACATAGGTAGGTAGTCCTTTTTTCTGTTTTATATATAGATATAAAGAGAACGAAAGGTAAACCACTCACCACGTAGGAGGAGTTGAAGAGCTGGGTGGCACCGCACCACCAGGTAATGTCGGGGGTGGGGCGGGCGCCCACCACCTCACACCGGAAGTCATGGGCGCTCTCCGCGGAGAAGGGGACATTCTGGTCCAGTAGCTTGATCCACAGGGGCTTCACTGGAACAGGAGGGGGGAGGGGCCAGTTAGTAATATGTGGATTACAAAACAATTGTAAATAAAAATTTATATTGATCTTTATTTTTATGTTTTGTACATACTTCTAAGTTTTTTTTTTAAATTTATTGTTATTCATTTTTTGTTGATGATTTTTTTTTTAAATTAAGTGTAAAAAAAATAAAAAAATTTTTTTGTGGAAATGTAAGGACTTCAAGCATTCAAGTACAGAACAGAACAGCCCTACCACACAAAATGATCTAACCAAATTATAAAATCTGAGCGGCCTCAAGGCCGTACTTAGGGGGGGCGGAGTCAGGATTGCCTGGACACCCCCGCCCCCAAAAAATAGCAAAGAATGCATGAGTTACTGAAGCAAGTTTTTATCTGTTGCATGATAGTCTTCGCTTTCTAAACTTTCATTTATGTTGTTACATGAATTTCTAATTTTAATTTATGGTCCCACCAGCAAAAAAACCTGGCGATGGCTTTGAGGGGCCTAAACAGAATCCCGAAAATCGACTATATCTTTGTGTAGGTACTGAGTTCTAGGTTCTAGGGCATCGTTGTGGTTGCCTACGAAGTAAAAACTGATTTATAGATAGGTAACTTGTAAGTACAAGAAGTGTTAAAGGCTCTCTCAAAAATGAACATAGATATTCCGCAAGTTTTCCCTTTCGATTTAAATCAGAACAGTTCCTTTTTCACATTATCTCTTTATCTCTCCAGGATTTCAGAACTCTGGACGTTACAGGAATTATGTTGAGGTGTGGATCCAGAACAGGAAGGGACAGTAATAACCACTTTCCTGGGGCGAGGTATTAGCGGAGGATACGATAAGGCTTTTGGGGGGAACATTCTCTTAGCAGTCGGTTTTCTTCTCCTAGAGGTAATTATTTTTATTGTAGATACTATAATTTTTTAATTTGTTTGCATTAATAATTGTACATAAAAGGTGACATATAATTACTACTACTACCCCAAACTAAGGGGATACAGTCCTCTCGTTTTGTGGGGTAGTAAAGGTAAATTTGATGGTATAATAATAAATAAATTTATATATAAGTCTGTCCCGGTAGCTCAGTGGTTAAGGCGGCACTATGTGAATCCAGAGGTTGTGGTTTCGAAACCCAGCTGAGACATGACAAGTTATCCTCGCATTTGGCATTTTTACCATATAATAATATGTCTTGGGCTTACTGCTGGAATAATGGGATTATAGTCCTTATCGGACAGTATAAATAAGGCGATATTATTATAATGAAAATTTTGGAGAGGGGTTTTTGGAAGAAAAACACATGTGTGAATCATCCTAAGAAGCCCACAGAATTTATTGCCTATTTTCTTTTGCGTAATTTACTTTTTGTAGTAGAAAAACTATCAACAAAATATAATCTTATTATTTCTTCTGGGCGAGTGTTCAGCTTGAGATGATTGAAGATAGTTCCGCCGGTTCAGTATCAATTGACATACATCTACATACCCCCTGTTGTCTATCAAAACTCGAATATTTAACTATAAAAGTTTAACTTAAAAAACTACTCAAATGTTTAGTATTCGTGGAAATACTGGATAGTGGACATACATTGAGTCAAATGGAAAAACAGGAAGTGGCTATATAATTTTGCAGGTGAGTGTAATTTAAATCTCCTCCCACGTAGAATATATATATATATATTTGTAGATCTGTCCTAGGACAGGTTTCAACTCGACGTTCTCCACTTTACTCGATCTTGGGCATCCTCCTTCATCTGTTCAAATGTTCTTCCATTCAGCATGTTCGTCAGCATTCCAAACCTTCTTCTTCCTCTTGATCTTCTCCCTTCCAGATTTCCTTCCATGATTATTCTCTGTAGACAATCTCTCCTCAGGATGTGACCCAGCCAGCTTCTTTTTCTGTTCTTGATAGTTCTCAGTATTTCTCTTTTCTCTCCAATTCTTCTCAATACTTCTTCATTTCTGACTTTATCTGACCACTTGATTCCTTCCAGTCTTCTCCACACCCACATCTCAAAACTCTCCAGATATCTCTCCTCTTTCTTTCTCATCGTCCACGTCTCTGCTCCATACAACACCACACTCCACACCTAACACTTTGCAAATCTCTTCCTCAGCCTCAGCGGTATCCTTTTTGCGATTAGTAAGTCTTTCACTTTCTCAAATGCTATCTTTCCCATTCCTATTCTGCTTCTGATTTCTTCTGTGCAACTTCCGTTTGATTTTATTAACCCCCCAAGATATCTAAAATTCTCTACTTGTTCAAGTTCTTGTCCTTCTAGTTCTAGATGTATTCTTCCTTCTCTTTTTCCAATCTTCATCACTTTGGTCTTGCTAGCATTGATCTTCATACCAAACCTTTTTCCTGCTTCATTGATGTTGTCAATCATATCCTGTAGAGCTTTTACTGATTTTGCGAGCACTGCTTGGTCATCTGCATATTTGAGGTTCTTCACATGTTTTTCGCCAACTTGTATTCCCGGTGTATCTCTTAACGCTTCTTCTAAAAGTTTTTCAGCGTACAAGTTAAAGAGTAATGGCGACGTAGAATAACATGGTCATAATAATAAAAAAAATGTCTGATACCAATGATTTGGTTCCACACCACTGGTGATGTTTTTCCTTGCCTGCCCCCCTTCCATCCCAAACAATCTAGCTACGTGTTCCTTGCATCTACATGCTGCTTGAATTTCAAATGAGCTTTCCGACTGGACATTACAGACGACTATTATCTAGATATCTGTGCTCTGGTCTACAAGGTATGAATATGGTAAAGTGGTATCAGTACACGAAATACAAGGTATGAATATATAATAATAATATATAGGTACTGAGTACCTCGTTTATTTGACAATAGATGTGTGATAATGTACATAAGTAAATTCTAAAAACTAGTATTGTCAGCTCCAGTCTTGTATATTTATTGACTTTGACTGACATAAAATACTTTGGTTACAATGAGATCTATATAAGGTTAATCAAAAGCAAAGTAGATTTAGGAAAAAAGAAATAAAAACCTAGCTAGATGTAATATTGGGATCTAAGGTGTTGTTGGACGGGGGGGGGGGGGTTAGGAGTTAGGAGTTAGGAGGAGGAGGGAGGAGGGAAAGGGAAAATAGGATTAGGGGGAGGGGTGGTTAGGAGAGCATAGATCTGTTTTGCACAACCATGTTGTGAATCACACGTTTGTATTTAATTTTTGGAGGTACAACATAGGTAAGTAATGGTTTCAGTACGTTAATGTTAGCTTTTTTCGTTTTCTTGAAGAAATTTATAGAGAGTTTGTGTACATAATTTTCTAAGTAGGGAGTTTTAGCAAGTGAGTGGAGGTCAGTGATTTTAGTGTACCTTCTTTTCTTCAGGGCTATTCGAAGGGCTCGGTTCTGTAGTACTTGTAGTGTCTTGTAGTTTGTTTTACAAGTAGTATTCCAGGCGGGGGCCGCGTATGTAATAATTGGACGAAGGCAAGATTTATACAAGGGAATTTTATTGGATGTACTTAATTTAGATTTGTAATTAAATACTGGGTAGAGGGAATTTAAACCGATAAAGAATTTTTTATGAATATGTTTCATGTGAGCAGAGTAGGTCAGTTTGGAGTCCAGGTATACGCCTAAGTATTTAACTTCCTGACTCCAGGTTACGTCTGAGTCAAAAACATGTATAGTTCTGGGGAGTATTGGTTTCCTGGGGAGTATTGGTTGCCTCGGTCTTGTCTGGGTTCACACGAATTTTCCACTTGTTAAAATATTTTGAGAATTTTTTTAGAGCAGTTTTTAAGTCTATTGAGTATGGTGTCAGGGCGCCAGGAGGAGGAATACAGGGCCGTGTCGTCGGCGTAGACAGCACTGTGCACATGTTTGTCTGTAGGTGCGTCGTGTGTGTAGAATATGTACTGCTTCGGGCCCAGCAAACTCCCCTGGGGTACGCCCCCTCTATTTTCCTCGCCCTGGACAGTACACATGGTCCGTAGTTCAGGGTTGTGTTTCTAGCAGGGTCAGTTAGGCTGTCTATTGGAATGAGATTGGTGTGACTGGAGTTAGGGGAGTCAATGCTTACGCGTAGCTGTCTATTTGAGAGATAGGAATAGAAGATGAAAATAAGGTATTTTGGGCATTTTTTCAAAATTAATTTATGAATAAGACCCGCGTGCCAGACGGTGTCGAAACATTTTTCTATATCAAGCATGATTAACCCTGTATGTTTTTTCAAATTAAAATTTGAGATGACATGATCTGCTATTCTCGCGATCTGTCCTACTGTCGATCTTTCCCGACGGAATCCGAACTGTTCGGGTGCAAGTATATTTTCTTTATCTAAGAACAGGTCAAACCGAGTAAGGATTACTTTTTCCGTCACAGGTATGAATATGGTAGAGCTGTACTGCATGGGTTTAGAAATATATTTATGATCTAAATGTTAGCAAGAGTCACCATCCAAGTTGACAACACTGTCAGATAGTGGCTTAGTAATAGGAGCCATGTCAGCTCGGTATACAAGGGCCTCTAAAAAAACACATGCAAATCGCAAATTGGACTCTACCTAAAAAAAATTACTGCATGACTTTCAAAATTCTTTAAAAAAAATGAACATTCTAGAATAATCTTTTTTGCTTTACAAATTTAATGTTTTGAATGTTTGTAAGTAGATAAAAAAAGAAACTTGGGACCTAACCACTATTAATTTCAAAGAAAACCCGTAGTCACAAAACGAGAGGAGAACTTGAACAAAAGAAAATGTAAAGTACCATTTGCTGAAACTCCATATAGCAGTTTTGATGTGGAAATCAAACAAGGAAAACAATCTCATGTCATTCTGATTTCGTATTGTTACTACTTCTGTGAATGAACTTTGTTGTGCTTCAAATTTCAATAAGTTAGTTCTTACTTCTTATCACTTTTCCGTAAGATATTGCCGAAATGATAAAGGTAAAAGTACAATGCGACAACAAACAAACAAACACACACACACACACACACACACACACACACAAGCTCAGGATTTAAGTATATTGTACAAATGAATAATATCAAGATATACATAATAAACTACACAGGTACTTAGCTTTAAAGATCATTCAAAGAATAAACCTCCTTTCAGAAGGCGCAGGAAACAATCCATTACTTTCCTTTCTATAGGATAAGGAAAGTAAAAAGCCACAACCAGCCTAGCTTGGCTGGGAACAACAAAGAACACGAGGAATGGAAATTGGCCCATTCGGAGGTTTAGTTTACTTACTTTATTATTTACTGACTTGTCTGCCCCGGTAGCTCAGTGGTAAAGGCGGTACTCTGTGAATCCAGAGGTCGCGGGTTTGAAACGCAGCCGGGACATGACAAGTTATCCTTCCACTTGGGATTTTTACCACATACATGATAAAAAGTCTTAGGCTTACTGCTGCAATAATGGGACTTGAAAAAAGTCCTAATCGGGCAGTATAAATAAGGCAATATTATATTATTACTTACCACTAGAAAATCGACAGTAGATTTATTAGACTATTAGAGCGTTCTTTGTTTAGCTTTGTTTTGTTTTTGTTTGTTTGTTTTTTGTTTTTTTTTTTTTTTTTTTTGACACAAAGGTAAAAATTTACTTCATTTTTTATATACAAACTCTTATAAACTATTTTTACCTGTTAAAGTTTTTCGCACAGTAGAAACAGAGAGGGCATTATGAGATTATTCAGATGGCGAGGAAATGTTAAAAAAGGTTGTGAAAGGCTCAAAGGCTGACAGAGAGAGCATGTATAGGAGGATTTTTAATGCTGTTAAAGCACCAACCAGGATTATAAATTTATTTGCATTCATTTGTGACTTTAATTTTCATCGTACCTAGATCCCATTACAGCGAACACTACTGGTTTGTTCCCATTTATTTCACAAGATAGGAGGGTTTTTTCATTAAAGCTCAGGAAGCGTGTGGTTACTTTACAAGTAAGCCTACTTTATATGTGACGCCGCAACATTATTCTCCGGGTATTGTGAATTCACTCTTACTTTGGAGCACGGTTTGGATGCTCTGAATGACACACCTTGGATCATCAGCATATAATTTATTATGTAATATGTACAACAGACTCGCTCAGATCCGACATTTTGACACCGCAAAAGTTTGTGTTCATGGCTGACTTCAAATTTAAAACGATAAAGCCACAAATTTAAAACTATACGCATCCTTGTTCTTTCCAAGTAAAGCTCATTTTTGAACAAAAAGTCAAAAAATCTTTTCACATAGGTTTTACCCGCTCGGGAAAACCATAAGACGAGCTCTGTCTCATACAGCTAATTAGAAGTACCTATGTATAGTTGTATACGTATATCATCCTTAGTAGGGTGTAGTGTAGGAACACAATATTTATGTTATGCGAGTGTATTAGAGTCTCTGAAGAAATTTGAACCCTGAAAACAGGGTTGGATTTATTATTAGTATTATTATATTATGTTTTATTAGGTAAGACAAAAATATATACAATAAAATACAATGAAATTATAAAGAAAAAATAAATAGATTGAACAAAAAAACAAGAACAAAAAAGAGAATAAAGCTAATGTCATATCTAAAGGGCGGGGTTATTATTGTCTGTGGCAATCTCTTCCACCTAACTCTTTTTATGAGTGATTCGACATAGAATGAGACCATGTATTTGTGCTTGACCACAAACATAGTAAAATATGCACGTATTTCCTTACTTCGTTAGTCCTGTCATTGGGAATGGGTATTGGGTATCCAGTCTATCCTGTAAATAATCAAAAGGTACAACTGTACAACTAGTCGAGTGTGGGTAACCAAAGCAGATGGTCGTAGACCCAGAGAGAAGACAAATACAATATGGAAAGATCAGGCAAGAAAAGATTTTGAAAAATTACTACTACGAGAAGAAGACGTCCAAGATAGATTCAAATGGAAGCAGGCTGTCAAGGAAGCTAAATACCAACTTGGGTATAGAATTGGTATAGCTTATCGATGACTATGACAGTATTCAGTAGTGCGCAAACACAATGGAGCCCCGCCCCCTAGACCCTAGTACCTACATCTTGATAAATGCGATTTTAGGGTACTTTTTTTTTATAGGAGGGTGTTTTACAGCCTTTTTTATTTCGTAGCCATGAAACAGGAGCTTGGTCAACACGAGCGCACCGGAACGTACCCCTTAAAAACAATTTGTAACCAAATTAAGATTACAATTTTTTGTCGTCACGGGGGATTGAACCCGGTACCTTCCGTGTGGGAAGCGAGTGCGCACTCGTGTTACCGGCACTACCCTAGGGTCTAAGGCTTCGTTGTGTTCGCGCACTAAGTAAGGCTAAAGTCTGGGCTGACCACTATAGCAAGACAGAGAAATTATGAACAAGTGTCTAGAGATAAAAAGCTTAGGTACAAGTCTGCGCTGACAAGGCCTTTGTTGTGTAGAGAGGACTGGTGATTGAGTGCTCTCCCTTGCTCACAACCACGCACACGGAATCTTAAGCACGAACGCACACTTGAGCCTGTCTCTTGACTCTCTTTCTCTAATTTAAGTGCTTCAAAACTCTTCGTTCACAAATTAAAGGAACAGAAAGCAGCCAAGAGTTTTACCTTTGTGGCATACGATTCAGTTATCTGAGTTCTCTCATTACAAATTTAATTTGTTTCAGATCTGAAGAATTGTTAGGTTATTCCACTATTTCCTGTAATAATCCCTTACAATTGCTTGTAAGGGATACCTTACGGTACGCTCGTGTTGACCCAGCACCTGATTGGGACGTATTTTTCTATTCAAAAGATCTACTCCACCCTCCTGTCAATGTGGCCAAACATTAACGGTACTCCACATACTATCCTATGTCTTACACACCAACATCCGCGCCTCTCTCCCTGCTCCCCTGGCACTGACAGACAGTAAAGAGAGGGTTGATTCTCTGCTCCAGTACCTGAGAGCTCTGAAACTTTACAATATGATTTAAATAACTAGGGAATCGATGCGAAAGACCTGTCTGTCAAAAAGGTTATAGCGCTTAAATTAAAAAAAAAATCCTCATAAAGAACCTCAGTCGTAATGCTAGTTTTCTCCTGTTAATTAGAACTTGAAAAAATTATGTTTCTGAGAGCTCACTTTCAACTAATAAGTTATCACAACTTTCGGTGAAAGAAAACATGAAATAATATTCCAACTTGAAAGAAAATATTTCCTGTATAACCACACCAACTTTGAAAAGTCACTTGGAAAAATAATGAACACTCAATATCTTGCCAAGTAAAACAACTCAAATCTTCAAGTACAAAGTATGAGAACTCAAAGGTAGTTAACGAGAAAAGAGAAATGCAAAAAGAGAAAGAAATTAGAGAAGAAAGATCAAGGAAAGAAAGTGGGAGCGATAGAGGGAAGACTACTGTAAGAAACTTTTTTACATAAAAAAAGAAAGGAAATATTATTTGCAGCTACAAGTTTATGTAGAGTATTAAAAAGGGGTGAATGAAGGCAATGTTGTACAGAATTTTTCATTTTTAATGTTGCGAATTCCCATAAGGGCTCTAAAATTTCAAAAATATTTTTGTAATTTAAATTTCTACGCGCGTAGGAGCGTAGATACTTCTTGGTAGATATTATTCAAATTAACTCACCTTAGAGGTTCTTTTTCCTTTCTAATAAAATTTAACAACGTTAGTAATGTATCCTCCCTGTAATTTATCTTAAAGGTTATAATTTCACGTAAATTACAATTATCATAATAAATTAACCTTTGAATACTATGTACACTAGATTTGAAATTAAATCTGTATATTCAACGTAATCTAGCAACATTCTAGAGAGGCGTAATAGTACTACATATAATAGGTAGGTACTTGTTTTGAGCCGACAACGACAACTCTGTAAGTTGTAAATATTTACGACAGCGAAAACTGTAAGACAACGTCAATAAATACTCTGTAAGAAGCACTGACATAATCGTAATATTAAATGTCATCTTCAATCTTCATAGATTGTAAGAGATTGCCTTTATGGGTTGGGTGGAAAGATTGCCATAGGCAATAATCCCGCCCTTTAGTTAAGACAAATGTATATAATTTGTTCATTTTTATCTTGTGTTATATTATTAATTATTGTTAATTTTATATTTAATTTTTACCATTATTTTTCTGTATATATTATGTTCTACTTATAAAGAGTTTCTAAATAAATAAATATATTTAACTTAATTTTCTAGTTGCATATTTTTGTTTGCTATGTAGGTACGATATTATTTTTTAACATCAGACCAATGCGTTAGAGGTTGTATACCCAAAGTCCAGATAATCCTACAGACCTGTTTTGGCAGGTAAATGTATCAAGTGTGATGATGTTTATTTTGAAGGCTACTAATTGAATAAAACCTTTAAGGACTTCTTCTACCCTCCTACTAAAATAAAAATGACTAACAGATCTTGTGCGCAATAAATTTACAACAAATTTATGATATAATATTATACCTGCTTCTCAAGTAATGAAAATAATAATAAGAAAAACTCTGTGAAAACGCTCCCTGGTAATAATCTTATTGTATTTTCAAATGAAATAAAATATACACTACCATTTATGGACACAATACTTCCTCGATATTTTCTGAGGTTTTTTTTTTACGAAATCACTTGTACTAAAATTCTCACCCGATTCTCACCAAATTTGTTTCTCTATATTTTAAATTCTACAAAAACTTCTGTAGCGGCAGAAACAAGAACTTATTTTTGATTTTGTAAAAAGTTTATTTGATCGGAATAGGGAGTATCATTCAACAAGATATACCTAATTAAGAAGTTAGAAGCCAGCCGCAAGTTCGAAGTTGATTAATATAAAATGGGAACATCCACAACACGTCTCCTATATGTGTAGATTTTTCCCAAATCTGTTCATTTGTTTCTGAAATTAAAATAAAAGATAGGCGCAAAACCAAAGTTGCTGAGGAGGTTACGACTTGCCCAGGAATATAATTTCTTTTTTTTTATAAATTTTTTTAATGAGAACATTTTTTACAAAAAGGAACACAATGCTTCCGATATCTTACATGTTCATGTTCTCGGAGGTAATATAAGCTGGGTGGAAGTGTAATAAAGACTGAAAATCATGTTTTATGAATCTACATTACGACTAGTGAGAGAGGACCCAGTCAAGCACCTAACGTAATAACTTGAGTTCGTATTTCCTTTATTTTTTTAAGACATAAGCCTCGGATTTTTGAAAAACCTTTCTTAAGCCTTATCAAGCTTTATATTGGAACATAGGATTTAATAAATTATTGATCTCAAGCATTATTAGGTGAGAATTCAATATTGTTTTTGGTTATTTTTCATATGACATAAAAAGAATAAGTTTCAACCGAAGGAGTTTTCCTCGTGAAAATTCTTGAGTTTTAATTTAATCCTTCGAAGCCAACATTGTACTTTGATGCTCAAGCTGACCGCACTTTTTAAAACATCACGCATTTTGTTCATGCAAATTCAAAGTTTCGAAATAGTTTCAGATGCAACTTTCATGCATATTATATTTAAGGCAACATTCTGGAATAAGGAAAACATTTCACAAGAGAGAATCCTATGAATAAATTTTCCGTTTCGGTTCAAAAATTCCGTCCTCCCTATGTAATGTCCCATCTTATTTTTCATTTAAACATTAATTTATCGGTACGCAGCCAACATCATAATCTGCGAATCTTGTTTATTTAAAGATGTCTGTATGCGATTGTGTTAAAAAGATAATAAACTGTAATTTATACTAACATTGGATTTATCTTATTTTTACTGAAAAAATATGCTTTGTTGACAGTACATTTCCTTTTTGAAATTGGAAAATTACATCACACATCCGGTGATAATAGAGTCAGTACATGAGAAGGTGATCAACGTGTTAAGGATGAGTAATAAGTATGATAGGTTATCCGCTTCTATAAAGAATTAATAGCATGTAACTTAGTTCAACAAAGTAATTAATGTTATAAAAATAAGTGACTTGTTTACAAAGTAACTTATTTTAATCCTCTGCTTCGACACATCATGCTGAAACTTAGTTGTGCATAACAAACTTTCGTCTCCTTTTTCCTGGAAATTTTCAGCAAGAAAACTGCATGTTTATCTTTCTCCGCTGTTCTGCGATATAACACGTTCAGATTATTTATACAAGGAGCGCGTATTAAAAATACTTGTTTCTGATGAACACGGTATGAATTTTTACATCTTCATTATAATCGTAAGCGGCTGTGACAGGCGACAGCGTTCTAGTTCTCAAGAAATAATCAACAAACAGACAAAACCGCAGTTAAAACACAAAAATAAACATAACATTCAATCAGGGCTTTATCACGTATTATAATTCGGCCTTTTTATACTCTTACTATCAATAATAGTAACTAAGCACCAGAAGCCGTGTTTTGAATAGTTACCACTGTCAGATGACTCCGTTCAGCGTTTTTCGTGTCAAATAAAACTAAAAACTAAGGGAGGACACAGGTGGCAAACTGCTTTCCATAAAACAGGTGCATTCTCATATTGTGCTCTCTACAATTCCGTCACGAGAACAATGGTACAGTACAGTGGCACCGTTTATCATACTAGTGTACGGGATATTGCGAACCCCCAACCCACGACTTGCAGACGCTAGACATGTGAACTTTTGACATTTCCTTCTCCCTTCATGTTGCACAACATATATGATGGCACCCCGTCGTGATGGAAGGTGGGGGCTCCGTTTTCTTTAATAGGTAGCGGAACTTTTAAGAGACATCTTGTTCATAGTATCTGGGAGGGGAGCATATCGTCAGGAAGAGTTGAGAACCCCGACTGATAAGGAGTAGAAAGCCAGGACGGGTAAGAAAGCCACACCGAGAGTAGGTAAGTCGGTAGACAATTGGCTAGAGTACGGCAATATATCAAACCAAACAATCGTTTTGCGGACATCGCCATGAAAAACAACTGCTGTGACAGCTTTCTGTATTGTTTAAGTTTACTGATTTGAGAACATTTAAGTTATGGAACTTGGTCAATTTTTGTGTTTAGTTCATACGAGTATACATTTGTAAATTTGTCACAGAGAATATTACCAACTCAGGACAACAGAACGGGAACCCCTTTATATTTATTTAAAAAAAAGAACAACTTTATAAAGTAAATGAGTAGTCACCGTGGCCGAGTGGGTAGCGAGCTAGACTTGCAAGCATGGTGACCTAAGGTCGAATCCCAAAGGTGCTGGAATTTTTCAGCCCTGTACTTTGGATGGTATAGGGCCCACTTCTTTAATGTGAGCAGCGACCAGTGGCGGAATTATGAGAAAAATAGAATATTAGGATATTAAGAAAAAAGAAAAATCCTATAATTTTGCACTGTACACTAAAATTGCAATGTATACGTATTATACGTACATGGTAACACAAAAATACACATTCATTTATTTACATGAATGTAAACAAAAAGAATGATTAGAATCCATAAGTGTTTTGTATCAGTTACTTTCGACATACAAAGTGGATATAGGGATGCTCATAAATGATCCAAAGTATCTGTGTGTACTCGCTTTGTTTTACGAGGGAATCCAGGAGAAAATCTTTTATACTAGAAGTATTACAAGATGGGTAATATTGATCATGTTATATACTATCAAGGGAAGCAGGGCGGGACATATCCAAACATATCAAGTGCTCGTTATCTTCAACTTGAGAGAGGGATAGAAAGAGAGAGAAAGTTCTATTTGTTTATGGAAACATCCAGGATTTTATATATGTTGAGAAGAAACAAAAAGAAGAGGAAGGAAAGATGAGTGGTGGTAATGGCACTAAAGCAGGGCGCTGGGAGAATTTAATAATAGAAAGTGATTTTTTAGTAGGCCATTTCAGTAAAGGAGTTTCTTCTTTTTATCATCCGGCCATAATTTTAGCCCATTTTTTAAAGTTTTCAAACTTTTACTACTACCCCTATGGATTCAAGATTAAAGGTAGCTCCATCATAAGTAGTACCCTACACTGAAGTTGTATAGTAATACAATACATACATATTACTTCAAAAGAAAGAAATATTTATAGAGGAAACAATGTGTACCTGTACAGATGTGTAAAATTAATGTTTGTAACAGTGTAGGTAGTTAGTTACTTACCCTCCTATAATGTCATCAATGTCATATTTTCCGAGAAGACTGAAAAGGAAAAAGTTGAACTGACAGCGTGGCCACGATGGAAAGCGATAGGGGTATTGACCTAGCACAACAGCTGTCTATCTTCTGCTGTGGCGAGACAGAGCCTTGGACTTGAACACAAGAGATGAAAGATAGCACTTGGGATGTCCAATCCATTTTTCTATGTAAACATTTCTATTCCTCTCTTAATATATGAGCTCTCAAAATAATATTTTTAAACCCATTTTATGGAACATCAATAATTCTTCAAAAGTCTTCTCTTTCTTGTTCTTTCCTTCCTTCGCTCATTTTTGATTTCTTTATATTTTTTACGACTTGTTTCCTTTCTTCTTTCAGTCTTTGCCCCAAAAGTTTTTTATCTACCATTATATTAAATTTAATATGGTTTCGGTTATCTTATTGCTTATTGTTCTCAGAAGAAAGTTCTAATCAATTTGATGTATTGTGTGTAGGGTAGCTTTTGAACTGGCAAACTTTTCTGGAGCTTCTCTTTTTATAGTTTTGTCACCAACAAAGTTTCAGCGAGCGCTCACAAAGCCAAGTAGTTTATTTACATTGATCTTTCTTTTTGTTTCTCTTTAAGGATTGTATGTAAATATTGCCAAGTTTCATTATTTGTTTCAGTACAAAAATACCCAAATAATAGATCGATACCCAACCCACTTCCAGCCACGTTGACCAGAATACTGACCCCTTCCCGCGGGAGGAAACTCCATTTCCTCCTTGGCTGACCCAGACTTGATGGGCATAAATCCTCGAGCCTTTAGTACCCCATTAGGGGAGTTTAATTATTATGCTCGGAAGTCATTTACTTCCACGAGAGAAATGGAAAATTCCAAGGGACACACATTAGGGTCGTATAACTTACAGATAAGATTTCACATAAAACATTCTCAGTATGTAGTTAGCAAGTCGAGCCAGTGGCGTGTGGAACACAAAAAAATCTTTATCTAAAACTTATTTTAAGCATTGACATCGATAGTTAAAAAAAATCTTTTTTACGCGAAATATGAAAATGGACTGAAGTATGAATTTTTTTTTAAGGATGAGTATTTCACAGCCGTTTTTATTTCGTAGCCATGAAACGGGAGCTACTGTAGACACTTGTGGTCTATGTTGTAGCCTGCCCATCCCGTAGTATCCTCTGGTATCCTTTACAAACAATTGTAACCAAATGAATAATTAAAATGGTAAAATCTGATTCACATGTTTGAGTCGGATCTTAATTTTTCCCAAAGCAAAGACGCAAAATCAAAGCATCAAGTTCCACAGATATTACAAAAGGTCTATTGAGTTCACCCAAAATATCTACGAGTATATGTTAATGATACAGTTTGATCACTCATATTCGAAAATTTGATGAAAGTTGTAATACTCATATTCGAAAATTTGATGAAAGTTGTAATACATTATTTTAATCCTCAACATATTAGGGAGCACCTGAGGTAAATTCAATGACTCGATTCCAATAGTGGAGAATTTTTCTCGAAAAATATTTCTCATTTTCCTATCTATAATCGTTTCTCTCATGTTAACATGGCACATATTAACTATCCAACACATGACGGATGTTTGCGCGATTCCGCCACTGAGAAATGTACGTTACCAAACTCAAAATTGAAATGGTAGACGAAATAACTTGAGCTTTGTGGCCCGCACCTATGTATGAACCGGGAGCATATTTATGACTCAGCGCTATCCCTGGATTCCCCAAACTCGCTTTCGATTCTTGGAGACGAATAGAACACATGGAACATATGGGGTTAATGATAGTACGTGCTAGTACACCTACGGAACAGGTAATGGAGATTTTGTAACTACTGGCAAGAGTTCGAGCCTCCAAAGGATAGATAAAAAATTCTAAAATTATTTTTCGACTAAAATTATGTCAATACAAAAAATAATACATAAAAAAAAAACAGATTTTACATTCTGCTGTTTTTCAGAAACAACCTAGGAAAAAAGTTGGCTGTTTTTTTTAATGGGGTCAAATTTCTTCATAAAGAATATTCAAATTCTGTTGGGTTTAGATCTCATTGTCAGGAAGGCCTATGAAAAAGATAAAATTCTCATCTGTCAGAAGGAGCCGATCCATCAACTTAACTTGAAGACTTAAATCATCAATCATGTCGAGGTCGTTATCATGTTCATGTCGCGCTACTCATTGAGTATTCCTTCTACAGTGAGTAGCGTTGATGTGGCTCCGTGCATAATGTGCTCTATCAGAGCTCTGCCTCGCGAATAGCAAATGAGCATTTCCTTCCACCACAGTGAGAAGTAAGCAGAAATAAGGCACTCTGATGATGCTCATATCGCATTCGACATTTTACAAATGCGATTCTCAATCGATTTGTACTTGGCCAGACAAGAGGGAGGCATTGGGAGGAGGCTAATGGAGAGGGGGGAGGATTGGGGAGGAAGAGGAGGCATCACACGTCTGATGTTGGCTGTACTTTCTGAATTATGAAGTAGCAATGAAGAAATTCTTGCTCTTTGCACCAGCAAGCAATCAGTGTTGCATTGTGCAAGTGCATGGCGATGCACTTGAGAGAGGGGAACGCCAGAGGAAAACATGAGATTTCAGCTCTTGTGATTTTAGACGATCAATGCATGAATGTATTGTTTTAGACTGAGATGATAATAAAAGTATGGGTTCACTAGATTTTTCTTATTCTTATTCGCTTGGTCAAGATCATGAT
Source organism: Bactericera cockerelli (assembly GCA_024516035.1). NCBI lineage: Eukaryota > Metazoa > Arthropoda > Insecta > Hemiptera > Triozidae > Bactericera > Bactericera cockerelli. The sequence goes on from CM044958.1 coordinate 35,641,383, forward strand.
TTACATGAGCGTATAGACTAACTGCGACCTATTTTCAAAGAATAATGTGAACACTAGAATTATGTACTTAGAATAGGCACCCTTTGATTTATTCATTTCTCCATTCAATAGGAGCGCAGAAGATAAAGGCTCAACGGCATGTTAGATAGTAGAGCACCATTGAATATACATTCTTTATTCCTGCGAGAACATCCAATAATGCGAGAAATTTGAATTCCCTGTATATGAGACTTAGGATTCCAACACAAAAGAATATATGATATCGGTCGCTATGTACCGCTGAATAGAAGTAAGATCAGCAGATAGTGACGGGAATGCGATCCCCCACGCCTTGCACAGGGCTAAAGTCACCATTGTGATATATTTACGGATATTGCTGTTGCGAAACGTTGGAAATCTTTATTGTAAAACATGTGTCACCCTAGGGACGCGTTGAATAAACTCAAAACCGAAACCCCCCCGCTTGCCGTTTCCGAAACCGTCTCCTTTTATGAAATGCCATTTTTTTTCATGATAGAAGAAGCCGTTTTATTTACATATTTATGAAAACATAATACTAGGAAATTATTCTATTTAAAAAGGTTCCGTGCACTTTGTGTAATATTTTTCACAAACGACAAGTTTCGTATCTTTTACTTTATTATATTCTGTATTTCCCAGCCATTTACGAGTATTTCACCCGAGTTTTGTTTTTATATCACTTGAAGTGATTTGAATGAAATTAGTTGCTGTGTATTTTACATTTCAAATTATCATTAGATGCAGTTTTGTACAGAATGGAAATGCATTACAGAACCTTTACAGGTTCCAGTAAAATGATGTTAAACAGACAAGATGCAGAAAATATAATATATTTCATGTATTTAGATAGAAAAATCAGCTGATAAAAAAAGAATAAGTACCTACCTTGGAAAGGTTACAAGTCTAATTAGAAAAGAGAAAGAACTCTGAAAGAGAACGCAGAAGAGAAAAAGATTAAAATGAAATAAACAGAGCCAAATTAAATAGTAATCATCAAAGTAAATAATAATTTAGTATGCACTGAAAGTTTTAGAATTAAGAATAAGTTTTTTCTAGAAATTAACAAGATTATTCTCAGGTAGATATCAAAATAATAGTCTCAAAAATCATAAAACCTTGAAATATGATGGTACGTAATGCATAATTATGTAGGTTTTGACATCAATATCTTAACCTTCAAAGTATTGTAGTTAATAAAGACAGAATCGGTAGTAAATAATGGAAACTGATCACTTGGTAATCATCTTTAAATTTCGCGTTCTCTACAAAACCCCGCAAATTGTGGTCATATTCCTGACCTTTGAAAACAAGAACCGTCTTGGCTCTTTGCATGAGAACACAGTTTGCAAAATAAATGGCCAGCTCTTGTATCGCTCCTAGTTAGTGAAAGCAGCAGCACTTCTCTATCAATTACCAGGGCCACCCGACAGCCAGGGATGATTCAGTGTCCCTGCTTTGCTCTGGTGTTGGGAGAGATAGAAAGTGAGATCATGATAAATACCGGTGATAAATTATAGAATGTTGTTTTTATTAACGAGGCTTGCGGATTGTGGCGGGAGGGAGGCGGGGAGAAAGATACAAAAGATACAACTGGAGGGAGAGGAAGAGGGAGACAATATTAATCGTCCACTCGAACACTGACATTTTCTCCACTTTATCACATTTCAATTATTATAGTCAGTGTGGTCGGAAAACTGACAAACGGGTACTTGGGCTGGACTGACAAATTATTTTCACTTTTCTCCTACCATGCAGCAAATAAAACTAGAATTGTATAATTTTATTTTTATTTTTATCATGCCAGCAGCCTCCATTCATTTATTTTATTGTATTGTACAAGAGAGGCACATTTTTCATGTCTCCTTTGTTATTGAATCTATTTTGAGTTTTCAGCTCCTTGCTGCGGCAAAAGCCACAGCCCAGCTGTTCTGTCCATCATTAGCAGCGATTAGAATCTCTTGAATGGGTGTCTCAATGTTTATTTATCGAATATGGCATTTAGAAACAATCTAAATAAGTATAGTCTTTGGAAGAAAAGATAGCCTCAATATTCAGATTATTAAATTGTAGAAAGATAGAATCTTTAAAAGATAGATAAAAGTCCATAAAAAACTTTGAACTTCTGTAATATAATTTCAATCATTGTAGGTAGGTATCATTATATTTCCATGAATAATAATTGGACCAGTAGATAATAATGTACAATCTTGTTCAGAACTGGAAATTCAACGCCATCAACAGATAAAGGCTCAAGATTGTCGACAGATGTTCATAATTTATAAACACTAATCAAGTAAATCAGTAGTCACTTGGAGTAGCGGTAGCATGCTCGGCTTGCGCTCCAGATGACCCGACTTCGAGTCCCGGCGCAGTCGGAATTTTTTCGGCTCTGTACTTTGGATATCGGGGCCTACCCTAGCCTCGTAAGGACAATATAAGTAGATGTAGAGTGGGCAACGACCAGTGGCGGCATTACGAGATAGATATTGGATGAATATGACGCATGACGGTTGGTTTGGAGATATGATGCATTATTAGCATTAGTTCTCGTAATGTCGATGCTACCCACTAAAAATTGTGACAAAATAACACAAATAACTAGCTCTCTAATCAAGTAAATCTCCATTTATATTCACGATTCTCTTGTTCAAAAGACGGTACCATATCCTGGTACTTGCTCCTTTGAATCTTGCCTGACGCGTACTTCCCCCTGTTTGTTCTTCAACAATGTCACGCTTTCCTCTCTCCTTACTTCATACTTCAGCATCGATTCCAATACAGAAAGTAAGAAAGTAATTACTTTTTCCTTTTGTGCAAAAGAAGAAAGTACTATACGTTTATACAGACAAAAGAGAACAAACTTTTTATAAAATACTTCAAAAGTTACGCAAAGCCTATCTATATCAGTGTTATGTACGATATGGTATCCAAGAATATCTTTTTGAGGCAAATTGTCGTACATTACTTGCTATTTTCTGCCTACGTATTATAAGTAAGCTTTTCTCTGGTACACTTTTCCGATACAAGCGATGTAAAACTTTTGAAGTAGGCATTCAAAAAGTTTTTAATTTCAAAGCATGAGGTTTAGATTTTCACAAGTACGTAAGTACTTTAGGTAACTCAACTGTCATAAATAAATGTATGGAGTTTTAGTCAGCACAAACCGAGCCCTTAGTCCTGTTAGGTGTGGTCATGGTCGCACATGTTTCTCCACAAAATGCAAGGCCCGCCCGCGCAGTAACCTAAACTATTTCATTTCAAATAAATCCGCTGTGTTCTGCCAGGAGGTACTTAAATACATATTTCAATGTAATATCAAGCATGTGATAGACAGAAATATCTAAGTCATTTCTCATATCACAGAATACTTGGAGTGTTTTGTTCTGAAGCGATGAGAAGACAGAACTTGTTAAGTCTTTCTCCGAAACGTCTTCATGTATACTTTCCTTGTTTTTGGGGAAATCTTCAAAAGCTTTCTGGGTACGGAGTGTGTTTTGTTTACAACTTTGGTTATTACTTCGTCGGGTTGTTTGTCTTTCTTGTAAGCATCCTCAGTTCCGATCTTAAGTTCAGTCTCAAGTATCAATAGTGAAACTCTTCAAAACAGCAGAGTCGGTTGCAAAGTCTTTGTTTTAGTTTGAATTACATTGGTGTCTTTTTTATTTCGATATTATTCTAACGAATATGAAAATTTTAAAAAAAAATGTTTCAAATTCGTGTATTGGGAATTGGGGACACCAAATCACAGAAGACCACTTATGTATCTACCGTCCACCGAAATGAAGACTCACATTCGAGCAATTGTGATGCTGGCTATTCCCCACCAACAAAAGCTAGGTGAGGTATCTAGTTTGTGAGCGCTCACGGAATGGAGGTTACAACCCCGTTATATGACATCCAAATTAAAAAAGTAGAAGTTGTGATGAAAAGGAAAAAAAATATGAACACTATGATACTTGAAGAAAATATATTGTATTATGTTATAATATTAGGTAATTTAACTTTGTCTGAAACACATGTCATTTCCGACGTAAAGTTCTTAAAGACAACCCACATTTTTACAACAGAAAAAATCCACACTAAATCACTCAGTTTTTTTTTGGAGATTTCACGTCGCATGATCATATCACGACGGGGGCTTTAACCTCCATTTGCAGGAAACTCACAATTCAGCTACTCAAATTAACCCAGCCTCAGTGGGGCCGGGAAGAGCTAGCGTCACGAGAGTTCGAATTTGAATGAACTCTCATCCAAGTCCTAACCTCGCCTTACATTGACAAGTTATCCTCCCATTTGGGATTTTTACCACATAATAATATGTCTTGGGCTTACTGCTGGAATAATGGGACTTTAATAGTCTTAATCGGGCAGTATAAATAAGGCGATATTATTATTATTATTACATTGACCTCTATTAGAAGTAGTAGTGAATTATTTATTGAGATCTATTTACATAAATCACAGAGCGCGGTATTATTGCCTAAGGCAATCTCTACCATCCAAGCCGTAACTTTCCATACATTTTCCAAACTTTTCACCCGTCAACAGCGCAAAGGGAATTGACTACGTTATTAAAACAACAACACAACTGCCGACAAGAGGGTCACGAGATCAAAGGAGTTGAGCGCGAAACACAAGTATACGAAATTGTATTAGGACAATAGTAGCGGGCGGAGGAGAGAGGCTCTGCTCCGTGCTCACAACAAACAAGTACGTGGGACATGGCTCTCAGAGAAGGAGGAGGAGGTGGAGGAGGAGGAGGAGGAGGAGGAGGAGGAGGAGGAGGAAGAGGAGGAGAAGGAGGAGGAGGAGGAGAAGGAAGAGGAGGAGGAAGAGGAGGAGAAGGAGGAGGAGGAGGAGGAGGAAGGAGGAGGAGGAGGAGGAGGAGGAGGAGGAGGAGGAGGAGGATAAAGAGGAGGAGGAAGAGGAGGAGGAGGAGGAGGATAAAGAGGAGGAGGAAAAGGAGGAGGAGGAGGAGGAGGAGGAGGATAAAGAGGAGGAGGAAGAGGAGGAGGAGGATAAAGAGGAGGAGGAGGAGGAAGAGGAGGAGGAGGAAGGGAGGAGGAGGAGGAGGAGGAGGAGGAGAAAAAGGAGAAGGAGGAGGAGGAGGTGGAGAAGAAGGATAAAGAGGAGGAGGAGGAGGTGGATGAGGATAAGGAGGAGTAAGAGGGAGAGAGGATAGGAGGGAGAGTGGGAAGGAAGGAGAGAGGGGACGAAGGAGATTGAGAGAGGAGGTAGAGATGAAGAGGAAAAGAGAGTAGGAAACAGATGAAAATAGACATCATTTCACAGTTGGGAGTGAAGGAGGAGGAAGAGAGAGGGAGAGAGAGAGGGAGGGAGAGAGAGAGAGAAAGAGAGAGAGAGACAGAGAGTGAGCGACGAAAACAATAGGAAAAAGACGAAAACAGACATTTTACAGATAAGGAGAGAGGGAAAGTTGGGAGGGATGTTGAGATAGGAGGGGCACAGGAGAAAGAGGAAAAAGGAGGTTAGAAAAGAGGGAAGGAGAGACAATCAGAGAGAGAGAAAGGGGGGAGGGAGGAGGAGGAAGAGGAAGAGAAATACCTACTGCGGGCCTTTTTCTTCTGACATAGTACGTGAAGGAAATTCTGATTTGTCAGATCCAAGCGGACCTAGGCGTTATGCTAACAGGAAATATACAACTGTAAGAATAGTATTTATGTATGTACGAGTATAATGTGTAACAGTATGTTGTAGCTTTATTAAAAACTAGGATCTTAAATATGCCTTTGGAATTTCCTTAACGACTTCTATAGTTTGATTCATTACCGAAAACCTGATGTTTATTGAATTTTCGAAGTAAGTTTCTGCATACTATAACACTGGATTGTTACTTTTGTTTCATAATTATTATTATTTTAAACTAAAGTGAAGTAATTATTTTGGGGGAATATGATTTTATCATAATGATTAATTAATCAAGAAGCTATAAAAAAAAAAAAATCCAAATGAAATAAAATGTTCGAAGAAACGTAGAGAGACAAAAAACATTTAAATAGACATGAGACACTAAACTACGTATAGGTTTAATAAATAAATCATTAGACAGCAAAAAATTATCGTGAAAAATATCGATAGGACAGTAAGTTTAGCCGTGTATCTGACAGAAACATAAATCTACAAACCTAAAAGAAGATAACGTAATACGTATAAAACAATTTATTATTAAAAATCATATAATGGTGGGGGCAAAAACTATGACAACTCAGCACTGGAAGTTACGCTAATAGTTGTTCACATGAGGGAGAGGAGAAGAGCAACTGGCAGACTGCCCAGAACCATAAACTGTGGATGAGAATTAAATGGGTGCTCCCCGGAACTAATGTTTATTTTTAATACACCATCGTCTGAGCCGATGGAAAATACCAAAAATGCACAAAAACATCAATTCTTTGCAGAAGACATTAATTCTTGCTCCAGACGTTGCACTAAGTTCCATGACGTAAGTGGTGCAGGAAGACAAAGTATACACACTAGCAACATGAGAAAGCAGCAGAGATACACACTGCCAACATGAAAAGGCAGCAGAGATACACACTACCAACATGAAAAAGCAGCAGAGATACACACTAACAACATGAGAAACTTTCTTCAGCAAGTAACCATTTTATTAATTTTAATAATGGCACCTCTGAGTTAATCTACATAAATAAAACACAAAAAACAAATACATACTTCCGATATCTAATATTAGAAATTTATGGGAAGTAAAATCTATGAACAAAACCAACTTCTCTTACGTATTTAGGTTTGAAAAGCTGACAGTGAAGATGTCAGTAGATTATCTTGAATAATTTCGAGACTTTTCCTAGATTTTATAATTTTTTATTAAAAAAAATATAATACCTATACCTATACGTTGAGTTGGCTAGTTCTCTCGAACTAGCCAACTCAACGGCACGGTTTCAACTTTCTCCTGAATAAAATTACGAAAATTTCGACTTTTCAAAATTTCTGTACCATTTTGTTAAATGTATGATGAATATTCCTCAAGCATCTACTTCAAAGGGTACAGGAGATCCCAATTGGCCTCAAAACAGGGATCCACGCTACTGGAGACCCAGATTCACCCATGAGTCTTCAGACAGTGACTTGAATGAAACCGTTTCCCCAATCCGACATATCAAAGACCCAGCCGGCGATGCCTTGCTGAGTCAATCTTTTACCGACACAACTCAAATTATTAATTTGAACACAGAGTATGAACCAAGTGGCACTCTGCATGAAGCTCAACAAACTACCACAAGGACTAATGTGACAAATATCTTACCTGGAAATATCTCGAATGATTCCTTATTCAATCATTCCGATCTTTCTTCTCAACCTTCTCAAAATACTAATGCAGGTCACAAAAGTCGTATGCATTGGACAAGAAACAAAAACCTTGATATTTTATATGCATACTATAAAGCCACTAATATTGAGACTGACAAGAAGAACTACATATCCCGACTGAAGAGTATTTGGAACAGCGAGTTCGATCATGAAAAATTGGAAGGTAGCAGATTATCTTCACAAGTTCGATCTGTCCTAAAGAGAAATTTATTCTCAAAAATCGAGATTGATCAGATCAAAGAGAAAGTAAGAAGAACCAATGCTGGACAGAATGAAAGAAGTTCCACCGAGGATCAAAGTGGTGAAAACGAACACACTATCAATAATCAAACCCAATCATCAACCACGAGTCCTGACATTTCTAGTTCCATCAGCAACGACACCAATGATAATGAAATTGAGCAATCATTCTTAAAGTTCAAATTGAAATATGAAAATATGTCACCAAAAGATAGACCAAATATTCCCAAGTTACAATATAATGACAAAAGTAGAAAAACAGTTCAACGAGTAAATGATACTTTGAAACATCAATTTGAAAGTAGCAATAGTTTGGCAGACACACATGCTTTTGTATACTGTGCAGCACTTACTGTTTGTTGCCTACTGAATATATCCATCAAAGAACGAAACCAGAATCCACGTCAAAATACCTCCTGGAAAAAACAAGATCCTCCATGGAAGCGAAGACTAGAAGAAACAATTAATAAAACGCGCCGAAACATCAGTTTGATTGAACAATTTTTCAAGGGCAATTTCCAAGTCTCAAAATCAATTAAAAATAAAATATATAATCTTTGTTACTATGCGAAAATAAAACATTGGAAAGCAAACTTTATCCCAAACTTGAGAATCCATGTCGAACAACTAAAACAGAAAGTATCAGCTCTTGGACAAAAAATAAGAAAATATAACAAACGCAACAAAAGATTTCTTCAAAATAAAAGTTTCCGTTTGAATCAAAAACGATTTTATCGTGATTTAAATTCAACACTTCCACCAAAAAATAATGAACCACCATCTAGTTCATTCCTATTTGATTTTTGGAATAATATATGGAGCCGAGAAAAACATTATAACAAAAATGCTTATTGGATAAAAGAAGAAGAAAAAAGAATGGAAAATACTCCTCAAATGACTCCAATAATCATAAATACAAATGATGTACAATACGCAGTAAAATATCTTGACAATTGGAAATCACCTGGCACTGAAAAAATACAGAATTATTGGTTTAAACATTTTACCAACACTCATTCTACTATAGCCAAACAATTTCAAGAGGCAATCGAAGATCCTAATAAATTACCCAAGTTTTTCACAGAAGGTATAACTTACATGTTACCAAAAAATGAAAACATTAACCATCCTGCCAACTACCGACCTATAACTTGCCTGCCAACAATTTTTAAAATATTTACTTCAGTAATAAAATCGAAAGTCTATCAACATGTCACTCAGAATAATATTTTGGCACGGGAGCAAACTGGTTCAAGAAACAAGTCATTTGGAACTAAAGAACAACTTACCATCGATTCGATCATAACCAAACAAGCAAAGATAAAATCAAGAAATATATCGATGGCCTGGGTGGACTACCGAAAGGCGTATGATATGATCCCCCATACGTGGTTGCTGAAAATCTTGGAAATTTATAAAATTGATAGCAAAATTATACATTTTTTTGAAGCAACTATGAAAAATTGGTGTACAGAGTTGTCATTGAATGTTCCATCAAGTCACAATGTAATAAGAACAGACAAAATCAAATTAAAATCCGGAATCTTTCAAGGTGATAGCTATAGCAGCCTTTGGTTTTGTTTAGCTATAAATCCCATCAGCAACATACTCAATGCACACCCATATGGCTACAAACTCAATAAATCAGCCGAGTCTAAAATATCACATCTTTTTTATATGGACGATTTGAAACTGTATGCACATGACCAAAATCAACTCCAAAGTCAACTAGAAATCGTTAATAAAATTAGTAAAGATATATGTATGGAATTTGGACTGGAAAAATGCAAGATTTTAAATGTCAAACAAGGAAAAATTACCACATCCGAAAACATTAAACTTATGGATAATACTGAATTCCACAAACTCGAAGCTGATGAAACGTACAAGTACCTTGGAATCCAGCAAAACCTAAATATAAATGATACCAAAATAAAAAAGAATTTCACTGATTTGTTTGTAAAAAGAGTTCATATCATCATGAAAACGGAACTGTACAGCAAATATAAAATCCTGGCAATTAACACGTGGGCCATACCAATCCTTGCTTACACTTTCGGAATCATCAACTGGTCGTCAACAGATTTAAAAGATCTAAATAGAAAAGTAAGAACTATTATGACGAAATTTCGATCTCACCATCCACACTCAGCTGTTGAAAGAATGTACTTACCTAGAAACAAAGGAGGAAGAGGATTGATAGACTTAGAAGAACTACATTACAAAAATATACAAAAGATGAGAAAATATTTCTCACATCTAACTTCCCCATTCCTGGAAGAATTAAAATTAGCTGATGTGTATACGCCACTGAAACTGTCAAATAATAATTTCATTCCAAACGAACCCGCCACTGTTACAACACGCATCACAGACTGGCAAAGTGGCGCAATGAAAGGAAGATTCCCCAAAGTTCTGCATGGTGAAGAAAATGTTGACAAGAAGATGTCCGCTGCTTACCTGACGAAAGGTTTCCTCTTCAGTGAAACTGAGGGCTTCCTTCATGCAATCCAGGACCAGACTGTCAAAACACGAAATTTCATCAAACACATTATGAAACAAAGTATTAATGACATGTGTCGATTATGTGGCAAATTCACAGAGTCAATCCAACATCTGTCATCTGGATGTTCTGTTCTGGCACCACATGAATATACCTATAGACACAACTTAGTTGCCAACCTTATTCATCAAGCCCTCAAGCAGACAAATTTCAGAAGTAAGAAACATGTTCCTCATTATAAATACAAGCCACAATCAGTCATCGAAAACAGAACAAGTAAGCTGTACTGGAATATGCCAATAATGACCAATGTTCATCTTCCTCATAACAGACCCGATATCGTACTGTTTCAAAAATCTAAAAAGAAAGCTTTCATAGTTGACGTTACAATTCCTATGGATGAGAACATACACAAAGCTTACATCGAGAAGAAAAGAAAATATGAAGATTTGAAGTTGCAGCTCTCTCAGATATATGGTCTTTCATCAGTCTCAATTATCCCTTTCGTTATATCATCAAACGGTCTGATCCACAAAAACAATAATGCTGGATTAAAAGAATTGGGACTGACAAATACTGAGGCAATCATTGAGAACGCTCAAAAGTCGGTGATACTATCTACTACTCAAATCATAAACAAATGTCTTAATATTAATTGAACGTGGCTTCCTATGAACATATTGTTGTTTAAACCTATGTTTATTTGTAATTACCTCAATAAAGAGTGATACCTTATTATTCAATTATTTCTTCTGATGTTTAGATCATGTACCTATATACATTCTGTTCTTTAGAATGTTTAGATATATGTATAATAAATAAGTTCACTGCTAGATACTTCTAAAAAATTTGACGATCCTCGTTTTTTGTAAAATCTTCTGTGTTTCCAAGGATAAAAAATAATGTTTTGGCTTCATAGTAGAAAATGATGAGAAAGGAGTGAGGGATACGTAAGGAAAATAATGGAAGGGGAAGCAAGAATAGAAAAGGAGGAGAAATAGTCACAAGAGATTGGGGGAGGTAGGAGAGGGGTTGGGGTTGGGTGGAAGAGATAGGAAGCAGGAGAGACTGAGCTATCCCCAGGGACCTGCTAGTCATGCCTGACGAACAGTGGCGGCAAGATGTCGTGTGACATCTCTTCCAGAGCTTTGAGAGAGAAAAATAAATTGACGTGGGAATAACCTTTCATTCATTGTTCTGAGTATGTAGCTTATCGGTAAATGGTGATACTTGACTGTGTGTTTCATAAATGATGAAATAATGATTTGATAAATTATACATTAATATCATGGTCATCAAAATTATATAAACTGCCGATGTGCAATAATGTTATCAACATTAGAAACTTGTACTATACAATAGATACATAAGGTCTACACCTCCCTACCAAATTAACGATGGAAATTAAAAAAACCAATACATTCCATACGTTAAAGGTAAAAAAAACAGGTTTTTTGTTACATAAAATGTTCTAAATACTTCCATCGCTCAGGAGGTTCTCATAATTTGAAGAAGAATCAAATTTTACTTTACCTCATATTACAAGATCCTTTTACAAATGAAAGAGACAAACCAGAATGTCTCTGAACCATAGAATGGTAAAGACACTTTTTATGCGTTAGCGCGTAATGCTATTGGTATTGGTATAAGCAGGGCTGTCGGCTACGTAAGCTCTTTGTCACTGCGACCTCAAATAGATCTTTTGTGAGAGTTATGCTAAATTGACCCCATGAAGTTTTCAGGTGAAATCAATTTGAAAGACAAACACAGAGTTCATTATAGAGACGAGTCGACCTTAGCAGCAGATAGTCGTAATCCTGCTCCTTTGTTTACTAACGAATTCTCTATTAAGTTCACTTAATGCAACATAAAGTCTTCGGAATCTTTTATGAAGAAAAATTTCGCCACGATTCAGCATATTATATTCCTAATGATCAAATGATTTGCCTTTCCTCGCTGGAGATTTTTCATTTCTTCTCCTCTTCCTCCTCCTTCTCCTCCTCTCTGTCCCTCCCTCCCTCTCTCCCCTTTCTCTCTCCCTCACTCACTCTCTCTCTCTCTCTCTCTCTCTCTCTCTCTCTCTCTCTCTCTCCCTCCCTCTCTCTCTCTCTCTTTTTTTTTCTCTCTCTCTCTCCCTCCCTCACTCTCTCCCTCTCTCTCCCACCTTGTAAACCTTCTTCTTCTTCTTCTTCTTCTCATTCGCCTCCTCGTGAAATATGTCCCTAGGGGGTATTTCTGAAGTAATAATATTGTGTCCTACATAATTGGAGACTTTTTTCTCGACGTAAATAATAGAGGGATGTACAAGAAAAAGACACGAGGAGGCGGAGGGAGGAGGCGGGAGGGAGGGAGGTGCTGTTATCTCCAGGAGTGACGCAGGCATGGCGTAGAGCGGTACCCAACCTTTTTGAGCCGCGACCCCCCCCCAAGGGAGGTATGTTTTTTTTTTTTGAAAGTCTAAATGTTTCGTACTTACTAATAATAAAGTGCAAACGTAATGTGCAATTCAATGTGAACCCTGAACTTTTTCCGCGACCCCAGTTCAGTGGTTGAAGTTTTCTCGCGACCCCCCGATTTAGCTTCACGACCCCCTGGGAGTCGCAACCCCTAGGTTGAGCACCGCTGGGCGTAGACAACGCAGGGGGCGGAGGAGATTCTTGTTGAATTCTAGGATTGTCTGCTGAAAAGGTTGACTTTGATGGAGGTGAAACATTTTAGAACGTTCAATTCACTTAGTTTCTATAATACAGACCTCAGAAGCTTGGTGCATGGTACGGAGGACGCTTAATCTAGAGGTCGGTGGTTCGAGCATTAAAATGGGAAAAATTTAGTAGGATAATTATGAAGTTTGTTTAATAAATTATGACATATCACGATAAAACGAAGTTTCTAGAATAAAATACAAACAATACGAGAATTGTTAAGGCCGTTTCTCTAAAATAATGAAAATAAACAAATAGACGACTGCAACTGAGCTGTCACATCACATTATACAGCTCATTGCATAAATAATGCTAAATAGGCGTTCAAAGAATGCATTATGTGGTTTTGTTACAAATACCATTTATGAAACGTTACACAAACCATGAACATTATTGTAGTTATCTCTGTGTTCTATGTGTAGTAAACACTAGTATACTTTATAAATAATTATATACAAAGTATAAACTAATATACTTTTGCTCTCCTCTACCCTACCTTCCACTGCTTTAACAGCAAAATCTACATACATAGCTCGCACATGGTTTTGACATTCATCCTTCTCCTCGCTCTCTCACATACATGCGAATGGTGAAGGATTTCTACCCGTGGATTATCAAGTTAAAAACATTCATAAAAAGCTCAACAAGGAATAATTTTGTTCATTAAATAAATTAAACTGAACACTGAAGGGAGTAGTATATTAAAATTAAAATAAATATTTGCTCATAAATATTATTAATAGAAGTCAGTGTCGACGCACAGATACATTTCACAGAACTCCGTGACAGAACGCGGAGATAGGAAGAACCATTTGTGTAAACATTTGTGAATGAAAATTGAGAAAAAATCTTCAAAAAAAAATTTATCCGTTTGACCCACTCACTTATACGTCAGCGTCATGGGTAGATATTGGCTAATTCTATTTAAACTAAGAGAAAAAAATTCAACTAATAATAAGCCCTTAGCTGTTCAGGCGTTTATTAGACATACAAGTATTTTTTTTTTTCTTAGTGTTATAGTAATTAGGTAACCGATAAAAAAAGGAATTAAAGTTCAAAAAGGTTTGTTTTTATTTCAAATATATATTGTTCATACAAACCAGTAATATTTTAGATAAAAAAAAAAATACTTTCTATACCTTAAATAGGTATAATAGAAAGTAAAAACCAATACTTTATTAGTAGTAGTTGAAAGTTATCATATTTGTGTTAATCACTTTCGTAATATCACAACTACTCAAACTCGCTTTACTAAAATCTACGCTGAAACCGGGACTAGAACCACCGACCTCCAGGTTACAAGTCCGCCGCCTGATCGATCATCCTACTGAGGTCGGCAATCGCTTTATTAGTAGTAAATGATGTAGTTAATGATACATATGGTATTCGAGAACAATCAATGACCTGGTTGCAGGGTTTCACTGAAAACCCTGTAACCAGGTCAGATAATAATGACTATAAAAACCTAAAATGAACCATATATTAGATTGTGACACATGTACAAGAAAAACAAAATTACCAAAGGAACTCTGGATTCGCCACTGAGATTCTGTAACGCCGGCGTGAGAAAGGAAAATAGAAAACTTTTCTGTGCCAAACTACGCGGAGCACATGTTTCGGCTTTTTATGCCAGGGCTTGTAAGACTTTTATAATTTTCCAAAGCGTATTATTATGTTTTGTCAATATACAAAAACGGGAAGAAATTCCGTGAGCCTTGACGTCTGCAAGGTCCATAACTTGCACGAGAGTCCTTTTTTTAAATCAATTACTTTTTTCATTTATTTACAAAACATAACAATCAAAGAAATAAGTAAAATAAAATCACACAGTATATGTGAAAAAATAATAGAATTTTGTCGATTAGTTTTTTGTTTTTTTTTTTTTTTTTTAGTATAACATCTAGCCCACTGTGTCATAGTTAATGACTTTTTTGTATGTGGTTTTTTTTCTGTGTATTTTTTAGGACGCTAGAATGCGATGAGAACTAGTTATTAAAGTCCGAATTTAAAAAGTTCTGTGGTTAGGAGAAGTTCAGCAATTTAAAACAAGTGCATTATTAGCTTTTTTACAGGTTCACTTGATATATTTGAGTAGAGATAGACAGTATAAAGAGTTTTGAGAGGGTAGAGAGACTACTGGAGAGGTCAGGATTTATGAGCCTCTGACTAGTTTCACATTCTCACAATAGTCGGTGGCACGATTGATCCCTATAGCTGGGCGATTACGAACTCCACCTAATTGACCTTTTCATACTCGAACTCCACCTAAATGAACATTTTCGCATGTCGCACTCCACCGATTTCAAAAAAGGTTGCAATACGAACTCCACCGATTTGTATTTTTCTACACCCCGTATAAGGTTTTGTTTACTTTAGTTCATTCATTCTCATGCATAGATTGGAGCTTATATACTTTAATAAATACTAAGAAGGCCATGCCTCAAGAATATAGTAGGGTTAGGGATAATACATAGAAGGCCATGCCTCAAGAATATAGTAGGGTTAGGTAAAATACATAGAAGGCCATGCCTCAAGAATATAGTAGGGTTAGGTAAAATACATAGGAGGCCATGCCTCAAGAATATAGTAGGGTTAGGTAAAATACATAGAAGGCCATGCCTCAAGAATATAGTAGGGTTAGGTAAAATACATAGAAGGCCATGCCTCAAGAATATAGTAGGGTTAGGTAAAATACATAGAAGGCCATGCCTCAAGAATATAGTATAGTGCTGACATTACTGTTAGAATTAAATATAATATATACTGTGTGTCTCCGAATCATAAAATCCATGTTTTCTCCTTTTTACCTAATTCAAAATCGGTGGAGTAGGTATAATAAAAAAAGGGGAAGTTCGTATGAGACACTTTGACCCCGTCCCTCTTTCGGTGGAGTTTTCGGTGGAGTTCGATGCTGCTCCCCTAGCTGTCATTAGTTAATCCGACAGAATACTGTCAAGCCCGATATTCTTTAGATAAACCTTTTATGGTTGTATGGAATTGCCCTACCTACCCAATCACTTAATTGATGCAACGAGGTCAAATTGAGAACATTTAAAAGTTTCTTGTTATTTTTGAACATCGAAGCAAACAACACCGTGTTGCATCGGTAGTAAAAGGACGCCTGTATTACTGTATCCATCAAAGTTATAGCAGCAAGTCAAGGAAATGTGTATGGGGAAAGTAAGTAGAATGAACGACGTCGTATTGGGGTCGTGAGAAAATTCCTGTTCTTGAAATTTTGACAGAGTAAATATTATGAAAAGACTGCGAGAAAGTGACAAGGATGGGAGAGGGAGGAAGCAGGGAGGCAGAGGAGGAGGAGCAATAGGAGAGGGAGAGAGGGAATATTATTGTAAGTTCGGTAAGTATGAAGAGGGAAAAAAGATTGTGGGAGCAACAATATTTCTAGCAACCATTTTGAATATTTAAATAATAAATTGGAATATAAACGAGAGTTAATAGAGCTGTGATTAAGTGTTTGGAAAATACCAATACAGCAGTTTTTTATACTGACGGAAAACACTCATACCTACAACGTTGATTCTTTAAAAATCAGGCAAAATTTATTGGGAGAACAAAAGTGAACACTGTACGGTCTCGTAAATTTACTATAAATGATAAGTGTGTGCAAAATTTCCCGTGGGACATTACTCAATACCCTCATCCATCACTTGGTTGGGTACCTCGGGGTCGCCACACCGCAAAAGCAGAAAAAAATAATCTACCTAAACACTAACAGTTTCCTCTATGTTTCATTAAGCTCAGTAGTTCGATCGGCAACGGACTCATGACCTGGGGGTCGGTGTGATTCGAGCCACAAGTAAACAAATAAAAATATTTCTATAAGTAATTTTGGTATTAAAATAAATATAGTCTATTATAAAAATAGAATAAAGTCGATTATAAAAAATATAGTAAAAAGTCGTGATTTACATTGTGATGGAATAAATCAATGCATCCTGTGTGGAATGGAAAATCATATGGGCAAATGTAATAGATAATTTTGTAAGGAAAAATATTTTATACTATTTTTTCATCTATTTTGATATTTCGTCTGATCTTGAGGGGGTTAAAATAAATAAGAATACAGTGCAAAAGATTCGGAATAATTAATTAATGAGTTTCTAGAGAAATTCTAAAATCTTTAAAGATTGAATTTTATATCATAAAATTGCGATGGAAAATCTGAATGAATAACACGAACAACGATTTTAAAGGTGAAACAATCTAAAGACTCAGATAATTATTTTACCCAAAATTGATGTAATTTATAAAGTAGATAAATAATTAGTCACTTTAGTAAATGCTAAATATTATCTCAGCTGTATTTCTTCGCAACACTACTATCATGGAGCAATAAGTTGCCAAACTCTGAAACAAAATCTGACACAAAACCAAGTGGGAGTATCAAAATTGATTCCTTGGTGTAAAAAGTTCTAGAATAGTTAGAATTAGGGTACTGGGTCTGAGTAAGGTCTACAGTTCACGCAACCACTACAGTAGCTTCTAAAAGATTCTGCTGAGCATTCCGCTTTTTTCGTCTCGCTTACCTTGTTTCTTCAAAACGTAATTTATTTTTTATTTCTCACTGATATCTTCCTTTGAATTTTATTTATAAAAGATTTCCCTGTTCAAAACTCAATTCAAAGAGAAGAAAGGTAAACTTTGCTGAAGTTGTTGAATGAAGATTTGTATGAGAGCCGCGAAATTATCTCGTTTATGCAATGTGCAAGATTTCACGCAAACACTGATGGTCCCATGGTGGGGGTGGCAGTGTCCTCAAGGAAGTCAATTAACTTAAAATGGCCTGATTCCGCTAACAGTTTACAGCGGTCTGTTTGTACTTTTACACGCTTTAGTATGTGAATTATTGTCTTCGACAACACACCTAAGAAAATATTTTTGTACCCAAAACTCTTAATTTACAGTATTTCCTTCAATCAAAGCTTCCATTTTACCAAGAGGAAGTGAATAGGCATTGTATTCATGATACTAACAGCTAACGCATCATAGCAGATTAACTTTTGAGTTAACTTTCGAGAAAATTTCTTCGCAAGACAAAACCAGAAACTTGGAGCTCTCTTTTTTTTTCGTTCTTCTACTAAGAAACAAAACTTGTGTACACATAATCGTGCTCTTTCAACTGTAAAAAAAATCTGGCGCTAGTTTACACAGTGACAAACGCACGGATTTAATTCAGCTGAGATGTGTTGAACTCCAAAATTTTAATGTTTTTGTAGCATCCAAAAAAGTTTGCGTAAAGATTTTTGCACATGTTAGATTAAAATTAACTGAAATTTAATTTCTAATACCTCTTACAGTAAACAGCGGTAACTGTTTGTACTTTTGCACGCTTTACAGTCTTAAATAAAAGCTTCCATGTTACAAAGATTAAAATCGAGATAGGATATTAGTTCATGACATGATTTTTCGAAACTACTATCTACTGAAGAGAGTCGATTAGCTCGAAACAGCTGTCTAGGTATATGTTCTGATGTTCAGGTGTATTATCTAGTAGGTACAACTTCTCACTTTTCTGTTTTGACTGATTGATTACCACTTGATTTAGAATTTTTAAGCAATTATTAATAAAATTACTATTTCACTTTATTTTATAGACATCACACTCTTTAGTGGAAGGTAACCACCAGGCGAGGTTAATGCACAAAGCGTTTTCTACCACCTAACCCTCAAAAAAGTTTGAGCGTTAGGTGGTATGAATTAATGAATTGAGTAAGCTGTTCACTGACCTAAATATTAATATACACTTGTATGTATATGAAAAAGTTAAATAAAACTATGTCCTGACTTTCCTTGTCTAATCCCAGCCAAGTAAATACCACACTGCTCTCATAGTGCGGACGAATTGTTAGTACGGTTACATACAAGACAACAAAAAGTAGAGGAAAATGTCGCAGATGAAACCTCCTAGAATGAAAAAGGGAAATTGAGTGAAAAAAATGTGAGTAGATTTTTTCTTCGGAAATATGAAAACTCAAAGAAAAAAAAGTGTACCTGGCGGCTAGTGACTCTAGTGAAGCGGTGCTTTCAGTTGAGCAATGAGTGAGTTGTAAATGAAATTTTTTTTTTGCTTAACTTCTATTTAACATCTAACAGCCGTATTTATGAACAGATAATTTTGTCTGAGACTTAAGCCAGGTATTGGCCAATATTATTAAAGAAAATCATGCTTGAGACATTGCTCAGACGGTTTTTTCTGTTCATAAATACGGCTGTAAGTATTCATTCTGGTTATTGAGGACGGAAGGTTTGCTTGTGACAGCAGAAATTCGGCCAGAAATTGCATGCTCATTTTTGAAAAAAGGGCCGATAGCATTTCAATCTGTCATTCTGAGTACGTACATATTGTAACGTATTATAATGTAAAAAGTGAAAATTTGAACAATTTTATTAGAATTGCAAGAATTATTACCAACTGTGAAAACAGTACCACTGCTATTATGTAGCAGTCATTGTCAGGGCAGGGGTTTCGCATTCGACCTCCGGAAAGGACTTTTCCCCCATTTGACATCAGCAGATTTCCCGTCTGAATTTTCCTCTTTATATGAGGGCGCCCAGAGCTTTCCAGTGTAAAATTCGTTACTTTTATTTATTTATGACAAGCTCAATGGTGAGGAAAATTTAATTTCTGTTTGTGCGTAGACAACGGAGCGCACAGGAAGGAAGAACAGCTCAGAGCTATCTATCTCACTGGTTGTGTTTATCACATTAGTGACACGCTATGAGCCTCCTGATTTGATATCTTCATAGCTGAATCTGATCTGTCCTATTACTCTGAACTTTCCCTACCTCCTTGTAAATTGAGTAATTGTTGGTTGTATCTCAAAAATGGTAACAGGTAACACCTACAAAAGAGACAATTGAATGGGTGAGTAGAAGAACCAGGAATGTCAAAAATCGACTTTTCAGGAAAGCAAAAATAAGATTTGTCTTATTTTTGCTTTCCTGATGCTAATGAGTATAATAAAATTAAATTTTACATTCCTTGTTATTCGACAAGATTCTCACAACTAGGTACTAATACCGCTAGCAAAAGTGGTCAGTGATTTTGTTACATTCTTTCTTTTACATCAGATTTTTTTTCCGCTTCCCCCACTTTAAAATCGAAAAAAATTATACCTTTAAGGGGTATTTCTCCTTCATATTCACAGAGATGATAGAAAAGAGTACATTCCTTCTTAATCTACGAAGAAAAAAAAAAAAAAATTCTTTTTTTTGACATTCCTGGTTCTTCTACTCACCCATTCAATTACTGTGAGGGTTCACCTTATAAAAATATATTCCTGAACAAAAGTGCCGAATTATAAATGAGGATTAAATTTCAGATATCCAAATCCAGATTGTCTCTCAACTCGAACTATCCGCCAGAGTGCACTTGTTTGGTTGAAACTATGAAATGAGGGAGGGCTTATTTTAAAGTTATGTATCCTGGTTTAACTGAAGGAGTCACTATGGCAATAGACTTGTCCACTCAAGAGTTGAATCAATAGCAAGAAGTTTTTCTGCTATGTACTTGGATTTCCGAGGTCCACTCATACCTCGTGAGGAGAAATGAGTAGCTATAAGTATGCATAGCTAGTAGCTACATCACGAGCAAATAATAATGTACCTATATGGGCAAATGATGTTATTTAGGAGTCTTGCAATTCTGTACTACCCACTAAATTTTAAATCGAAAAAATACAAATGAATCAAAAAAATTCATATGGCAGTGCCTAGTTTTATTTAGTAATAATACGAACAAGTATATGTATAAAACTAAACCAAAACAATGGATAATATACTTTTCCCTACTTGTCCACAGTACACCCCAAGGCACAAACAAAATTCAGAAGTAATCAAAGTTCTTTATTTCAGCGATGGGATGGATTCTTTCTCTTACTCTTTACCTACTTTTCAATCATTTCAGTTTATTTCACGTTTCTTATCTTTATCTCAAATAACAATAGGTAGAAATATAAATTTGAAGAGGAAATATACGTGTATTATTTAGAAATATAAGAGAGCCATTTTTTCTCTCTTTTCTTCATGTCTTCCTAAGTTTCTATCAGATACTTCCACGGAAAGAATGAATAGGAAGGAGGAGGAAAAAGAAGAGGTGGAGGAGAAGGAGAAGGTGCAGAAAAAGAGGCAGGGGGAACAAGAAATTCATAACTGAAAAATGCCTTCTCTTTGCATTCTCCAAAATATTCTTTTCATTTTTATGCATGAGCAAATTCATTGTCATTTTTGAGAATTGAAACTCCAGGAGAAGGAAGTAATCGAGTGCCTACCAGAACAGGAGAAGATTAGGCGGACAGCCTGCTGAGATACACGGAGGTTTCTTTCGGGGAGGCTCATTGATTTTTTCAGAACGAACCAAGCATTTTCCATAGTGATGGAAGGGAATTTTAGTTTTCTTTAGTCTTCTTTATGGTAAAATAACCGATAGATAGATTTCAACAGATTGAAATATTATGCATTTATCCATTCATTTTAAAAATAATTTCTAAAAATGGCAGCGTTTGGTTAGCAGAAATATAAATAAGGATTAGAATAAGCATAGATAGGTAGGCACTTCAAACCATGATTCTGGCGTAAAGGAGAACTTAAAAAAACACTGCTAATAATGGACACAATACTTCCTTATGATTGGTTCACATTTTATACACGTGGCAATTTTGAGATTTTATATTAAATCACTTGTATCTCTGAAACCACTTCAAATTTATTTTATATGGTAGGACACCGTATTTCCTACATTCTAGACGGCACAAAAAATTCTGTATTGGCAAGTCGTGAACCTCATTTTTTTTTTTTTTTTTACTCTTTTGGCCAAAATATTGTCTTTTCTTAAATTTAAGAGTTCAATCATAATTTACGATAAATTAAATATAAATGCACTAAAACGCTAATACGCATATACATGCAAAAATTTATCAAAATCGAATGTGGCGTTCACGCGATTAAGCGTTTAAGTAAAAACTTACTGGGATCTATCTATCACGAAGAACCGCTAGTGTGAAGTTGATGAATTCAAAATGAGACCATCGACAGAATGTTTCCTATATATATTTCCAAAATTTTGTCGAAATCCGTTCAGTAGTTTCTGAGATTTGCGGGTAACAAAGAATGTTTTTAACTGACTGACCGACGGACAGACACAAAACCAAAGTTTCTCAGGAGATTATGAATCGTCCAGAAATATGAAAAAATGAAAATCAGAGAAAAAAATATTTATTTTACAAAAACGAACACCACACTTTCTTTCAAATATTAGAAATATTAGAAATTTATGGGAAGTAATAAAAAAACTAAACTTACATGAACAGAAGAAAGATATTTCCTTTGTTTTGTTAAGTTTTGTTTTGACAGAGCGGCCTTTTTGGTTTCCCTGAAAGTGCACTTGATAATCCACGGCAGATGTGTATAAGAGAGGGACAGAGGAAGAAGGACGGAGGACGAGAAAGAGAGGAATAGGGAACGAAAGAGGTGGCGGGAGAGGGAAAGAAAGAGGTGGAGGGAGAGATAGAAAGAGAAGGAGGAGAGAAAATCGAGGCAGAAAGGAAAAAGAAAACAATGTTATTTCAAACTCTTTCTTCCTCTCCATTTTTATTTTGCATACACTTAAAAATATTTTTCTTTCTCTCATTTTTCCAAGAGATATTCAATGGAAAAAGGACGAAGGAAAGAAAAACAGGAAAAAGAGGAAGGGGAGAGAGGGAGAGCGAAGAAGAGAGAGAGAGAGGGGATACAAAAAAGGCAGAAGACACTTGCACATTTGTTTCGTGTGGTCCATCCACTTGGATAAACAAATGCTGTATGTGTGAGAGAGAGGGGAGACGGCAAAACACTCGAGTGGAAAAAAGAAAGAGACATCTTTTGCGGCTCATCCCATAAAGTTAATCTTACATGTTACAAGAGTAACAATAATAATATCGCCTTATTCATACTGCCCGATTAGGACTATTAAGTCCCATTATTCCAGCAGTAACCCAAGACGTATTATTGTGTGGTAAAAATCCCAAAAGGGAGGATAACTTGTCATGTCCCGGCTGGGTTTCGAACCCGCGACCCCTTGAAACTCTGGATTCACAGAGTGCCGCCTTTACCACTGAGCTACCGGGACAAACAAAGAGTAGGCATAGAACTGGAGAAAACTCTTTTAAGAAAAAAGCTGTGTGTGTCTAATTTAGAAACAACAACAAAAAATGCTCACACCAATACAAGAAATCAACTGCACAACCAATTTTGGGACGAAAATTGACTAAAATGTCGGAAAAGAAAAACTATAGGAAGAGATACGGATTAGCGTTTGAGGTGGGGGATATGTCGACAAAATATTTTAGTTAGTATTAAAAATAAACAGGTGTTAGGTCAGTGGTTTAAGCCTTTTCTGGAAAACAAAGCACGAAAAATAGCAAATACATTATATTTAGACAAAACCAATAAAAAATTTGCGTAGGAAAAATATCTAACACAACTCTTAATTAATATATGTAGTTATCAAACGTGAAAAGTCCGAATGAACGAAAGTCTGAATGGCATAGTTACAGAAAGTGGAGCCAAGCTTCTTTTGTTAATTTACAAGACTTACGAGGGGGGACCCAAAAGTAACGGGAATTAGGTGGTGGGGGGAATACGGAGGGGGGGATCGAGTTCTCCTGTGATTCTTTTCCAAGCGGCTACTCTTAGAAGTAAGTGTGCAAAGTTCATTTGATGTAAGTGCATTCGTTCGTCCGTGAGAATTTTTCTAGTGAAACGACTTTTTTCGTTTCGGCGAAAACGTGAAATGGCTTCAAGAACGGACAAAAACATTGAACAAATCGACACTCTTGGCCGTGAAGACCTTGCAGAACCATCGATCAACTTTATGAAATGTCTGGATAGTCATGGAGTTCAATTCATAGGATTTTAACTGAAGATTTGATCATGAAGGGGATTGGAGCCAAATTTGTTCCTCGCCTCCTCTCCGACGATCAAAACAAGGAGCGTTGAGACTTCAGGCCTGTCTGGAGCTGCAAAATCAGTTGGATGAAGACCCAGATTTTTTTCTCAAGGTTATAACTGGCGATGAATCATGGTGCTACGGCTATGACCCCGAAATTTTTACAGCCGCTCGTTGCTCGCCGCACTCAGCCATTTCACGGTGCCATTTCACTTTTTCGCCGAAACGGAAAAAGTCGTTTCACTAGAAAAATTCTCACGGACGAACGAATGCACTCACAGCAAATGAACTTTGCACACTTACTTGGGACAGTAGCCGCTTGGAAAAGAATCAATGGAGAACCCGATCCCCCCCTCCGTGTTCCCCCTACCACCTAATTCCCGTTACTTTTGGGTCCCCCCTCGTATACTTCACTTCTAGATACATACAACTAACTATAGTATAATCGTTAAGAGTATATTAACCCATCGTGAAAAAACTTCCGCGGCGAAAGACTGCATGAGCTAGGAGAGAAACACCGCAAACTGTAAACAGGAAAAACAGCACACGGTGCATAAATAAGCAATTTATATAATCTCTACCGCTCATAAGTTATACAATACGCACATAAACCAGCAGACTCTGGTGCACTTCACCCTGGAATAAAATTACCATTCGACATCGGAACCCATAAATAGAGCACGGAATGGAATAAAAATGATGCACATTGACTAAGCTGGAAGAAGGAAACATATCAATTCCGATTTAAAACACGTCTGGGGTGTTTATCATCTAGGGGGGCGGAATGGAGCAATCTTACCCCCGAGTGCGACAAACAAATTGAGACATTCAGTGAGAGAGATAATCACCGCCCGACGATCCTACGACGAGAGGAAAGCGTTAACCTCAACTTTCGGAATTTCATACGAGTAGAATATGCAGGGAGGGCAGGGGAGTGTGAGAATGAGATAGGGTAGGGGAGTGTGAGAATGAGATAGGGTAGAGTTGGGGACGGTACGTGTGGTATGGGATGATGAGGCTTCATACAGAACTCTGATATTACAAATTTCAAGCAAACTTTTGTGAAATTCTGATATTGCAGATGAGACAAGTTTCAATCTCCTTCAAATCGCTTAGCTGAACTTGAAGCACAAGCACGTTTATGATTTTGCTTAAGTAGGACAAGAAATATTTTGTAATATATTACATTGTTTAAATATTATTTACTTATGTCTTGAAGGTCATTTGGGCCAATGCAAAGTTTGACATAAAATGTTTTAAGATTTTTTTTTTGTTTTGAAATAACAATAATAATTAAATATGATAACTGCTCTCAGTAAAATAAAAGTACAGTGTTTTAACTCATATAAGTCTGTAAAAGGTTACATAATACATGGCAGCCAACCATGGTCGAAGAAGTGCTATATATTTTAAATGGGTACATATTTATCTCGAGACAAATATAAAGAAATGATATAAAATGGTGAAAATAGAAACCCCTTTACACCAAGAGCTCAGAAGGGCGATAGGTCAACAAAATTAGGGAGTAAATAGTTATTTCTTCTTATTTGCGTTAATCACAATCTTGATGTCAAAATTACTCAATCTTCCCTTACCAAATATTTGCCATACTTGGGACTTGAACTACCGACCGCCAGGTTATGAGCCGCCTTATCGATCTAGAAACCTATACTGATTTCGGCAGTCAACATAATGAAGTTTCCAGTAGTATAGACTAGAGACGATTAAGCTCGAATTTCTGTATGTGTATAGCATCTGAATAATTGTAGGAAGTCAAGTTTCTGATGATTCTTTGTAAAAATTGGGGGTAACACCCAGTACCTAGACAATTTCAACTAAAAAAAAATATAGGTAATCTGAAGTAATACAAGATACCCCGAGTTCCCCTACATAGAGAGTTGGAAGATTCCTATTTCCAGCACGTCCTCACTTTTATCCCTGACTTATAAACCTGGAGCATGTCTGTAGATCCCCCTCTCTCCCCTACATTCCCCTGCGTATATCAAAGAAAATTATTTCCATTTCCTATTCATGTACCGGAGAGTGTAAAAATCAAACAAGAAACTTCCGCCTTGTTTGTGGTTAGCAGGCGCGGCTAATGATAAGGAGCTGCTTACCTGCAGCACCTCCAGACGAAAGGTAAAAAAGAGTTTTATTTCATGGTCTAGCTCGTACAAAGTGAAAACCACTACACATTTCTCTAATAATTAATTTATAATTATTATGATTGGCCTGGTAAAAAGGTACTAAAAGAGTGACTCTTCAAGTCCAATTTTAGTCTGGTTTATGTGGAAGCACCCCCAACACACTTTACCACCGGCCGCGCCTGGTGGTTAAGCTATCGATTGTGTTGCGAACAGCCTGAACATACAGTAATAGTACTAAAAATAATAATAACAGCGACCCATAATTGGGAATTCAAATTTAATATCGCAAAAATAAACAACTCTGATCTCATACAACCTAGTTTTTATACGAACAAACTTTTTAATAACATTTCATGAGTTAATAGCGAACATGAAGTTTACATAAAACTCAAAAAATTGAGTATTTGTACTTGGGTATGTACATTGGCAAATAATCATATACCTAATTGTGTAATCATATACCTAATTTATTATTTAAACATGAAAAACATTGTTCAAAACACTAACACACTTGCAGCATTTCCTCGCTGCACTGCAAGGCTAACTTGCTACAAGTAAGCCTTTTGAATATTCTTTTAACCGTATTTTAGCTTCTTTAGACATCGGTCTTATAGATTCAATAGCAAAAGCTTTGAGTAATTTTCTTGTTCTAGATGCAGATATTTTCAATGTGTATATACACCTGCTTTCTGCCGCTGCCCCAACTGAGGAAATATGAGTTATTATTTCATCATTTTCCTCGTGATGCTACTGGTCGCAATCCATACAGAGAGCTTCTAATTTTTCCTAAATCGGTATGAGTGGACCGCAGACATCAAAGTACACGGCAAAAAAATTCTGCACAGCTGGGGATCGAAGTTAGATCATTGTTTGTCAAAGACACTGCACTAGTCCACTGGTACAGTACAACTCCCTCTCTCGTACAGTAATTTTCAACAAAAAAGACTTGGGGCGAAATTAATAGGAATTTTTGCTATAGCTCTGTGGGCGTCTAGATTTTGTGTATTGTTTTAAAATTGGATGTTGAGACTCTTTTGGTCAAAGGGGTACTAGTTATCCAAAAGAAATAGTCAGAATTAGGTACCCCAAAGGAAGTATTTTCCAGTTCAGTGATGGATACTTCGCTACCAATTTGTCACAAGCTTAGAGTTATAGAAAAATGAAACGTCAAGTTTTCGTAGAAAGCAGTACTGGAGAAAAAAAGCTGAAACAATGAAAATAACAAAGCATTCCTAGAATTCTTTTTTCTCTGAAGCTATAGCTCTCGAGCTGCATTTGTGTGGAATTTCCTCTGCGAGTTTTCCAGACGGACAATACTCGTACCATCAGAATTTTCCTGAAAGTATAAAAAATAAATGAATACCTTAGAAATACTGCAATAGGTATTATAATGTGCATCGCTTCAAACTGTTCCTCAATTTGTGTATTGGACCCTTGACTATTATTTTGTACTTTTTTTAAATTTGCTCTTCAGATACCATGCAATTCATAAAAAGCATTTTATCGCCAAGTCATATTTCCAATAACAAAAAATGAAATAAATTAATGAAATCAAACAGCTCGGCCGAGGTGTGAAGAACGCCATTTACAAAGAAAGAGACGTTTAGTATGTCAAAACAGAAGTGATATTGTGCCAGAGACAAGTGAGAAACTTAGCAGCTCAGTCATTTGAAAAACAGTTGACGTAGCAAAAGCGCCCGTATCTAAAAGTCTAGTTCCACTGCAAAGTAACTTCAAGTCTACTTCCACTACAAACTCATAAAATTTCATTACTTCTTAAAAATACCAATCATAAGAAGTGAGCAAACAAACATGGCGGTAAAATATTTCATTAAACTCAATAGGGGAAATGCTCCGGCGACCTTTTGACTTCCACACCTCTCCAGTCTGGTCGAAATACTGGCGGATACTTTATTTCTTCATAACACTTAACCCCATTACTCTCTTTTTCACGAAAATTTTGATACCAACCATGGATTTTTTCTGAATTTTCTCATGTTAATATTATGAATTGATCCTGTTTTATTTTTCCGGTACTTGTTACAAGTGAGGGTATGCCCTAAAATTGGCTCTTACTGGCATTATGTATGTAACTTGTGGCCAGTAAGTCCTTACCTTAAGTCTCATTTCATGACCAAACAAAGCACATAGGAAAATTTTCTAGGGAAATTGCAAACCCTTGTATTTATAATACTCGTAGCTTTGGTAAGGTGTGTTCAAAATATAACCCACCCACATTTTCATGAGTATTTGCTCATTGAAATTTCTGGTTAATAATTTTAAGTGGATAATTCAAAATATTCTTCATGTCCCTATAATTGATTTATACGAGTATTTTTTCCAACATTATGTAAGGGTTAACAAATCTCTCAGGATATCAATAATAATATTTACACTTTTTGCCAGCGAGTTCCATTTATTCCTTATACCTACTTCTTCTCTGTTCTATCCATTCTTTATACCTACTTCTCTCTTCTTCTCTTTATTGTGTAAGATTTATGTATTTCATAAATGTCTCTTCCAAATAATGTATTGTTTTCTTCTTATTCCTGCTTCTTGTTGTCTGCTCCTTGACTCCTCTTTCTCTTCATTCTTTCTCTTATCTTCTTCTGCGGGTAATGATTTATATTTCCTAATATTTTTAAGTACCGCAAGTTAACATGCTCGGTGCAATGTATACAAATATGCTGTCACAAATGTTCTTAGAGTTTAAATACGAAATGTTCTTGGCTCTAGCTTGTCTCTTCCAACTTGATTTATACTACTGATAAAAATAAATTAATTAGAAGCCTCCATAAAAAATGCCTAAAAAGTATATCTACTGTCATAAATTCTAATGATACATATGAATATTATTTAAAATAAGAAATTTTAACATTGCACGTTTAAAATTCGCAAATTTGAATAAATTTGCTATTCACATGGTTTCTTGTACATATTCTTCTTTTCTTCTGAAATACTCTTATGTATACCTATGCATGTCAACGTGTTATCTATTGCAATAATGTAGCTTTGGCATTATTCCTTCACTATCTCCAGACTGCACATCCAGTACCCTATAGTGGCCTGAGGCACGGTGTCAGCACGCATCACAGCAGCCTATAGTAAAGTTGTCTTGGAGTGTCTTCATGCGTTGCACCATCCTAAAGTGGCAAGTGGGGTTGTGTCTGATACATGTCTCACAGCACCCTATAATGACCTGGGAGGGAAGGAGAGGGGGAGGGGAGAGAACCCCCCAAGAATCTCCCATGTTCAATAATCCCTGATGTCCGGCAGTAAGCCTCAAATATAACATTTACAATAACTAATGGGAGAACCGAGTGTAATCGGGCGTGACATCGGCTCCTTTCATCCATGTGAAAGCGTTATCCTTTGGTCTGCACTGCGGAGCCAGTCCCGCCTGATTCCTTTGAACATTCCATGTGTTCCCTCATCTTTCATTTAAGGACAATAAAAAAGGAGAGGAAAAGTTATAACTCCTATTTTTTACAAGACGCCCGTACTCCTGCGAATATGTGTAATGTGTATAATGTGAATTGTAGTGAGACGATATTATCAAGATCGGAATGTGTGTGCGTGCGTGTGTGAGTGTGTGTGTGTCAGAGAGAGAGAGAGAGAGAGAGAGAGAGATAAAAAGATAGATAAGGACTAAGAATACAGATGAGAAAAGAAGTCATTTAGTCAGCAAAAAGTTACCGTCTGTTATTCAATAAATTAATAGTCACCGTGGTCGAGTTTTCTGCTTTGTACATTCATACCTCGTGAGGAAAAATGAGTAGTTACTTGTATGAGTGGCGGCATTACCAGAGAATAATGTAAAATTATTTAGAAAAGTAAAACAAGCTCATAGTAATGCTGCCCACAAAAATTGTGAAGAGGCCTTGCGCTTCAGCACAAAGAAATCATATAACTTTAACATAACTTTTTTAGGTAATGTACATGCGCGGATATAGCCCTCTTGTTCTGGGGGGGCACAATCGCAAAATATACCGAACTAGCCGTTTGCCCGTGCTTTGCAAGGGGACTAAATTTCAAATTTACTAAGGCATGGCCGTACTACTGGACAGCAATGCCTTTTTGAACTTTTTATAATTTTTCTGGACAAAGCGATAATGGTTTTGGGGGGGTCAATTCTGAGAGATTTTTCGCTATCTCTTACCGTTTTGGCTAAACAACTCCGGACAAACAAACAAACAAACAAACATAGGTAGGTAGGTAGGTAGTCCTTTTTTCTGTTTTATATATAGAGATAGAAAATTTGGGGCAGGGGAAGGGACTCGTAACCTAGAACCGAGGCGAGGGTTCGAGTCCTGGGTAGTACTTTTTAAAGCATGTTTATCGAGGAACGACACCTAATTTGTTAAAAGCTGTAGGTAGAGCTTATCATCACAAATATCTTTCATGCCTACAACATTCATTATCGGGAATATTAAATATTAAAAATATTGCAAAATTACACAAACTCTTGGTAAAACTAAACAAAATAAGAGGTTAAATATCCCAACATAATTGTAATATATAAAGTCAACCGTTGTTATTTAACCTTGTAACTCATTAATATTATATTAGGTAGGTACAGGTACCTATTTACTTAACACTTACTTGTTTTACAGGAGTTGAATTCGTCTAGGTTTTTGTTTGTATCGGTTCAATAAATCGTCCTTCATTACATTGGTTTTGATGAATTCCTTTTCGATATGGAGTATGGATAAATCAGAGAATCGATCTTCTGTCATAGTTGTCCGGGTCCATACTTTGACTCTCCGCATGGATGAAAAACTCCGTTCGCAAGCTGCCGAGCTTATGGGTATTGAAGCAGCAAGTTTGAAACACTTGAAAATGTTGGGATACATTTCTTTCTGTACATATTTTTTCAATATTTCAAAACCAATATTGTCTCCACTTTCCTTTACAACATTTCTCAAAATATGCATCTCTGCCTCCAACACACCTTTGTCGATTTTCAAAATGCTCTCATAGGTATCAACAAATGGTAGAGATTCTTTAAACATTAATTTGAACAGACTATCTATTGATACAGCTATTTTTAAGCTTTCTTCAGAAAACCTATGTTTTAGCCTCATGATTGTTGTGTCTATTGCTCGGTAGTACCTAATACCTTGACCGGTAAAATTCCTTGACAGAAATGGCGTCATCAGTGGAATCGTGAGCATCTTCTGAACCTTGTTGTCCGGTGGGTTCAAGGACATAGCTGTCTCTCAATTTACTACTAGATTGTGTCTTCCTCTTCTTTGAGCCCCTAAGATTTTCCAGGATGATTTCGTGTTTGCTGGAAAATTGGGTAATTTCTTGCCACATATCATCAAATACTTGATCATTTCTCTTCTCTTCTAATGTACGTATCAATCCGTTTATTTGGTTAGCGGCACACCCAAGAGTTGCATTTTCAGATTGAAAATAGAGGCTGACAACATGTGTCAATTTCAAAACGTATTGAAATATATGTAGGTTGACAATGAAATCTCCTCTCCTCATTGATTGTATTAATCCCACTGCCTCTACAGCATCAGAATTTTCATTTTGCTCTATTTCAAGGTTCAGAGCATCAATTATAACTTCATAGAAGTTGAGAACTTTTTGACAATTCTCGTAGCGGCAGGTCCATCGTGTGGTACTTTGGGCTGTAATCTCAATTTTTTTTACTCCTAGATTGACTGCTACTGAATGCAGGAGTTGATGGTTTTTCGGCTTCGCGAAATGAACATACAGGGCCTCAAGAGTATTAAACAAATGCTTGGACGATTCAATTGTTCGGCATAGATCTGTCACAACGAGAGCTAACTTGTGTGCATAGCAGTGGAAGTACAATGCCTCTGGATGGATTTGTCGAATTCTTGATTGGAGCCCACTGATATTTCCAGACATAACACTCGCTCCATCGTATGTTTGGGCGATAATTGGTACTTCACTTAACCCATTGTCTTGCAAAATTTGGAGAATCAGGACAGCAAGATCTTCTGCTGATCTGCTGTTTGAGCAATTGGTAAACAACAAAAAATGTTCTTGTTGCAGTAGATTATCATCGACATATCTTAGACACAGAGAGAGAAATTGCTCCTTGAAACTCCTTGCTTCGTCCGCCATAATTGCATAGAAACCACATTTCTTAATCTCTTTCACAATTTTTTCTCTAGTTATTTCAGCAATTAACTCAATAACTTCATTTTGAGTAGTTTTGCTACAGAAAGAGTAGTGTTTAGTAAATCGCTCTTGAAATGTGGCATTATGTTTAGCAAGCATACTACAAAGTTCTAGGAAATTCCCCTTATTACTAGAACTTTCTGTTTCATTGTGTCCCCGGAAGGCTAATCCTTGATGACCTAAGAAAAGGACAACATCAAAAATTTTGCTTATGTAATCCACATTTTTCTCAACTTCTTCTTTATGGGCACTAGACAAATGTGACATAATACTACCTGTTTGTTTTGAAGTTTGGTGCAAACTGAATTTTTCCATTGAAGTTTTGTGTTCTGTTGATGATTCGTGCTTTTCCATTTTCTCCTTTATTTTTTTCCAATTTCTACACCCACCTTGAACAAAATCTTTGGCTGTAGCTGTAGAAAAGTGTCTACACACAAAACAAAACACAGCATCTTTGTTAACACTGTACTCTAACCAACCATATTTCTCAAAATATGTTTTTGAAAAACTTCTCTTTTTTATTCCAAACATAGAACCGGGATACTGATCCAACAAAGGCCTGCATGGTCCAGAATCTAATGATCCCAAATCAGTACCTGATGGTGATGACGATGAAGTTGCTGTGTTAGTTGATGTTGTTGGTTCATTCACTACCGTGTTCTGAACTGTAGGACTGGCAGTGCTTTCAATAACAGGGTTCTCCACATGGGTCTGTGAAACCCTCTTGAAAAAATCGTCAATACGCTTCATTTTAGGGTATACAGGAATTTAGTTAACAAAAACACAATTAAACATGGGTACGTTATAGTTTTTATTATTTAGATAATGTTTGTATAGGTATGTTATGTATCTAAAATAAAGACACTTGATCACTAAAAAGAATTGATTTATCTCAAAATTTTAAGAGTCACTACTTAGCTCAATCTGTTGCTTAGGGTTACTATTTGTATGTTTGACTTTAGTTTTTTTACATTTAAAATACTAATGTAGAGTAATAAGATACCTTCTGAAGAAAACAATGAAGGCGGGTATAATATGAGTATGTGAGTCAAAATAATTACAAATGGGTAAAACACTAAAACTACAAAATACGTGAATAGATTATTATTAACTAATAGCGTTCGGTTAATTACAAATTAGTTTGATGAAAAATCACTGCTACATCAACGGTGACAACGGTCTTTTATTATAGAAAATTTAAATAAATAAAAAACAAAAAATAAGGGAGAATTTTAAAAACCCGACACTCATGGTACCTAATCCCGTTTCATAATTTGACTTTGAAAGTTTTAAATCACAGGATCAATTTGACTATTTAGAACAACAAACAAAAAAAAGTAAATAAAGTAGAATTAGGTACTAACTTGAAATTCACACGCAAAAGAAAATCAGCACATTAAAATTAATAATTATTTATTGAAAACAGTTAACACAGAACTCGGTCGCACGAAAGAATATCGAAGCAGAAAGCAAAGCCGAAAGCCGGTGATTCCGGTGAAAAACTACTACACTAGTACTAACGCACAGGCACGTGGTTGAACGTTGACCTTGACTACCCTGAGCCCTGAGCCCTGAGAGATCTTTCGATTGCAGTTTCTCTCTCTCTCTCTTTCTTTCTCTCCTAATAACGATGATTTATCCAGTGTTGCCATCTAGATCTAGACGATCTTAAAGTGTGATTTCGAAAAAAGTTTACTGGCGGATGACAGAAATTTCTTATCGGTCTCGGAATTGGGAATTATTTAGGGGCCCGTGCCCCCCCAACTCATTCAGAATTTTTTTTTAAAACGGGTGCCCCCCAACTCATTCAGAATTTTTTTTTTAACGGGATTTGGTACATTGAAATTTGAGAAACATCGCTTGCCGAAAAAACTGGGGGGGCACGTGCCCCCCGTGCCCCCCCCTATATCCGCGCATGGTAATGTAACAAGTTTATATAACCCAAGAAAATTTATATTTTCCTATAAAGTTCAATATCAATATACTCAAGTATGATAATAACTTCCGACTAAAGGCTGAAAAGCATCGAGTCAGAATTATTGTTTGCACATTGCAGGAAGAAAATAAATTATTATACCATGTTTTGTTTCCAGAAAGAAGGCCTACTATTCACAGTAAAGGTACCTGATGGATGTTTTATTGAAGGCGAAACAGCCAGCGAGGCTGAATATGGGAAACCATGCACAATGCAAATTACACTGTGGAAAACATGCGGCATTCTCTATGCACGAAATCAATAAACTCGAGCACGTATGCATTCGAGTGGATTTCTGATGTTCGCAAATTCAAAATAATTCGTGAAACTAAGATCTACCTAAATAGTTTAACACCTGTATTTATGAACAGAAAACACTGTCTGATGTCTCAAGCATGATTTCCTCTAATATTATTGCCAAAAACCTTGCTTGAGACATTGCACAGACGGAATTCTCTGTTCATAAGTACAACTGTAAGTACAACAGATATATTACGAGTCTATTGATTTCACCTTCAATTTCAAAAGACCAGACACAATACATCACGTAACTGAAGCAATGCCTCTCCAAACTCTCCATGCTGGAAAATAAATGAGGGAAACTTCTCTCCCAAAACAGCCTGCTCTCCATCACCCTCCTCAGGAGAGGGGGAAATATTCTAATAAATATTGGAAAGTGTCTTCACAGAGGAGACGAGGGGACACCCTGAACTATATTAAACGTCTATTGCATCTAATGGAATGAAATGAATGGGATG
Source organism: Bactericera cockerelli (assembly GCA_024516035.1). Classification (NCBI taxonomy): domain Eukaryota; kingdom Metazoa; phylum Arthropoda; class Insecta; order Hemiptera; family Triozidae; genus Bactericera; species Bactericera cockerelli. The sequence continues at coordinate 35,676,195 of CM044958.1, forward strand.
GTTCCAGGAAAGTGGGCTGCTCCATGGCATGGAACATGATTTATGCGCTCAGCAGGTGCTAGGCTGGGAGAGGTTGAAAGATTGTCGCTAACAAATGAATATTGTGATCAAAAAATTACCTCATTTCATTCACCTTCGCACAATTTTCTTTTAGAACCTGCCGAATTGTAACCGAACATCGTAAATAAATCAGAAAATATAATGTTTACCTGAAAATTTGAAATTTCAACCATTTATTTTAACGTCTTGTTAACAACCACAAAGTAATTCATATGTGACGGGAAACATCCATTTCCCGTGTGATGAAGAATACGTGCATGGTTTTTACAACTTACTGATTATGCAGATTCTCGTATGAGTATTTTCAAAAAATAATGTTAGTCGATAACTTGATATATTTATCGGGTTCCTGGGTAATATAAGCTAACTAACATATTGTAATGTTAACATTTCAGCGCAATTTTCGCGAACCAGCGATAAAATATAATCGTAAAATAACGATTATATGATCATTAAGTCAATATTGTCAATCAGAGTGTTGCCTGAACTGCATCATGCTGCATCTAAATCCAACCATTGCGATCGTATTGCAAGATGCACAAATGCACATCTCTTGACGATAGTGTTCCCTTATTTGCTTTGATAAGTACTTGGCAATTGATGTGGAGTCTTCAGCATTTCTCTAATAAAAACGAATTGTTTTTGGCAGAGATCAAAATCTTCTTCAACTTTTCGTTCTCGCCAACCATTAGCCATTTTCATGAGAGACAAAAGAGGAGGCGAGGGGGAGAGAGAGAAGCACTCGTTGGAATGGCAAACGGATGCAAAGGACAGGACGAACTCAGCAAGCGCTTCCATGACACTTGTCTGGAGCGAGGGGGCAGAGAAAAGCCAGAAAAAAATATTGTCAACAGCGAGATAGGTACAGGAGAGGAAGAAATGTTTATAAATTTTGCAACAAAATAAAAATTAAGCTAATGAAAAGAGGAGCAAGCGGAGAGCATACATTATTCATGGAGAGCACAAAGCTCCGCTGCCGTCACGGGGGGAGCAGAGACAGGCAAAGGGTGAGAGTACTGCAGTTTGTCGCAACAATTATACTGATGTAGTTTGTATATATTTTTTATGTCCCATCTCAAGACCTTTAAATTTTTTATCACTTGTTCACGAAAAATAGTATAATAAAAGGCATGGAATTTTATATGGCAACGTTTGTGGGCATGTGCGTTTCAAGTTGTTTTTGGCTTTTTATTAGGGTGTACTTTCATGGAAGATGAAGATGTGGGTAGTCACGTTAGAGAGAACTTTTGGGAAGTTGTGCACAAATGAGAGGGAACAATTTAAAATGAAGCAGAGTGGAGAAAGAACATGAATACCATGAATACTCAGAGAGACCATGTTAGATAAGGAACATGAATACCATGAATACTTGGAGGGGACATGTTAGAGAGGGAACATGAATACCATGACAACTCAGAGGGAACATGTTAGATAAGGAACATGAATACCATGAAGACTTGGAGGGAACATGAATACCATGAATACTCGGAGGGAACATGAATACCATGAATACTCGGAGGGAACATGAATATCATGAATACTCGGAGGGAACATGAATTCCATGATTACTGGGAGGGAACATGTCAGAGAAGGAACATGAATACCATGAAAACTCAGAGGGAACATGTTAGACAAGGAACATGAATACCCTGAATACTCGGAGGGAACATGTTACAGAGGGAACATTAATACCATGAAGACTCGGAGGGAACATGTTCAAGAGGGAACATGAATACCATGAAGACCCGGGGGGAACATGAATACCATGAAGACTCGGGGGGAACATGAATACCATGAAGACTCGGGGGGAACATGAATATCATGAAGATTCAGAGATAACATGTTAGAGAAGGAACATGAATACCATGAAAACTCAGAGGGAACATGTTGGAAAGGAACATGAATAAAAAAAGAGAATGTCATGTTGGAAAGCTCGTAAAAGAGGAACAATAAAAAGCGAGCATATCTGCACTTACATAAAACATGGTGCTTGCTCGACGATAATATGCCAAACACTCGCGACAAATAGCTACAATGCGAATGCTATTGATTTCACGTACAAAGTAGGTACTTGTGTTTGCAGATTGCACAAAGACGCCCGTGGGGTTACCATTATAGGGGTCCTTGTCTTCAACAGATTAGGAAACAAGTGGGAAGCAATCTCAGGTTGATTAATATCAGGAGTGGTCTGCTGAAAATGCATTTCTGGCACTCTTCGTCTTTAATAGTTCTTAGGATATTAGTTTCATTTTTAAGGTTAAATGTTAATGAAGCCGGTATGTACACTTAGTGATGTCATTTTAACGGTTTCTAGGATATCATCTGGGGTAAACACGTCTGTCTAAAAAATGTTTTGTCAGTTATTTGAGCCAAAACCGAACCGTTTACTCAATATGTAGCATATTGTTTAAATAAAATTGTTTTGTTTATATTAAGCTCACTTCATATTCCAGGCACATCAATGCATTCAAATAAACCTCAAAATTAAATGATCACTAAATAAATAAAAATGTAAACATCTTGACACTCTCGTATCTAAAGCATCAGTATTTTAAGCCTTATCTTTACATAATATTATAATATGTGTGTACTGTGTATATTGGAAGATGTGAGAATATAGGAAGGCATGTTGTATATTTTAATAGACTACTTGTATGTGTTAAAGTTTCGTATTCTATTTTGTCATAAGTGTCATAACACATATTAAACATGGAATACATGTTACACATACATATTATACACAGTAAAATATAGAGAAACTATTCTCATAAAGATGTGACAAAAAGCTGTATCCCGGTTTTCAGCGCAGCGCATAAAGACGACACCTCTTGTCACCGCATGGATCCCGGGTAAATTAGAAACCGCATGGAAGTCCCCGCGACCCGCTACCAAAGTTGAGAGATCACTTATTCAATATGTAAAAAAGCGAGTAATTTGTAAGCAAGAGTCGTAGAGTGCAGGTTGCAGGTTTCGGCGATAAAGAAGACAAGTTTATTCAGATTAGTTTTTTCTCTCTACCGTGGCAGCGTTGAATTTAAAGTTTCCAACTTAAATAGAAAACTAGATTGAGAGCGCTAACAATTGAGAATGCATGAATGAGACACGTCTCGTATGAGACATGTGAGACATGTCTCCGCGTGGGGTGGTCGGGACGTGATCACCTCTTGGTTCTAACACCTGAGTCGGATGAGATAGATCAGGAGATAGAGAACCTGAATGCAGGATATTTAAAACAAATCGGTACCATCATCGTCAACTTTCGACAAAGAAAATGCCAATGAAAGAATAAGAAGTGGGATATAATCGGAAGGCAGCTTCAGGGCTTTTGAGGAAAACTTACAATTTCTATGTCAATTCAATGAGACCATTCATATACACATTGCGTAACTAATTTACATACATAGGTGTGTGTGACTCAAGAGTAAATATATGTACAAAATAAGTATATAATTTTTCAGATTAATGATAATTCACAATAAATTATTAACTAAGATCTCGAGGCCGACAAGTAAATTCAACAGAGGAAATACTAGTAGAGAGTGTTGTGTAGGATTAGGATTACCCATACTTACACATAGATTTTTTTCATTTTTCCTACTGTTAAATGCTGTTTTGATACAAATGCAACGATGAGTTTGTAAGGAACTAGAGTGAGATAGGAGGGGTAACAACACAAGAAGTATACATGGGGCGAGGCAATTTAAAATTATTTTAATTTCATTTCATCATTTTATTAAAATATCAAGTGGTGCGTATGAACTGGCTGGGTGGTGTAGCACAGCAAAAATATTTAATTTACTTTTCAAATTCAATTGCATTCAGCGTTTTCATTGCAAGCAACACGACTGCGAGAGACTAGCTACTTAAGTTATCAAGGACAGTGATGCTGAAGGAATTAATATTGAATAATAGGAACGGGATTGTACAACCTTGGGTTTTGCGCAGCACGGTTCTTTATGAGGAATGATGGCGTACGCTATCAAACTAGACTCTGGCTCTGGCAGCTCCTCTAAATTTTCAGCGAATCGTATTGAACATGGCGAACTGCAGGCTTTGAGCGACCTTCAACTTTTCTCGCTGCACTCTCTGTTTCTTGTCCCGTGGAAAACAGTTCCATATGCTGATGGTCTCGTCAGCACTGCCCGCCGCTACACTGGTCCCGTCTGGCGACATCACAGCGCTCAGGATTCTCTCTTCATGCATCTTGAGCTCTGCGATGAGATTCAGTCCTGGGTATTCCCTCAACTGGAGAGAGCACTCTTGCTTTCCATGCGATGTGATGAGTTCCCTGTACTGCTCTGACCATAAGATGGACGTCACCTGAGAGGAAGTCTTGATGAATCCTTTCTCTTTTCCGTTCATACTGCTCCACAGTTTCACGGTCTGATCACATATTCCTCCACCGGTGGCCAGAAGATGCGGTTTCCAAGGACACCAAGCTAAGGCTTTCACAGCAGAAGAGTGACAGTTGTTACTTAGAAGAGGTCGCTTCCCGCTCAACTGTCTGAGGTCCCAGATTTGGACAGTGTTGTTCGAGCCACTGGCGAGATAGGTACCATTCGGAGACCACTTGAGCCCACACACGACGTCATCTGCGCGGTTGACAAGCGAGGGCTGGTCAGTGTGGAGGCGGACATCGTAGTGGAGGATGTTGCCTGCGATTGTGCCGCAGGAGAGGAGGTGATTGTTCCAGCTCATGGATATGATTTGTTGGAAGTTGGTTCTCAGTTTCTGCACCAGCGTTTCCTCCGGCTCATCCCACAAGTCCACATACTCAGTGCAAGTGCTGGTCACAGCAATCTGTGAGCTACGAGGCTTCCATGCGACGCAACTGATGTAGGAGCCGTCCACACTGGGGTAATCAACCAAGAGTTGCGTCTTGTTGGATCTTGTGTTCCACGTATAGATGCTAGAGTCCAAGGCCACTGCTAGGGTGTCGTGATGACCCCAGTCAATACCAAACGTGTAGTAATCGTTGATTATATTGGGGGCTTCTAGTATTCTATCGGGCTTGGACTTGACTTTGCGTGGAAGTTTACCCAGAGTTTTCAAAACTAGACTAGGACTGACACTGGAAATTTTCCTTTGCTTCAGTACATTGGTGCGATCCATTTGAAGCCCATGAAGAAGGAAGGAAAGATGTTGCCGTTTCTTTCGCTCGCGATAAGAGATGGAATCATCGTGCAAATTTTTATGTAACAAAAGGTAGCTGTACTGCTCGTCATAGCTGCTTTTGTCAATGATGTAGCGATCAGTGCTGACCATTTTCAGTAGTTAATTTGATAGCAATAGACAAAAAGGAACTCTAAAATAGAAAAGGTTAAAAAAACGAATGAAACTTAAAACTCGAAAGAAGCTAAAACTAAATCAAACTTAAAATTAAAGAAAAACGGTATTAAATGAAAAGAAACAGTAAAAGCTTTAAAACACTAGGAAATAAAATCAGGATTTAAAATTAGACTTAAAATGAGAGTTGATGCATTGAGGTAAATTTATGAGTTTGGCTACGAAGCGCAAAGTTGGAAACTTGAACACTATTAAATTTAATGATGATCTACAAGTATGTATGTATCTCTAAAATATAGTTAGTCACTTTGTGGTACCATTACTCCTGAAAATCATCATTTTTTAGAAGCGACCAAAAAGACTTGTGCGGCTCTTTCCCCCGACACGACTGTGTTGAACTCATTGTTATTCTGCCCGGATATGACGGAGTATGATCATGATTTGTATTGCAGACTTGACCCAGAACACTGGCAGGTCCCTTGTGGTTGCAAACTGAGACACGAGTAACTTATATTACTTCTTACAGCAACTTCCACCTTCCTATCTCTTTCCTCGCTTTATTTCTTCTCAATTCCCCCATCGCTTTCATTTTTGAGTTCCCTAATAAAAATATTTTTAAAAGATATTGTTCATAATAGCTTTGCTATGTGAAGAACGTAGAACCTTTTTTCCAGGAGAGAGTTTATTTTATTTTATTACGTACTCCGTTGGAAAACAGTGAAGTTACTCTGTTGTATTTTTTCTCAAGCTCTTCTAGTTCCAGCTTCATATCACCAACATATACACACATATATGAAGACCTAAAATGAAAATAGAGCCCCGGCGTGAACTGGAAAGCTGGAAATATAATCAAATCTGAGTTCCCTGTAGAAAGTTTGCAGGATTTCCAATACAAGGTGACCAAGTTTTTTTTAGAAAATTTCCAATAATAAAATAATCTCATATCACTTTTCTAAAAATGCCGTTGAAGGATATAGGCACAGAAAAACTGAGTTTTGAATGAAAATAGGTAGAAATTGTTAGATACTTTTGTATTTACTTGGAAAAATTACTGAATTTCAAGTATATACACAAATTTCAAGTTTATTTTTCAGGTGAAAACATATTATTTTTTCAAGTATTTTTTTTCGTTATGCGAAAAATTACCTAGGATTATTTTATATTTTAGTCTTGGAATATCTCCTAGAGTTGACTCTGAAATTTTCTATAAAAAAACCTTGACACCTGTATGACAGAAGTTACAAAAGTTTTCTATATCACTTTGAATTGGTACATGAAATTTTGAAGTGAGGATAAAAATAGTTATTCTCTGTTCAATACATTTTATATGTCAATCAAACATGAGTACCGAACTCAGTAGCTTGATCGATAAGGCGGCGAACTTGTAACCTAGAGGTCGGTGGTTCAAGTCCCGGTTTCAGCATAGATTTAGTAAAGCGAGTTTGAGTAGTTGTGATATCACGAAAGTGATAAACGCAAATATGATAGCTTAAGTATTGCTATGAATGTGATACTATTATGTTAAGGCGAACTCAAAATGATTTTTCCATTACATTATAAAGCTTTTATTATTCCCATACAGAATGAATGAAATATAGGAATTAGGTCAATTAATTAGATGGTCATAGATATTTCATCAATCTTATAATAGTAAAATAAAATTTTTGTTTTCTGAAGAGTTTAAGTTACCTCAACAGCTTTCTGGCAGTATTGTACATCGGATTACATTTTCTCACTTCGTATGTTTAATTTTCACATAATATAACGGATTATTATTTAGTGTAGGTTCCTGTGAATTCTGTAATGCTCGTTTTTTTTTTCTCAATAAAACAAGTAAACAATTGCCGAGCTTCAGTAAATTAACAGTGTGCACGTGTGCATGGTAAAGAAGTATAACTGTTCCGTCATTTATTTATTATTTTATTCGTAAATATCTTTTCGTCTTCTATCTTTCGAATAAGAATCACTTTATTGCAAAAATAAATGTCATAAATAAAGTTGGAAAAACTATAAGGCAGTCAATATTTACGTCAGGATAAAGTGTTCTTCAGTTTCAGTCATTTTTCATGGCCGTTCATGGATCCTGACATCTGACGTAATCAGGTCACCGATAGGCGAGAGAAGTATTTTATTAGCAGCTCGATATTTCTGAAACGTTACCCTTCAATGGTGAAGGTTTTTTATATCTATTAACAGGAAATCATATTTCTTCGTCAAATTTTTATTAAAATGACTTGAGTTTTTTCTTCGTTCTCTTAACACGAGACTCCCACCTCATTACTACAAGCAATCACGGATGAATCTGTGAATTCATCGAAAGGTATTTTGCCCGAGTTTTTAAATTGATTTGATGGGTGCTGGTTTTGGCCTTAAAATGTAGAAAATGCTTTGAGCATTAACATTGACTCCACTAGAGAATGTTATTATTATTATTTAAAAATACGAACTTTGAGCAGGTCCTAAGGTAGTTTCTTTTAAAATTTATTCCTCACAAGGACTTGAAAATTCAGATGGTTATCAATTTATCATCATCTACTAATAACAATGAGATTTGCAGTTGAGAATCGGTTCACTTGGATACTGATTAAATCTGAGGAGTTAGATTATGTCCGATGATTCAAATCAATGTTCTAAACATTTTCTTTCAAAAAAGTAGTTTTTTTGGGTTTAACGTCGCTTTCAACTATTTTGTTCTCACCCAGCCAAAACTGGGCCGGAATGCCAGCATCACGAAGAGTACGAAAACTTCACCTCGCTGGTCGTGCTCTGCGAGAACAGGTATTCACCGCATCATCGACGCTGGCAAAGTAGATTTTATCATGAGCTTAACGAGCAACTTAATACACAATCAAACATCTTTTGGCCAAACAGGCCAAATAAATTCAAGATTAACGTTAGTGAGAATTTAACTGATGGTAAAAATATTTCCGGAACATTTTTCTCCGAAGTTATTCTTATCATGAAATATGTACAGATGTACACACATTGTTCACTCTGTTGCCTTTTTATTAGAACTAGCAGTCTTATAAATTTGTCAAGAGAATATACGAGAAGAAAAATTAAATGTTTTTTTACGCAGCAGGTCTTCTTATATCTTCAGCTATAATAACTCTTAAATAAAAGCTAAATATACACAAGTGGGGGAGAGCATTATATCTTTTACGATGTCACATCACATTACTTCCGCGGGGGTTGCTTTGTATGATGGTGGAGGAGGGAGCTCCTCACAAGATTCTCTATGGAAACCACTAGTTTTCTCCTTTATAAGGTGAACCTCAATAATTGAATTGAACTGAATACATTGGTCAATTTATTACATTGGTCTTTATTATACAGGGTGGGGCAAAAGTCTGGAAACCCCTGAATAACTTTCGAATGCTTCTTCGGTAAACTTAAAATTTTGTATGGTAAACCAAGCTAATAAGATCTTCTTTTAGAGAGGGGTCGATTTTTGTTACCGGCCCCCATGTCTTGGCCAGGGGGGCCAACTTCACTTTTTTTAAATACGAACCCCCACCTTGCGATACATTTTTGGAAAGGTCTTCTAATAAGAAATACATTGGTGCAAATTTTATTTTTTTAATATTTTTTGTTTGCAAATGGCATCCAACTTTGTGTATGCAGTAAAGTCTGGAAACCCCTGAATATCTTTCGAAAGGACTTTCTCAGTAAATTTAAAATTGTGTACGGTAATCCTTGGTAATTAGACCTTATATTAGAATTGGTCCGATTTTTTTTCACTGGCCCCCATGTCGGGGCCAGGAAGGTCAACTTCATTTTTTTAAATACGAAACCCCACCTTGCGATACATTTTTGGAAAGGTCTAATTACCCCGACTTACCGTGCACAATTTTAAATTAACTGAGAAAGCCCTTTCAAAAGATATTCAGGGGTTTCCAGACTTTACTGCATACACAAAGTTGGACGCCATTTGCAAACAAAAAATATTAAAAAAATAAAATTTGCACCAATGTATTTCTTATTTGAAGACCTTTCCAAAAATGTATCGCAAGGTGGGGGTTCGTATTTAAAAAAATGAAGTTGGCCCCCCTGGCCCCGACATGGGGGCCGGTAACAAAAATCGACCCCACTTTAAAAGAAGGTCTTATTAGCCTGGTTTACCATACAAAATTTTAAGTTTACCGAAGAAGGCATTCGAAAGTTATTCAGGGGTTTCCAGACTTTTGCCCCACCCTGTATAATACATTGGTCCTAAGCTAAAGGATAACTTTTGAGTAAGTTATCCATCCATATTAAAAGTTAAAGATAATATTTTTTAAGCAGTTTTAACTAGAATTGTTTCAGTCGATATTTTAAGGTAGGAAGTAACAAAAAATCGACTTCAAATAAGATAAATTGACTCACATGATTACAACAACAACAAAAAATCTTTAGTGTGTGTCTCATGAAAGTTTAAAATAAAATGAAACATCTCTTCGATACAGAAAATTTTACAGACACAATATATTATGTAGAAAATGTTCTGTCCTATCATAAAAAAATAGTTATTTAGAAAATAACTTAAGAATCTCTATTAAACCCGGACGCTTTTCGTATTTCAGTCCATAATTGTTTTCTTTGTAAATACCTAAACCACTCTTAATCGTCACTTTTTATTTATCCACAATAGTTCTCATCCCCTTTGAGTAGAATTACTTTGTTCTTCCATATCCGTTCTGAGAAAGCAATTTAAACGGGACCTCACCGGTTATAAATTTAGTTCTATTTTTCCACCAGTAGCGGCAACATTGCTCTAACTATTTTCTGAGCTCGGTTATCATTATAAGAAGAGATAAACAGATAAAGTGCTCCCGAGTAGCGGCAAGTTTATTGCCTAGAGTCCCGTACAGAGTACTAGGAAGACGTACAATATTCTGCCCATATTTTACATCCTGGCTGAAGTGGATGAGAAAACACCATGGAATATACGTATAATTGTAGTGTTGTGGGTGTTGTAGGGGGGCCTCCGGCATAGGTAGTTGCTGTAGAGCACAACGACGATCATACAAATAGCTCCCTTTCAGTAGACTACCAATTTGAAGACCTTTACTCTTCGGGGGACAAACAGCTTGCTTGGTGTGATCCTAAGCTAACTCTCATCGTTTTATGTTTCTACAATGTTTTACCGCTGGGTGACAACGGTTCTGTTATGATCCTAAGGTAATTCTCATCGTCCTTCACTTAGTGGTCAGAAACCTTTACAGATCTGAAAGGTCAGGTGTTGAACGTTTCCCATTCTGATGAGACCTCTGGATCTATGTATCGTTGTGGATCTATATCGTTATAATGATGTTGAATGAAACCCATTATGCAATTAAAAGACGACCATTTTCATTTTAAAGCAACTTGCCTAACTTGTTTCAAATGTATAAAGAATCTTTTGCTAATTGATACATTTTTACGTTATACATTTTTACGTATATTGTTAGTTACTTTCTTAATTAGCATAACATAGATATCACTAATAACTAATAAGTAATAGTCCTCCACTAAGTACCCTTATGAACAATAGTCTGAATTGAAGAAGAAAAATTGACACAGTGTGAGCATGATGAACATTCTTTGAAGGATCTAAATCACCTAAGTACGAATCAAAACAACTTACTATATTTCACCTGCATACATTAAGTGAGTCAATTGAAATACCACAATAAATTCTTTTGCAGATTGCTGTTCATATTATTTTCTAAACGTTTACTCTTAACATCTCTCACATACTACACTTCCTTTACATACAAACATATTTATGTTAATTGGGAGTGTAGAATATTTTCAATCCACATTTACATCAATGATTGAAAGATGGAAAGAAGGAGAGAGTGAGAGAGATGGGAACCAGCTTATTACACACATAAGCGTGAAATTCCGAGGAAAAGGATCCAAATGGAATTTGCATCCGGAAAGGTTTCAAATTTCTATCATATATATTCTATATTTATACATTAGGTTTGCATAGACTCGGTGCGTGTAATACAATTTAGGTTAAATTTAAATTGGAAGGGTGCTGGATGCCCGTCCGTTTGGTTCATGGTAAACTGAGCAAGGTATCTCCGGGCAATGTTAAATTTAATAGTAAAAATATTTAAATGTAGCCACCCCGTTCCTGCTCCTCAGTCTACCCTCTACTTGCTAATTTAAAATGGAAATAAGGCTCCTCCACCTTCGCCTTCCAGCTAACAACTGTCATCATCTCCGAGCCAGGATTCTCTCAAGTGCTAACGTATTTCTGCTTGATAAGAATGGCACAAATTTGAAACATATCTATTTTCCTAACAAGGAAGTTTCTCCTTGGGAAAATCTTGTTGTGCGTTTTTCTGACATTAATGATAATGTACCCTTGAAATACAAGACCTGTTTGACTGCTGGAGTATTTTTTTTTTTTTTTTTTTTTTTTTTTAATTTAAATTTTTTGGCATTGGTTATTCTCCTTATCATGGGAATTTGCCATACAGCCAATGTGGTCGTGTTTACAAAGATTGATATTTTATTTAAGATAGTTCGTTAATTATTAGATATTAAATGAATATATTGTTTGTGGTTAGAAAATAGAATATGTATCCGTATGTACGTGGGTTTTGTAATATAGTTCTGTACGAAAAAGGGGACTCAGTTATGTTTTTTAAATCTTGAAAAAGTTTCTCGCGAGAATCGTTGTACTTGTTACAGATCATCACGATATGTTCCATATCCTCCCTGACTTTACATAAAGTACAGGTAGGGTCTGGTTCGATATTTATTTTGTGGAGGTAGGATTTGCACAAGGCGTGGTTTACTCTAAGTCGGTTGAAAAGAACGATATACTTTCTGGGGCACAAAAATCTCTCTTGAAACCAAGGTTTTTTACTGATGGAATTAAAAATATTTTTATAAAAGAGTCCTTTGCCGTTATCAGTACCGAGGAAGTTATTGAGGAAGACTGCTGGAGTAAAGGGACTTTTCAGTTTAACCTCGGCTGTATAAACATTACACAATGAATATTATGAATAATATAAGCAAGGACCTTCCATTCACTCATTTACAATATTTCCAATAAAGGGAACTTTTTGATTTATAGAAATAGTGATTTGACTTTATACAAGTCAGTTTGATCTCATGAAAAAGTATTGAAATCCGCTAGAATATCAATGGTGCATATTTGGTAAAAACCAATATTTCCATCAAGATGAATTTGAAGAATCTCAGCAAGATAAGAATCACGCCAAGGTTTACTTATTCACTATTTTTTCTTCTATCTTGAACTCAAAAGCAATGTTGTTCTCAATGCTTTACTTATAAAAATACTTTTATCTTCAGTGTTTTATCAGAAAATTACCAGCAAATAATCTCTTCCTACTGTACAGGATTTCACTTGAAAGCCGAAGGATTTTAAATTCTTAACTGAGAGCGAAAAAAAATGAAAGATAAGGAAAAGAAGAAGAGGGAGTGAGAGAAAAAGGAAGAGGAGGAGACAAAGAAGGAGAAATACTTGTAAAAAAAGAAAAGGGAAAAACAGAGAAAAGAAAAGCCCTTGACGTTCAAAAGATATTAATAGAGAGATAACAGGAATTTAAAATTGAAAAACTTTTCACATGAGTAGACAAATTTCCTTTCTTCGTCTCCTGCAGACCCTCTTGCTCGACGCTTTTTCAAATTATTTTCCTTGATACCCTAGGCACGTCTGAATCCAGAAGGTGAGGGAAGTCCTTATTATCCAATCAGATCTGATAATGGATTCACTTGAGCTCACCCTGTACAAAAGGATTCATCAGCTGAATCACATTAGACTAACATTAGCCCAATTCCTCATGAGTACCAAACACCAGGAGAGGAACAGGGAGGTTCATTCCTTCAGAGATTCTCAGTTACATTAACTATTAAATACTAACATCACATTTAGGACAGTCAGTAAGGTTCGTTCAGAAATCAGAAATAGAGATTGGTGAGCGCAGAACTACCGGAGTAACCACTGAGATCTACAAGATATTGAAACAAGACTCACTCGAGAAAAACAATATAAAAGACACTGGAGTATGTCTCTAAAAATATAATTTATATAAATGTAATCTTCCATGTAGGCAACGTCAAAAATTCTAATAATTTTACAGCTTCCAATAGAGTCTTCAAAAGTAAGAACAACTGGCACATCCACTGAAATTACAGTAGATATCTCTAGAGTATCGATAAATTATTTATTCTAAAGCAATGTTTAAACTCTGAAGATGTAGAATCGTATGTATTTGACCATTATTTTGGTCTAGTTAAACCAACGTCCACGTTTATCATCAAATGATGGGAAATGTTCAATAAGGAAATATACGAGTAAAAAAATCAAAATTTTCAGACCAAGCATTCACAACAAAATTAATAAAATGGTTATATTGTTTTTATCAAAAAAGTGATTTTACAAAATCATCAAACCAGCCTTATTATAATAATACTCTTTGGTGGAAGATAACCACTAGGCGAGGTTCATGCTCAAATCGTTGTCTAACACCTAACCCTCAGAGTATTATTAGGTGGTCATAAAATCAAATAAATGAGGAATATTCTTGTAATGGGTGGGATCCAATCTACAGGTCCTAGCGATAGCTTGTCTAGCGGCTTAACCATATAGACTACCAACTTGGTACAAAAAGGGGGATGTTCGACTGTTCCTTTCGAGTTTTTGCTTAGGACACCACCGACCATCATCCTACGAGTCATTCTGCACTTTTATAAGAGCAGAGGTACAAATCGAGCACCTGAAGTCGGATAGAAAAATACTGCGATGGTGTGGGGTGCGGGTAAGAGGTGGGACCGATGGCGTGAGTCTGATGAATTGACTTCGACCGCAAATGTTTTGACGAGGTAAACAGGAACTTTGAGTTATGGAGAAACCAAGAGGTGAGAAAGAATGCGGTGAGCGGAAATGGAACAGGTGGTGCAGCTGACAGCTGACTGTGGCGGGGTATGAGCATCGGACGGGACTTGTGTTTTTCTCAAACTCTGTAGTTTGAAGTTTTTAATAAGCATTTCAATTTTTTGAAACTCGGTCAAAAGTAAAGTTCAAATGATGTCGAAGATAGTAACTTTCGAAACTAGATAATTATTGCACCGAGATGAAATTGAACTTTTCTAACAGCAACATCGTTGGATTTTGTCATAGCATGAAGAATGTAGGTTTTGGAAAGGGGTAGGGTGAATGAAGATGCATGTAATGATACAAATCATGTGAATTTTAAAGTTTTTATTCGCCGTGTTGCTACATATGACAAATTCAAAATTCGGTATTTCACTGAGGCAACATGTTTCCACAACATATTAACTAAAAACAACATAACACGGAGTAAATGTCACTGCCCTAATTCAGGATAATTGTAGCACGCCACAGTAGACTAACTGAGATCAATATTTGTTATAGTATGGCGTCTAAGTGTAATTGTTCCTTCAGACATCACGAAATAATTTATTCAATGAATTCAAACATTTAAAACAAAGAGAAAACATGAGGCGAGATGATAAGACGCAATGTAATTCTCTCTGATACTTGATTCTAGATTTTGCGTATTGTTTCCATTTGAGAAAATCAATCATCCACCCGCGCTCGTGGGTTCCATTTTGTTAATTAATTTTGTCTTTAATGAATTTCAAAGTTTAGCATAAAGAAAATGCCGTAGGCATTTAGCAGGTTAGCACTCCCTTGATCAGGTTGTGTTCGAAACATTTCAATTTACAGGGAAATACCTAAAGCTTACTGTAAATAAAACTTTAAATAATTTACTGAGCAATAGCACTGAATTTAGAACAAGGTTTGTAGTTTGTACTCACATCAATAACATGGTGGAATTTGGCATTAAAATACATTAGAAGAAAACATTTTAATGAAGCAATAAAACAGGTAGTTATGGAATTTTCATATATTGTTGGGACCTCAAAGTAAGAAGTCAGATTTACTGCTTTCGAAAACTTGTGCGAGCTGAGTAGCAGCCAAAAAACCACACTACCTGATTTTCCGGTCTAGGTCACTAGTATAAATGTCGATTTCCACTGGGCTAATAATAATAATAATAATAAATTAGACTCACGCTAGTAAAATAATAATAATAATAATATCGCCTTATTTATACTGCCCGATAAGGACCATTAAAGTCCCATTATTCCAGCAGTAAGCCCAAGACATATTATTATGTGGTAAAAATCCTAAATGGCAGGATAACTTGCCCTGTCCCGGCTGGGTTTCGCACCCACGACCTCTGGAACCTCTGGATTCACAGAGTGCCGCCTTTACCACTGAGCAGTGTTGCGAGGTAGCTGAACTATTTTTTCCCTCCATTGGTCTCAAAAATTCCCTTTTAGAATATTTTTTACCTCCACTACACATTGCATATTTAACTGTATTTCAGGCGCAGGATAACCTAAAATACCCATGCATGGTTGCATAAGTCATAACACTCATAACTAGCAAATTAGCAAAATTCTTGAGATTCTTGGGACGGACATAATAATAACAAGTAGACTCACGGTTCATATCCAGGGTGACGGCGCTGGAGATGGGCGCTGTCAAGTTGTTGTTAGCGGCCTGGCAGGTGAATACGGTGTTGAGATGGGATCGCTCCAGTCGCTCCAGCGTCAGCACATTCTGGACCCGACGCTCCGACAGCGGCGTGTAGGTAGCGTCTATGAGGGCGTTCTCCTGCCACCAGGTCACGCGAGGTAAGGGACGGCCTGGGGAAACGTTATTCAAGCATTTACTATGCGATGTTGCTTTGGGTCGAAGTATTATTGGAGCATGCTTCAGTTTAATATGTTACAAATTACTCAGTGAAAATGATCCTAAAGAGACCAGGAAAGGAGTTTGTGGTTCAAAATAGAACTGCTTGAAAAAGAAACGCTGAATCCATCTAGCTGGAAGGTGATGGATAATACATAAAAAAAAAAACAAAAAAAAAGTTGATATCAGTGAATCAATCAAAATGATTTACTGTGTTTCCAAATACAAATGTACGTTATACACAATTGAATGGTACTGTTCATTATAATACAGAACATGGTACTGTTCATTAAAAAAAAAAAAAAAAAAAAAAAAAAATGGTACAAATAGTTGGCCTGGCCTGACCGAGCTCAAATAACCAAATCAAGTACAATTATTATATCGTTAACTTTTTTTTACGAAAACATAAATAAATGGTTGATGAATGGCAATGATGAAACTTTAGGTAACATATCTACATAATTTGATTTCAATTAGAAAAGGCTTCATCTGATAAAATTATGTTACTGGTCCAAACTATAGGCAACGAATACCATTTGTCCAGAAAAATCGTGGACTTGTTAAATCATCATCTCACCTCCAAGGGCTATACAAGTAATATTGACGGAACTGCTCTCGTTGTAGGGCCCCAGAATGTAATTCCGAATGCCCTGCTTGTCTTCGTCCAGGATTTTCAAACTGTCTGGTTGAACTGAAAGCAAAGAGAATAAATTAAGTGTTAATAAGAAAAATAAAACTTTTTTATATAGTTAACTAATAATAAAATGATTGTCATTATATACTTTCTGGCAAGAGTAACAACTATAGTCGGTACTAATTAAAATGCTGCAGATAAATACCATTCAATTTTAAAACTCCTTTTTTTGTGTACCTTAGAATCGATTAATTAAAATAATTGGGGTGAAGTGAGGTGCAAATAGTGCTTTATACTTCGATAAAGAAGGCTACAACCGACACTTTATCGTGTTAGAAGATCCTGGAACAAAAAACAATCACTTTGTCGAATTAATTCTATCGACACCTCAAAATCTAACAGGTAATCTTTCTCACTAATCTTGCATATTAATTAAAAGCTTGATGCATAATTATCGGGCGACATAATAAATTGCAAACCGTGTTCCTGAAGTTCCAAATGCATAGAAATTCTGATGGTAATCTCAATCTTCTCTTGTCGTATGATGCAGATCAATGTACACAACACAGAATTAGATGCAGATAATAGATAAAGTAAAGAGCTAACACTTCATTTAATTGGCGCATCCATCATTATGATTTTAAAACAAGATAAGTAAGAACACAAGAAATGTTCAAACAGATTCTTCAAATATGTTTACGATAAGATATACTATGTCTACGGGTTAATTAATTGCAATTGATTTCTCTTTGCCTCCATGGAATGGCTAAAGTATACAAATACTATACGTACAACAATTACAACATCATACTCATAAAGGAACTTGAAGATTTAATAGAAATAAATATCAGTTACACCCAGCATAGTAACGACATAACAGATTTAATGTGCTGAAAAGGAGAAAGCCTAGAAAGGAGAAGAAGAAAAATAAAAGTTTGCTTCGGCAGAGGATCTCTTTAATATGCACTACCTACGCTAAAATATGTACAATATGTACATACATACATATATTTCTCTTTAATTACTATTATATAAATATACGTTTACATGTATGCATATGCATACATATGTAGGTATCAGCCCGCTTTAACAAAATTTCCTTCCTTAAATTGGTAAACAAAATTTATTGTTGATGAAATTAGAGCTAAATTAATATGTCAGCGCATGTTTACTGCAATAGGCCGTAATTAAGTATGTAAAATAAAACCAGAAGAAACAGAACGTCTCTTGTAAGGTATTTCCGGCTGACAAAGGCTGGCATTAAGGATAGAGAGGATAGACAATAGAGAAGGAGAAAGCTTCCAACATGTAAACATAAACAAACATTTTAGAGACAAAACTCTCGAGCAAATATTTACATTTTTGAATGATGATAGTGTTGGATGAAGGATTCTTCTACCTCTTCCATCCCAAGGAATAGGAAGAGAAACGCTTTTCTAGGACACTAATAATCAAGGAAACACTGCGCTTGAAAACGGGATTCCACTGAAGACACAATGAAGTATGCGGCGTAAAACATCTGTTGCCTGAAGAACGTCTTTAAAGTATGCTCCAATCGCTAATGTCTTGACTTGACACACTTTTTCTCCATGTTTCTTACGGTTTAAACGGGTTTTGGATGCTTTGGTTTGGCCTACACTTGATATTGTCTGTCCCGGTAGCTCAGTGGTAAAGACGGCACTCTATGAATCCAGAGGTCGCGGGTTCGAAACCCAGCCGAGACATGACAAGTTACCCTCCCCTCCCATTTGGGAAATTTACCACATAATAATACGTCTTGGGATTACTGCTGGAATAATGGGACTAAATAGTTCTTATCGGGCAGTATAGATAAGGCGATATTATTATTATCATCTATTATTATTGACAAAGTGGAATTATGTTTTAGGTTATGTCAGGCTAAGGACCAGCATCAATAATATGTAAATAATATTAATAATAATGTACCAGTCTATAATTATATAAAATGTCTGACAAAAGAGTCTCTTTAGTCCATCAGTGTTTTCGGTGCCATTATTATGA
Source organism: Bactericera cockerelli (assembly GCA_024516035.1). Lineage (NCBI taxonomy): Eukaryota > Metazoa > Arthropoda > Insecta > Hemiptera > Triozidae > Bactericera > Bactericera cockerelli. Next base: position 35,694,926 of record CM044958.1, read on the forward strand.
GGTCAAATTCTCAAAACAAAAAAAACAATGACAGGGATCCAGACGAATGGACCCCATGATACCTGCACTAACAGACCTTAACTACTCAACCACCATTGCTTGTTATACGTACACATTTTCTAACCCCATAATTACAAAAAAACTAACATTTTTTACCCTAAAGACCATATAAATTGTTCTAACAAAACTATCTTGATCGACTAATCTGCTTCTGACTTCTGGATCCCATTTCATAAAGGTGATGAACAACTTTCTAAATTCAGTGGTCATTCGATGGGTTAAAAAAAATCTCAACTGAAAATCATTGACGTTTTATTACTTAATTCCGACAATTTTTCATTTTTACAGATATAGAAAGAAGAAAAAAGAAACTTATTTTTTGCTCTAAAAACTTTTAATGGAAAATTTATTTTTCACTTTAAAGAATCTCTCTGTCCTCCTTCCCTTTAGTTTAGTCTCATTCTGTTTATTATGTTATTTTTGTCTACTATTTGGTTGGTAAACTTATTTATCATCAGATGAAACTTGTTTTCGTCAAAGTGAAACGAAAAAAGAAATACTCAGCTTTTTTTAGGAAAGAAACTTACGAAAAAGAATTGGACATGTTTATTTAGAAATTTAATTGGTACTTTTCGACGTGTCAATCAGACGACGTGAATAAATAAGCAGTATTACACAACACGAAAGCAATGTAACAAAAATGTGTTTACAAGTGAATCTGCTTATAAGATTGAATACATAATACTTACAATATGTCCATTTGTACATACGTAGCTACTGAGTTCAATTACTGACTTGTTACAAAAAATATAGTAGAAGGATATTGATTTGTTCCTGGATTGAGATGCATTATTCTTGTTGGTTTGGGTTTGCTATGAACACAAAATATGATTGTTTTGGAGTCGATGAGCAGGAATTAATTTCCACATGGACTTGAAAAAGTAATATTCTGTGAGATTCCTGCTGACCTACTTCCTCGTACCCTGTATAAATATTGATTCAGACAAGATTGTGCTGGTAAGGAAGGTGGGGGAGAGGGGAGGGGTAACAATAGAGAGGAAGCATTACAGAAACTACCGATAGCGAAAAAATAGAATGAACAAATACGTAATGATGATCTTATGTATTTGCCAAAGTTATATGAGCTTTCGTATAGCATTATGTATGTGCAGAAAATGCATTCATTGGATACTTAAAACTATCCGCAAAAGCTTTTTGTCGGTGTGCGCGCTAGTAAGTTGTTGATATTGATAGCCTCCTCCTCGGGTGTTATTTAGATAATGGAAAGCATTAGCTATTGTGGCTTTCGCTGCATTTGCAAACAAATTGGCAATCTCTTTAAAAACCAACACTGAAAATAAATACCATAACATGCAGCGCTCCAACTATTCAGAGATTTTTTCTCAAAAGTTCACTTGGTTAATTAAAATTTGATCTCAGAGGAAAACCATACTATACATAATGTCAAATCGAATATTAACTTAAATGCTTTTTTTTTTAAGTGGGGTTTAACGTCGCTTTCAACTGCCATGGTCATATCACGACGGGGGTTTTACGTTTTACCCTCCATTCGCAGGAAACTCACAAACCTGCTACTCACATTGACCTCACCCAGCCTGAGAGGGGCCGGGAAAAGCCAGCGTCACGAGAATTAGAATTTGAATGGTCACTCATCCAAGTCTTAACCTCGCTGGATGTCGCTTAACTTCGGTGTTCTGAAGGGAACCGGTGTATTCAACATGCCATCGACGCTGGCTGACTTAAATGCTTAATTCTCGTGAACGATACTACCTATAATTATGAATTTTTAAAGTAAATTTAATAATAATTATAATAATCGTCTTTAGTGGAAGGTAAACACTCGGCGAAGTTAATGCTCAAAACTTTTTCTACCACCTAACCCTCAGAGTCTTATTATTATGTGGTCTCAAACTCAAATAAATGAGGAAAAATTCATGCACTAGGTGGTATTCGAACCTACGGATGCCTACGCTACCTGAATTACCAGACTAGCGCCTTAACCACTTGACTAATAGTGCATTTACATTAATAATGTTTGAATATTTATTGAGCTCTGATGTTTAAGCAAATCTGAGAGTTAGAGGGAAAAAAGTGCAAATAAAAATAAGAAATTTCAAGTCTTTTTTGTTTCGGTTCGTTTGTTTCGGAGGTAGGTACATATTTTTTGTGTATAAAAAAAGCAATGTCAGGATATATGAATATCACTTTATTATGAATCCGATGGTTTCAGTAAATGGTGTTCACAAGAGTATGCTGTTGAAGTAATGGGTCCATATTTCCAGAAATGGCAGTCTATGTATTTAATCTCACGTTACGTTGATTCGATCACGTTACGATGATGTCCTGTTCCTGTGAGCTTAGCGCAAGCTAAAATTCTATTTTGATCGACCTTGGTGTTCTAAATAGTAAATGCGAAGAACTTAAATTAGCGTCAACAAGGAGCAACCCAACCTGGTGGAAAGTAGTTTTCTAGGAAAATATTAAATTCTTCGCCGCCATTACACAAAACCATTAAATTTTCTTTGAAGAGCACAGAAAAATACATAATAAATATAATAGGTACGAAGAAAAATATCTTTGAGCTTAAAGATCTACTTCATAATGCAGGAGCCAACTTAAGGACTTAATCTCAGGAATAGATTTCAAAAGAAAGAAAAATAGAGATGAGAGCGAAGAACTACGAGAAGAGGAATTTTAAGAAAAGAAGCCATTCTCTTTTGAGAAGGAAATTGCAGAGCCGTAAAGTTTCATGTCTAATGCACGTTCTCTGGACAAAGATGAAGATTCTTCTTAGGACTATCTCTATATATAAATGAGAAATATGGACGGGCTTTGTATCTTTGTATCTTTGTGTGCAGGAATTGTTTAGGCGAAACGGTAAGAGATAGCAAAAATTTGATGAGAGACGACCCCAAGTAAAATTGCCATACGACACCAGAAAAACTATCAAAAGTCCGAAATTCCAAACCGTCCTTGAGTTATGACCTTCCTCAAGTATTTCCTTGAGGAAGGGTCCGATTTTAAGACAGTCTTTGCCCTGGAACTTGAAATCTATCGCGAGGACCTATATTTTTTATTATTTAATAACACATTAGACAAAATTAGCTTTCATTTAATTCATTTTAAACCACATTCTGACGTACCGTTCTGGAGATATAAGCCAGAATGTTCGAAATTTCGACCTTTTTTTCAGACTTTTCACGTTTTTTAGCAGATTCCAGCGCGGAACTTAAAATTTGTCGCGAGGACCTATATTTTTTATTATTTAATAACACATTAGACAAAACTAGCTTTCATTTAATTTATATAAGGCCACATTCTGACGTACCGTTCTCGAGATGGAAGCCAGAATGTTCGAAATTTCGACCTTTTTTTCAGACTTTTCACGTTTTTTTACAGATTCCAGCACGGAACTTGAAAGTTATCACGAGGAACTATATTTTTATTGTAAAAACTGTCTGAGAACATCACATGATTTTATTTGAGCCCTTTGTTGCCATATTCTGACAAATCGTTCTCGAAATATGGGCCAGTTTGCTACATTATCAATATCCGCTATGATAGATTTGGCTCGGAATTTTGAAATATACAGCGATGATGGTTTTGTTGTGTGTGTGTGTGGTGATGTGTGTGTGTGTGTGTGTGTGTGTGTGTGTGTGTGTGTGTGTGTGGATGTGTGTGTGTGTGGATGTGTGTGTGTGTGGATGTGTGTGTGTGGATGTGTGTGGATGAATGTGTGTGTGTATATGTGAGTGGTTTGTGTGTGGTGTGTGTGTGTGGATGGGTGTGTGGATGTGTGTGGTGTGTGTCATGTGTGTGTGGGTGTGTTGTGTGTGTGTGTGTGCGTGTGTGTGTGTGTGTTTGTGTGTGTGTGTGGTGATGTGTGTGGATGTTTGTGTGTGTGGATGGGTGTGTGTGTGTATATGAGTGTGGTTTGTGTGTGGTTGGTGTGTGTGCTGTGGTGTGTGTGGTGTGCTGTGGTGTGTTGTGTGTGTGTGGTGTGTGGGTGGGTGTGTGGGTGTGTTTGGGTGGGTGTGTGTGGGTGTGTGTGTATGGGTGTGTGTGTAGTGTGGTGTGTGTGTGGATGTGGATGTGTGTATGTGTTGTGTGAGTGTGGTGTGTGATGTATGGGTGGTGTGTGTGTGATGGCTTGGCGAAGCGGGTGCAGCCCGCTAGTAAAATTATAAACAAGAAAGTTGATTGAAAAATAGTTCAGAAATGTAGTGAGAGCTATAAAATTGAAAATTTATATTAAATTGTTCAAAATGTTTCAAGAAAGGAATGATTTTCATATACAAGAGACTTTTTCTCAAATTGCAGATTACAACTACACAAAAAAAATATAAACTGCAATCTTTTCGATCATATTTTTTACTCCAATAAGAGTAAAATAATCTCAATTTATTACATCATGAGAATTTCAAGGTAAAGTTATTTATCAAATATTGAAGAAAGCAAATAATGTTGACATTTCTGATTAATTTCAAAGTGTTGCAACTGTTGCACGTGGATAAAAACTTGATACGACCTTGTTATGGAAGCGAAACTCGTTAAACTATTTCAATTAAAATTATAAAAAATCTTTTTGTACCAGGAAATTCAGCTGTTTAAGTAATTCCAAGCGCTGACTGCTTTCTCTTGAAAATAAAAGGGAAGTGATTGCCACAGGCAATAACCTCGCCCTTTAGGTAGGACATTAGTTTTATTTTATTTTTTGTTCTTGTTTCTTTGTTCAATCTTTTTATTTTTTCTTTATAATTCCATTCTATTTTACTGTACATATTTTTGACTTACCTAATAAAGCATAATACAGTATGTCTCAGAAGTCCTAGCGGAGGCCCTGTAACTTTTGAACGGCTGGGAATTTTGAAATTCTGTTTTTTTCTAGACATAGGAAAAGGCCCATGGCAAATCTGATGGTGATGTTAAAATTCAGGTTCGACCCCCGGAAGTGACATTTTTTGATAAAAAATGGCCATTTCTCTCGAAATTTAAATAAAAAGGTATACTTTGGGTTTCATATTATTAATCTACTGGCCATAACAGGTAATTATACAAAGTTTCATTTTTCTGCCATAACCAGGGGCAGAGGTATGGAGGCTCAAAGTTGAAAATTCAGATACCACATTGATTGGCAATGTGGGATCTATTGCACACAAAATGTTTTTTAAATCGTTCTTTCAAGCACCAAAACAATGAAAACGCCAATATGTATCATCCTTCAATCAGTGTCGGAGTAAAAAATCATTATGTTGAAGATTATGATTTCGGGTTTACCTACAACACAAATATCACAACTAAAATATTTACCATGTAGGTAGGTAAGTTTTCAGTTTTTGAGTTTACAAGCTTCTGAGTTCATTGGCTTGATGAATAAATATCAATATGACATTTCATTAATTTTATTAATAATGCATGTTTCCGTATGAATCCGGTTCGACTCTTAAGAATTGTCATGTTGAGAAGAAAAACTACGCTAAATGTGAATAAGAGCTTCATTATTATTATCATAAGAAATACAAGAAAATGATAGCCAAAAAAATAAATTTAAATAAATTAAAAAAAAAACAAAAAAATATTAATTCCCATCGCTGATGAAAGGTAAGTGCAATGTAGTGTTGTCGACTTCCAACTTGGAGACCGAACCTTCAAGTTGGAAAAAAATCACAATCTGGTTATTTTTTTACTTCGCCACTGATTGAATGGTGATACAGATATTGGTGTTTTCATTGTTTTGTTACTTCAAAGACACTTCTTCTATCCTTTTAAACCCATTCTGTGAGCAATAGATCCCACATTGCCAATCAATGTGGTATCTGAATTTTCAACTTTCAGCCTCCATACCTCTGCCCCTGGTTATGGCAGAAAAATGAAACTTTGTATAATTACCTGTTATGGCCAGTAGATTAATAATATGAAACCCAAAGTATACCTTTTTCTTTAAATTTCGAGAGAAATGGCCATTTTTTATCAAAAAATGTCACTTCCGGGGGTCGAACCTGAATTTTAACATCACCATCAGATTTGCCATGGGCCTTTTCCTATGTCTAGAAAAAAACAGAATTTCAAAATTCCCAGCCGTTCAAAAGTTACAGGGCCTCCGCTAGGACTTCTGAGACATCTCTATACAGTATGTTTCAGAAAAGGTGGCCACCCCCTCGTAACTTTTGAACGCGACGGAATTTTTCAATTCTGTAAAGTCCTAGGTATAGGAAGTGCCCTATGGCCCATCCTGTGGTCATATTTATTTTTGGCCCCGGTCGGCCCTTCCGGCTTTTAGGCCATATTTTTTCATTTTTCTCGCGAATTTTAAATGGAATGCTATATTTTTTATTCCTGTTAATTAAAGTCCAAGTTAGGCTGAGTATAATGAGCTTTTAAAATTTTCAAAAACCTTATCAGGGGCGGAGCTAGTAGGGTGCAAGTTTCAAAATTGTTACACCCTGTATTTAAGCGTTAGTTAGATTTTTTAGTACTTTTTTTATGTTCATAGGTTCAAAATATTGTTTTACACCATATAAAATCAAAAAAATATTCTTGTTTACTTCTAATCAGGGTCATAGTAAGATTTTTGTAAAAGTACTTTTTTTCTCACGTCAATTTTTCCGTAAATTAATGGTGTTCTCGAAATTGGCATTTTTAGAGGTGAAAGTCTGCAGTGACATATGTTTTTTATGCTTGAAATCGAAAGATAACTTAACGGAGAAGCGATTAAAATCATAAAAAAAGCCATTTAACCTGCTAGTTTTTTCACGACAGTGTCCGGTAAAGTGGGTGAATTTCGTATTGGATTTTTGTTGTTGTTGAGGAAACATAATTGGCATAGAAAATAAATAATACCTAATAAGGGAATAATACTTCAATTAACATAACTAAATGCGAAATTAAATGAAGATTATTTCTTCTAAATCAGTGCCGGATAATTTTTTTTCTCTCTCTCTTTCTCTCTCTCTCTCTCTCTCTCTCTCTCTCTCTCTCTCCCTCTTTGCCTCTTTAAAATAATTGAATTGGTTTAATTTTCACCCTCAAGAGTTTGGTACTTGACCTGGTATTTTTTTCTCTTAAATTTTGAGATAGTTAGATTTTTATTTAGAGACCTGGTATTCATTACTAGCAACACCAGTATGATTTTTTTTTTTTTAATTTCGGTTTAATATCGCGTTTCAATTGCATGATCATATCATAACGGGGGTGTTACACTCCATTCGCAAGAAACTCACCAACCTCCTAAACACATTGATCTCACCCAGCCTGGGTTAGTCTTCTCCTCGCTGGACGTTGCTTAACTTCGGTGATCCTACAAGAATCGTTGCATTCAAAGCGCCATCGGACTGACTCCAGAATTATTGACAATGTGTTTTCTACAGATTTTACCAACTTACCAACTAGAAATGTCTCAAGAGGGGACCCCTAGGCCGACTTTAGAAGCAGCATTATCCGATAATTATTTTTGATACAACTTGAACTTTGAAAAGTGAAAAAAAGAGAGAGAGAAAAGAAAAAAAAATATCCGGCACTGATTTAGAAGAAATCATTTTCATTTAATTTCGCATTTACTTATGTTTATTGAAGTAATATTCCCTTATTAGATATTATTTATTTTCTATGCCAATTGTGTTTCCTCAACAACAAAAAAAATCCAATACGAAATTCATCCACTTTACCGGACACTGTCGTGAAAAAACTAGCAGGTTAAATGGCTTTTTTTATGATCTTAATCGCTTCTCCGATAAGTTTTCTTTCGATTTCAAGCATGAAAAACATATGTCACTGCAGACTTTCACCTCTAAAAATGCCAATTTCGAGAACACCATTAATTTACGGAAAAATTGACGTGAGAAAAAAAGTACTTTTACAAAAACCTTACTATGACCCTGATTAGAAGTAAACAAGAATATTTTTTTGATTTCATATGGTGTAAAACAATATTTTGAACCTATGAACATAAAAAAAGTACTAAAAAATATAACTAACGCTGAAATACAGGGTGTAACAATTTTGAAACTTGCACCCTACTAGCTCCGCCCCTGATAAGGTTTTTGAAAATTTTAAAAGCTCATTATACTCAGCCTAACTTGGACTTTAATTAACAGGAATAAAAAATATAGCATTCCATTTAAAATTCGCGAGAAAAATGAAAAAATATGGCCTAAAAGCCGGCAGGGCCGACCGGGGCCAAAAATAAATATGACCACAGGATGGGCCATAGGGCACTTCCTATACCTAGGACTTTACAGAATTGAAAAATTCCGTCGCGTTCAAAAATTACGAGGGGGTGGCCACCTTTTCTGAAACATACTGTATAAATGTCAAAGACACTCACTGACCACTGACCACTGACTGATCATCGCTCTACAGCCCAACCCGTAAGTCCTAGGAAGCTGAAATTTGGTAGGTAGCTTTGTCTTATAGTCTAGATGTGCAATAAGACGGGATTTTTCGAAATTCCCACTACAACACCTGCCATTGGCGAAAAAGGATTTTTTTGCTTTCACGGCCATGCCTCGGCCCGCAAAGCGGGCGACAGCCTGCTTGTACTGTATAATAATAATGACTTCTACTCTTGTCCATAATTTTCGTCAAGTCAAAATTAATAAGCTAAATTGTAAAGGATTACTCATATGATGTAAATTTAATATGTATATCTTACGATATATTTGAACTTATTTTTACATCTATGTAATACATCCCTTGATGACAATCTCGTACCTACTGATAATAATCAATCATATCAAATACAACTTCTCACTTTTCTGATATTTAGAGATTATAATGGAGAGGTTGGTTGATGGCTCTTCAGAACTTTTACCTGCTGATGAGAGCAAATAGGCTCGAAACAGCTGTCCAGGTGTGTTCTGATATTCAGGTAAATCTAATACAACTTCTCACTTTTCTGTTTACACTGATTATACTGATATCCATCACTAAGTAACATATATTTGTTAGAACCTGCTATACCGGTATTCAAAATGTTACAAACAAATTTTAAGTAGCGTATGGACTAAGAAGAATCTTCTTTTTTTGCTTTACTTTTTCCCAATTAACGTTCATTAACGACTATGCACTAGGGCCAAGGTGTTCCTATTAAAGTCAGTATTCATGTGAATGAAACATCCCAATTATTATTAGTGAAGACCTCAGTAGCTTGATTGATAAAGCAAGTGGTTGGTACTCGAATCCGGAGGTCGGTGGTTCGAATCCAAGCATCGGAAAAAATTATAAGTTCTGGTTTGATTAATTGTGACAAGCACAAATATGCTAACTTTTCCTTCCTTTTTTCATATTAGTAAAGGCGGTCTATAAACAGGGAGTAGACCAGCATTGGCTTGGTTCTGGGGGCCCTTGTCAATTATAAGCCTCCTTGTAGAGACAGTGGTAGAAGTGCTGAGTTATTCCTCCACTGTCTGGCTACCATGGTTCACGATGATGCCACCCTATGATGATGAAAGGCGTTTGAAACCTGCTCAATGGAATGCATTGTCACTTACGTATGACGGTTAAATTGACTTTGGAGTTTCTAGTAGGAGACTTCTTGAAGTCCACGCGACACCTGTAGGTTCCGCCGTCCGGATCTCGGATGTTGTCTATCCTCAGGTAGGCGGGCGAATCCTCGAACTTGAAGAAAGCCCGATCCGTCAGATCTTTGTCCGACCAGTGTTTGGCCTGTTCGGTTTTCCCTCGCATGTCATAACTGTGAACACAAAATCGTACAAACAAGTTTAGTTTAGTTTACAAACGCACAAACAACCATGTACTGGTAGTCAAGTAGTTAACACGCTGGTCTGGTAATCCAGGTAGCTCATCAAGGATCCGTTGGTTCGAATCCCACCCGGTGCATGAATTTTTCCTCATTAACTTGAGTTTGTGACCACATAATAATAAGACTCTGAGGGTTAAATGGTAGAAAATCCTTTAAGCATTAACCTCGTCTGGTTACCTTTCACTAAAGAGTGTTATTATTATATTTAGTCAACGTCTTTTGAATAAAGTCTAAAGTTTGAATAAAGAATAAACAATAGCATGGAGAATAGGCTGTCAGAATGGAAATAATTGTAAAATGACCTACCAGCAAGTAAGAACAATCAACATAAGTTGAATTTTACTAGAGCAACAACACAAAGAGTCAGTGTAAAATGACATGTTATCTTTTCTATAGGTACGCTAATGTATTAAATGTACAAACAAACATCCTAAACATTTCTCAGAACAGCTCACAGAATCGGTTATTTTTTTGAAAAACAGTGTTTCTTCTTAAACCAATCAGAGCATCCTAGTAACTTCTCAGAACAGCTCACAGAATCGGTTATTTTTTTGAAAAACAGTGTTTCTTTTTAAACCAATCAGAGCATCCTAGTAACTTCTCAGAATAGCTAGCAGAATCGGTTATTTTTTTTTTAATTAACAGTGTTTCTTTTTAAACCAATCAGACACGAGATGATAAAATTCAACTTTATTAACTGATGTGATTTCGCGACAAGGGAAACTCCGAATCACATACAAATAGATCTCGCTTGTGGTTATGTTCCTGGTAGTGGTGGCCAGGCTTCGACTTTTTCGTATACAAATAAGAAAGATTTGAAACACGTGCGAGGTTGAAGGTATTTCATACCCCAAGTTCCCTAGATGGATGCTATCATCAACATTAAAAACTGTAAGGAATCTTTCTACCTTATGAAGATGGAGCTGGATTACCAGTGATTTACTGTTAATATATATACTAAGTTTGGTTTGTAACCACATTAGATAATATTAATTTATTATCAAATGTAGCTCCTTATTTATAAGTTAAAATGAAAACTAATGAAGACTATGGTGATGATAATTATTATTGACCTTGACTTTGAGCCATAAATCTTAGAGTAGATTCTGGATTATCATCCCTCTTCTTCCACTGTCTGTCTCCTATCTCCCCAAGGTAACAATACCTCGTTTAACAATACAAAGAAAGAATGGTTGTACAATTTTCATCAAATCGTAATTTTCTTCGTTCCACTGCGTTTTTTATCAATTCCCTTCTGTTTTCCTCCGTCTCCGATTTATTTTGATAAAAAAAACGTAACATTTCCTGATTAGTTTTTAGTTCATTAAACTTGCCTCAACTGTCTTCCAGTGAACCAGGGAGACCCAAACGAACATTATTTAAACATGTCCAACATATTAGTGGACTGGAAGCTTTTCTTGTAAACAAGTAATAGGGTAAAAATTACTTTCAAAATATATTCGAAACAGGTATATGAATCTATTGAGATTTTAATATACCTACACTCACCAGCAGAATTAACTGATCACTTCCTGTTTTTCCATCTGTCTCCATGTATTTCTGTACGGTCTAAATTTGACTTAACTTTCTTTGTAATAAAACATCAGATTCAAATTTGTCCAGAAATGTTAATAGCTCAATTTGTAAAAGAGTGACAAAGTACAATAATTTCTGTTATACCCCATAGGTAATAACAGAAAGTAAAAATTAAGGGTAATTTACATTTCATAGAAAACCAACAGAACAGTTAATACTGAACAGAAGAAACATGTTTAACCCAATCAGTCACTTTTATTCTGATAAAAAAAACAAACGGTATGGAATTTTATAACTTCATAGAATTTTTTTTAATCAATTAGAATAATAAAAAATAAAACCTTTTGATCATAAAAGAAGGAATGCGTCATATACCACACAGAAATCACAGATCTGCTGAGATAGTCCCAAAATCGACAGGAGTAATGAAAGACTAAAATCAATGAGGCCTAGAAACATAAATACAAAACCAATGGAATGTTTTCTTTTAGAAAGGTAGTTGTGCCCCGGAACGACTTTCGCTTCAGAGAACTTTATCTTTATTTCTCCGCTCCGGCCGGGATTCGAACTCGAAACCTGCGGGTCAGCAAACAATGCTCTTAACCACTGAGCCACGGAGGTCGGCGTCTATCATAGTGCTTAAAGATTTTTAACTAGCTTAGCAATGACTCCACGCACTAATTGCAACGCCCAAAGGAATTCGAGGGATACAGCAGGCTCAAATATCAAAGGTCTCTCCTAATACATTAAAAAGAAATCTTCAAACTTAATGAAGTGAAACGTGAACGGAATAAAAGCCTAATTGAACAAATCTTCCTTAGCCCGCACAGAATGTGGGCTCATTTTATGGCAGAGTCTTACTTATTCTATAATTGTTTTCAAAGGCCAAACATTAAGAAAGAGATTGGAATAAACCTTCTTGCAATATTACAACAACACTGGACTGGATTAATTGAATAGTAAATACGAATTTTGTACTCCAGATTCGTTCTTGTGGAGCCATTCAAATCGGACTTGGAACCACATTTTAAAGCAATCCTTATCAAACGTTGAACAAAGTTAAATGTTGGTTAAATCTAAGGGAATTCTTATGACAGTTACCCTTAAAACAGGATAAACAGAATAAATTTCTAATTGAAATAGGGTTACAGTGAATGCTTCTACAAACTAGCAAGTTTTAGCAGATTTTTTCTATTAAGCAAAAATAGATTTACCAAATAGAAACATAATTTTTCAGATGGTTATGAACGGGTTGTCAGTTGCTTCTTGCCAAACTTTACGCTGTACCGTCATGATTCCAATGTAAATACTTATATTTAGTTCGGTAGAGTAACACACAAGGGTTGAGGAAAGGGAGCTCACAAAGAGGTAAGAGCTCTAAAGGTTCTGAGGGAGAGGGGCAGGACAACAGTACTGAGGGAGAGGGGCAGGACAACAGTACTGAGGGAGAGGGGCAGGACAACAGTAGTGAGGGAGAGGGCAGGACAACAGTACTGAGGGAGAGGGGCAGGACAGCAGTACTGAGGGAGAGGGGCAGGACAACAGTACTGAGGGAGAGGGGCAGGACAACAGTACTGAGGGAGAGGGGCAGGACAACAGTACTGAGGGAGAGGGGCAGGACAACAGTACTGAGGGAGAGGGACAGGACAACAGTACTGAGGGAGAGGGGCAGGACAACAGTACTGAGGGAGAGGGGCAGGATAACAGTATACTGAGGGAGAGGGGCAGGACAACAGTAGTGAGGGAGAGGGGCAGGACAACAGTACTGAGGGAGAGGGGCAGGACAACAGTACTGAGGGAGAGGGGCAGGACAACAGTACTGAGGGAGAGGGGCAGGACAACAGTACTGAGGGAGAGGGGCAGGACAACAGTACTGAGGGAGAGGGGCAGGACAACAGTACTGAGGGAGAGGGGCAGGACAACAGTACTGAGGGAGAGGGGCAGGACACCAGTACTGAGGGAGAGGGGCAGGACAACAGTACTGAGGGAGAGGGGCAGGACAACAGTACTGAGGGAGAGGGGCAGGACAACAGTACTGAGAGAGAGGGGCAGGACAACAGTACTGAGGGAGAGGGGCGGGACAACAGTACTGAGGGAGAGGGGCAGGACAACAGTACTGAGGGAGAGGAGCAGGACAACAGTACTGAGGGAGAGGGGCAGGACAACAGTACTGAGGGAGAGGGGCAGGACAACAGTACTGAGGGAGAGGAGCAGGACAGCAGTACTGAGGGAGAGGAGCAGGACAACAGTAGTGAGGGAGAGGAGCAGGACAACAGTACTGAGGGAGAGGGACAGGACAACAGTACTGAGGGAGAGGGACAG